>CP141141.1:0-600000 GCA_035235625.1 Saururus chinensis
AACTTCTTTTCTTTGCTTCCTAAGGTACTGTTTGTTAAGTTCAAATGTTGTTTGAATCTGAAAACCATTTGATAATGTGTTAACAGGGTGCAGCGCTGCAGACATTTTACCCCTTTTATGTCTGAATTGGTAAGATCCATTTTTAAGCCTTACCAATTCATACGCTTTTCAGCACTTTCTCAGACTAAGATCCATATTTAACAAATTGTGTAGCATTGTGGAAAAGCCTTAGGTCATCCTCCTGCTTCACGGCTGCTTCTGCACCTCTTGGCACTGTTGCAGAGATTTCCATGTCAGTTGACAATAGAAGGCTTACTTATACAAGAAGTTTCAGATAAATGAAATTTGATCTTTCTTTTCTTTTGAAACGTGTACAGGCTATCTTCACTTACCATCAAAGGGTATCAAGTTCCAGGCATAATCTCATCATTGCAGAGTGTGCATCTTGACAGTTCCAAAGCTGAATATAATGCATTCCAATCTTAGATATTTATGTCAATAAAGGCACATCAAGGTACTTAACTCAAATGATAACAAATAAAATATTTAAAGGCATACTTTTATAATTAAACAGTGTTTTTGTGTTGATTACAGCTTAGCGACTCTATGTGTTGGTTCCAGACTTGATGAATTTTGTGTCCTAGCTTATATCACTGGACTCTTCAGAAGTTTCATATATGTGAATAATTTCTTTAACCTAAAAGCATAAGCAAGCACAAGCATATCAGGCTAACTGAAGTAGGCCAGATGGCCCTTTAATTAATCTATGCCAAATCAGTTGTGATTGAAAAAGATGATTTAATCAACTTCAGGTAAATTTAGCAGCTATATTCAAAGTAATAGACAATAAACCAGACAACTGGATTGCTGTCCAGTTGGCCTAAGAACACAAACAATCTATGTAAACTAACTGCAAATAGATCTAAGACGATCTACACATGAAAAGTAAGGATAACAGTTAATCAAAACCATGCTACTTACATCATTAGTGTGAGTATTTCCTGGAGATACACATGTCATCAATCCCTGATTCAGTAGGGAATCGTTATGGAGAATGCGGCAAAACTTGACCTGTTAACCATAGCCACAATGGATCTAACAAAAACAGAACTCCAAAGTAATGGTCCCAGACAAATATATACCCCCACCCAGATACTGGAGTATCCCTCTACACTTCTATATATCTTTATTCCTGAGACCACATTCATATCTTCTGTATCATTGAAGCCCATGACATGCATCTATAAGAGAAAAAAGGATAAGTTAAAAATGGAACTAGACACTCCACAGATCTGATAAGACCAGATGGTCCTAGCAACAGATTAAATTGGTTACACATGAAAATCATAGCAGATATCTTTTTACGCTGCCCTGAAAGTGACTTCATTCCATATGTGGAATGAATTAATCGAAGGATTTTTTCTGTATAAAATCCATAAAACAAAGCTCAAAATTTCTGTAAAATAATTGATTGCCATCCCCAATAACTGACTTTAGCCATTTCCCACCCAATCATTTACTGAAATAGAGAGCTGAAATATCCACCATAACTATCTTTGATCAACAAGCCCCAAGCTTAACTTCCATAGGGAGTTACTAAAAAAACTAAATACAAGAAGAGTTAACCACAACATTATATATTTATGGTGCTAAATGAATAAAAAGAAGTAAATAAACAATATCTGTAAAACAACATTGAACAGAGGGAAAATTGAACAAACCTGGTGAATTTGTGGCGGATGTCACTGGTGGAGCCGATGGCGATGCAGGTGACACTGTTGAAGGGCGGGAGTGGCACGGGGTTTCACAGTTAGTCTCAATGAAGGACTTGAAGTCATCATCTTGCCACATGAATCTGGTCCCCCACTCTCGTGTACCACCAATTTTACCCTCTTTTAGTGTCCTGTTCTCATTCATTAGGCCCCACGGCAACTTCTCCAGCTTTGGACATTCATATAAGACAAATTGTGTGAGGGAAGGAAACAAGACAGCATCGCTACATATGCTCTTTAGTTTGTAGAGGGATCTAAGTTTCATAATTTTTAGGTTGGGAAAGCAAATACGCCCTTCTTTAACTTCTTCATCTGCCTTAATGAGTTCTTCCATCGCACATTCAACAATTGTAAGATCCCCAAGGCCATGGAGATGCTGATGCCCAGAGATGTACTTGAGGGATGTGCAATAGATGATCTCAAGCTTCCAAAGGTTTCTAAGGTCTGTTTGACCTATTTCAATCTTTTCTAATTCAGAGCATTCTGAAATGGAGAGCTCTTCAAGGCTAGAAAACGATGAGCATGAAAATGTCTTGAGTTGAACTATCTCAATCTCAAGCACTGAAAGTTTTTCCATATTCTGAAGTGCTGACAACAGCTCGTCCTCATTAGTAATAGGCCAGTTTCTCATCCATAGACGTCTTAAGGAGTTAGATAAATGTCTTATGTATTCTACATCACCTGAATCTGGCAATTCCTCAAAGATCATTTCCAATATTTCCAGCTTGCTCAGGCTTCCAAGTTCCACCCGGAATGGTTTAAGGCACGGAGTAACTGTGAGCCTTCTCAGCTCAACAAGTTGTCCGATGGTTTCTAGAAGCTCCATGAGGTGCGAGTTGCGGCACAGATCTAACACCTCCAACTTACTCAAATTTCCTATCTCTGTTGGCAATGTTTTCATATTTGTATCACTTATAATAAGATATCTCAACTCTGACAGTTGCCCAATTGCCAGTGGAGGGTCAAGAAATTCAATACATGCCAGTTTTAAGACTCTTATGTTGCACATAGATTTGAAGAAGTCATTTGATATCTTGATTTTTGGATCATTATCGAAAATCAATGTAGACAGATTTGAGGCAAAGAGGTTGTTGAGGTAATTTGTCTCCTTTTAATACGTAAATCCTATGGGCCTCTCTCCATCTATCATCTATTTGTTCTTTTGTCAACTGTGTACCTCCATGTTCAAAAAAAATCAACTTCATGTTGGAAGCAAACCATAATCCCATGTCTCGTATGACATCATGCATCTTCACATACTGATCACCATCTTTTTCTAAGAGGGATGCTGCTAGCAGCGTTCCAATGATATCATATCCTCTATTAAGTGCTTCCTCATAGCTACCATCTAAGCGTAAAAAACCTTCTCCAATCCAATATTGGACAAGATCTTCTTTGTACATTTACCAATCTTCAGGGTATAAGCAACAATATAAGAAACAATCCTTTTCTCCACGATCTGGTAGTGCATCATAACTGAGTTTCAAGCACGCAAACAAATTTTTCTCTGTATCCAAACCCTGCAAAGGGGACTTTTTAAGAGCAGTCAATGCATGTTTCCATTCTTGGAGGCATTTTTTACATGTCATAGGTCGACCAATGATGGTGAGTGCAAGTGGCAACCCTTTGCATTCTTTGGCAACTTCTTTTGCAAGGCATTCAATTCTATGGTTAGACTGAAAGGTAAAAAAACTCCTCACCTACACTTTTCTTAAATAAAGCCCACGAATCATCCCACCCCAAGCATTCGACCTTAATTTTTCAATCAGGTTGCATTTCACTGCATACCTTCTCTGATCGAGTAGTAAATAGTATTTTGCAAATGAATGTATCCAAACCAAGTCCTTCCAAATCTAAAAATTCCCAAATGTCATCAAATAATAAAGCAACTTCCATCTCGTCAAGTGCCTTATTTTTTTAGAACGTTTATGACAGTGTTTGTCTTTATTGAAAGGCAAATTCATCTCTTCCATTATATCTTTCTGAATGTTATCAACATCACTTGACTTGGAAACAACTAGCCAGATAACTTTAAAATTTGAAGGTTCCAAAAACTCATTGCGAATTTTTTTCAGGAGTGTGGTTTTGCCAACCGCTCCCATGCCATAAATGCCAACCATTCCAACCTCACCGTTGCTAAGGAAATCACATACCTGGTTGAAAGCTTGATCTTGCCCAATGGAAACCCCGGAAGAAATGCAACCTCTTCTTTGTCGTGCTGGAAGAACTTGCACAACATCGTCTTGCAATAATTCCTGTGTCGTTGAAGTACTCGGGGATGTTGAGTTTACAAGAGTGTAAGATGGCTGTCCATGTCTAGATACATCTACTTGCATCTGATCATATATAGTGGACGGAGTCGGATTCATCAAATCTGGAGGAGCAGAGGAAGATGGTCTGCTCGTGACTACATCCACTGTAGTTGGGTGTTGTGCAAATGTTGGGCCTATGTGAGTGTGCTGTTGTGATTGATGAGAAGATGGGGTAAGGACAGGGACTCTCAGATTGTTGATTGTATCAATCAGATTGGGGTTAGAATTTGGCCGGACATTTTTTGGTTTCGGAAAAATTTTAACATCGTGAGATCGGATTGAAACGATAAGGATGTAAGATTTCAGAAGTATTATATATAAAAAGTAAAAGTAGAAAAGCAGGATATATCAGTGAACTAATGGAGGCTTTTAAATTAATATTAGAGGGGAAAGGAATTTACCCGAATTCAAAGGAAAAGAATGAAAGGGGAAAGTTTGTTTTTATAGTGTGTAACAAAATGAGTATGAGAAACGTAAATCATATTGTTGTCAGATAAAACGAAAGACAAAGAACGAGAGCGACAACCCTACAAAAGATTTGATGTAATATTGCAACAGAACGGTTTTAATTTGGATGGAACCAAACATCACTGCGTAAGGAGACTTACTACAAAAGGGTAATTCTCATTCTGCAATTCGGAAGGAAATCAAAGACTAAGAACTGAAAGATTGAGGATTTATACTTCAAAATGATCACTGAAGAAGGCAAATAGGAGAATGAAGGGGAAAATTTTGCAATGAACAATGGAGGGTGAAGAAGCCAGTGGAGTGGTTGGAAGGAAAGTGAAACAGTGAGAGAAGTATTGAGTGTCCTTACCTTTTAGGTATCAAGAGTTTAGGGTTTAGGGAGTTCTCTTACGTTATATAAGAAGAACTTCTGGATAGAACAGGGCAATGAAAGGAAATAGAACCTGCATGGAGACATGCTGAAGCAGAGATTTGATCTCTTTAAAGTTGGTGTTCTGCTGGAGCTGGAGCCTCACCATGCAGCAAAGAAGAAGCGTTGCAGGTCAGTAGGTGGATGAAGAAAATGCGGCGAAGTTGCGCGCGTCTCTAGTGGTGTAGTTCACACTTTATCGCCTTATCGCGTAGAATCTTTGGTATGGATATAAGGAAGCCGCATCTATATGGATGATAATATCGATGATTATGGATACACGTACGTGTTTATGATATAGCTTAGTACACACTAAAATGGGTATAAATTTTTATATAAATATAAAAAATATTATAATTAATAATTTAATATTATAATATTTTTTTTAGATTATAATAAGACCATATAATGTTGTATCAATCGATATGAATATTTTAAAATTAGTTTATTTAGAACCATACACTATTATGCTCTTCATCTTATATATATTATTACTTATTCTTTTTTATATTAAGTGCTTTAAAATTAGTTTATTTTAAAAATAAATAATATACTTAATATGAGTCTAAGTTGTATGTTTAAATAAATATATATTTATGGAGTATTATATGTAAAAAATAATTATATAAATTGCATGGACCTACCCGTATTGATCTCATATAACTTTAAAAATATTATTTTTAATATAATAAAAACTTAAAATTTTAAAGAAGTTGGGTTTAAATTGTGTTTTTATTTTTAAAGAAAAAAAATTTAAAAATTTTTTTTTCAAAAAAAAATTAATTTTTTAATTAAAAAAATATTTTTAAAAATAAATAAATTATTTTTTAAATAGTGTATCGATACGTATCGGCCATATCGATACGGCCGTTATGTACTGATATTTTATGTGGGGGCGTATCGCCCCCCGTACCATACCAGTATCGACCGATACGGGTACGTATCGGTCAATACGGCCTTCCATGTTCACAACGTGAAATTGACCAAAGCTAAAAAAAATGGACAGTAATTAGCGGATTACTCTCACCATAAATATCTTGTAGGCCTTTTGAGTGCAGTGACAGAGGAAAACTTTAAGCTTTAAGTTCGATAAATGGCAGAGTGCTTCTCGAAGAAGACGACTTGGTGTCAACGGGAGACTTCGTACAATAATTAAAGGAAGGATAAAAGTTGGCAGCTGGCACTATTGGTTTGATTATAATCACGGAACATCTAATTAAGCTACAAAGAATTCGAAGAATGGCCATATACAAGTTATGATATTATTAAGATATGGATTAGGAGTATCACCTCCCCTTTTAGCCTGCTTACCCTGACAACGGGTTGTGTAATGTACACACCGAAACCGTTGCTATTTTCGTTTAACCTATATGCTAGTGTACATTAGTATAAATATAATGTTAACGTGTACATTATTGATATTGTAGATGAATGGTTCTCATATGTATGCTATGCTTAGGCTCATTATTAGAGTAGAACACAAAAAATATTTTTCTTACCAAGTCGGTAGATATTTATGTGTGTTGTTAGATGGTGAATATCTATCACCTATATAAAGGTGGGGCAGTTTGGATAAAATAGAGGGTGACAAACTCTTCAATTTTTAAGTTAAGAGTATATTAAAAAATAAATTTTTAAGTGTTTTTGCTAAGATTAAAAGTTTGTAAGCGGCGTTCAATCATAATCAAGAGTTGCTCACTAACTTAATTTAGTTAAGGACTGATTGGATCATCATCCAAAAACTTTCACTTATTTTTTCATCATTTATATTGGCGATGATACCTCAACTTATTTGGTTTGACAAAAACATTTTTCAATCCACTTGATCTTGCCTTTTGCCTATCAAATAAAAGTAAACATAGGCTGCTAATGAAATGAAACAGAGGTCTTTGCAGTTGTTATTGTTGCCAACCACCCCAGCTGTCAACCTTGTTCCCTACCTATTGCCTATTTTTGCTGCTATTGAAAATATTTTGTTGACTAACTCTTTGACTATATCACGTAGGCTTTGACTACATTAGGCGGCTGTTTGGGTGTAGAATTATTCACCTTGGGATGAGAATTATGGTTGGTAATAGAATTTTGTAGAATAAATTTAAATGTCGCATTAAACTATTTTTAAAATTTAAAATTAATATATATATATATATATATATATATATATATGTATATATATATGTGTGTATCTCACTTAAATACGTACATTATTGGTACTATTGTGCAATGACCCTGAATTTTTTCTATATTTTTTTTGCCTCTAACAAAGCTAATCTTAGAGTTTTTAGTAACTTTTAATTATTTAAAGATTGTTATTAAGTAAGTTTTTATAAAGTTGTGATAGAGCTATGAAAGATGAATATAATGGGTCTTGAACTACTCAAGCCGGACATCGAAGTCATAAGACTCTATATGCATGTTAGAGGGACCTACTTAAAAAGTTCAAGATAACCTACTTATGCATAGTCTAGTTTTGTAGGGCTCATCTATGTAAGTCCATTGGTACCAAGAACAGACGATTATGACTTATAGTTGGAAAGATATATTATTTTGAAATTTGAATTTGAAAAAGTTAAAAAAATAATAAAAAATAAGATGGCTGACACAGATGACCCTAAATTTCTAGTAAATTTTTAGCCTTTAATAAGCTAATTTTAGAGTTTTTAATATTTTTTATTTAGCTAAAGATTATTATGTGAAAAAGCCTTATAAAATTGTGGTAGAGCGTATAAAGACAAGTACAACGGGTCTTTGAAGCTCTCGAATCAGATATTGGGGTCAAAAGTTATAGCCTAAAAAATATGCCACATGGGCAAGACCTACATTAAAATTCCACGATAACCTACCCATGTGGAGTCTAGTTTTGTTGGGCTCGTCGATACGAGCTCAACGGTACCAAAAATGTATTGATCAGAGTCTTGGAGAGAGAGATACGTGCGTTTAAAGTTTTTAGAATAAAAATATATATATAAAAAAATGGCTTATGCATGTGGCTAGTGTCAACCATGCCAGCCAGCCCGACCAGAGGCGGATCTGCATCGCGTAGAACCTAGCCGTTGCAGTCACTTAACATGAGCCCAGGCGCACGAGCAACAGTGCACGACGCGATTCATGCACCCGTTGTGGCCGTATGATGCATGCTCATCACGCACCATGTGGCACACATGGCCCCACACGTGCGAGTGCCTATAAATAGTGACCCCCGAGTACTTTTTTTTGTAGTTTCATGTTTTTCCTCTTCTTAAACATCTTTTCCTCCGTTCTAAGCTATTTTACGTCTGAATTGAGTCATTCAAAAGACATTCTCCACTAAATCGAATGTTTCGAACACTGTGGTGGGGTCATTTTTTATGTTCGAGGCCTCTACAATTATGAATTAATTTATAACCAAGTCTTAAGGTAGGAGGTTTAAACTCTAAACGTGTGCTCAGTATAAATTTTTATGATGATTTGACATGACTATGTTTATGAGACTTATTTTGGGAAAATATACTATGAGGTGAACTGACTTGGCATGTGTTATCCTGTGTTTTGGTTACAAAAATGTGTTGGGTAGTTCTTGGGCTTGGAAACCAAGAATAATCATAGTGTTTTGATGTTCGTAGAGAAAAATAATCAACAAGTGGCGTGCACAAGGTGGAGTACCATGGGAAAACTCCATCTCTAAGTGGCCCTTGTTGCTCCATGAGCGCAGCAGTAGGCGGTAGGGTATCACGGCTTGTGGATGTGATGTAATTCAGAACTGTTTGTTTTCTACAAATTTATCGTTAATAAAAGTTTATGTGAAAATACTATACATTTTTTTTCAAAGATTTTCTGCTTAGTATTTCCTTTAGATTTTAAATCAACTTACTCAATATACATATACTCATAAGTAACTTATACATATATAATTATACTCAGAGCTACTTCTGTCTTACACTCTTCAGCCAATAAAGCTAGAACTGCACCCATTCATAAGCTCTAATCCACAAAGGTAGTATTTTTTACTTAGCTCATCCCCCACCCTTACACTTATAGTCTTACGAATCTTTGCATTGCCTTACTTAAACTCGAATTTCATACTGACACTCTTACCATCATATACTCATAGCCTTACATCTTACACCATCCGCTTTAAAATTGTATCGTCTTACTCGAACTCCTCAAATGAAACCCTTTAGACCTAAGTCCCGTTAAGCGATATTGTTCCACTAATGGAGCGATATTGCACCACTAATAGAGCGATATTGCTCCACTAATTGAGCGATACTGCTCTACTAATGGAGCGATATTACTACACTAATAAATCGATATTGCTACACTAATGGAACGATATTACTACACTAATGGAATGATATTGCTACACTATTAGAGCGATATTGCTATACTAATATAGCGATATTGCTCCACTAATGGAGCGATATTGCTTAACTAATAGTGCGATATTACTCTACCAATGGAGCGATATTGCTACACTAATTGAGCGATATTCATACACTAATTGAGCGATATTGCTACACTAAAGGAGCGATACTGCTCCACTAATGGAGCGATATAGCTTCACTATTGCAGCAATATTACACCACTAATGAAACAATATTACTACATTAATGGAGCGATATTGCTACACTAATGGAGTGATATTGCTATACTAATGGAGCAATATTACTACACTATTATAGAGATTTCAATACACTAATAGAGAGATATTGCTATTCTAATGGAGCAATATTGCTATACAAATGGAGCGATATTCCTACACTAATGGAGCAATATTGTTATACTAATGGAGCGATATTGCTACACTAATGGAGCAATATTGCTACACTAATGGAGCGATATTGCTACACTAATTGAGCAATATTGGCCCACTAATGCAGCGATATTGCTACACTAATAGAGCGATATTGCTTCACTAATGGAGCGATATTGCTTCACTAATGGAGCGATATTGCTCTACCAAAGGAGCGATATTTCTCCACTTATGGAGCGACATTAATACACTAATAGAGCGTTATTATAACACTAATAGAGCGATATTGCTGCACTAATATAGCGATATTGCTACATTAATAGAGCTATATTGCTACACTAATTTAGAAATATTGCACCACTAATGGAGCAATATTGCTCCACTAATAAAGTGATATTACTCCACCAATGGAGCGATATTGCTCCACTAATGAAGCGATATTGCTATACTAATAGAGCGATATTGCTATACTAATGAACCGATATTTCTCCACAAATGGAGCGATATTTCTCCACTAATTAAGCGATATTGTTATACTAATTAAACGATATTGCCACACTAATGCAGCAATATTGCTACACTAATATAGAGATTTTAATATACTAATTGAAAGATATTGCTATACTAATGGAGAGATATTACTACACTAATGGAGCGATATTGCTCCACTAATAAATCAATATTGCTGAGCAATATTTTGCCACTAATGGAGCGATATGGCTCGACTAATGGAGCGATATTTTTACGCTAATGTAGCAATATTGCTACACTAATGGAGGGATATTACTACACTAATTAAGCGATATTGTTATACTAATATAGTGAAATTACTACACTAATCGAGCGATATTGTTATACTAATTGTGCGATATTACAACACTAATTGAGCGATATTGCTCCACTAATGGTACGATATTGCTTCACCAATAGAGCGATATTGTTGCACCAATGGAGCGATATTAATACACTAATGGAGCGATATTGTTACACTAATAAAGAGATATTCCTACACTAATTAAGCGATATTGATACACTAATTGAGAAATATTGCTCCACTAATAGAGCGATATTGCTCCACTAATAAAGCAATAGTAATACGCTAATGGAGCGATATTACTACACTAATGTAGCGATTTTGTTACACTAATAGAGCGATATTATTACTCTAATTTAGCGATATTGCTATACTAATTGTGCGATATTGTTATACTAATAGAGCGATATTGCTATACTAATAGAGCGATATTGCTTCACTAAAAGATTGATATTCCTTCACTAATAGAGCAATATTGCTCCACTAATGGTGCATTATTGCTCTACTAATGGAGCGATATTAATACACTAATGGAACGTTATTACTACACTAATGGAGCGCTATTACTATACTAATGGAGCGATATTAATACACTAATGGAACATTATTACTACACTAATGGAGCGCTATTACTATACTAATGGAGCGATATTGCTACACTAATGAATCTATATTGCTACACTAATTGAGCGATATTGCTCCACTAATGGAGCGATATTACACTACTAATTAAGCGAAATTGCTACAATAATAAAGCGATATTGCTACACTAATGGAGCGATATTGCGATACTAATAGAGCGATATTACTATACTAATGGAGCGATATTGCCACACTAATTGAGCAATATTGCTACACTAATATAGCAATTTTAATATACTAATTAAGAGATATTACTATACTAATAGAGAGATATTGCTAGACAAATAAAGCGATATTGCTCTACTATTAAAGCGATATTGCTCCACTAATGGAGTAATATTGCTCCACTAATAGAGTAATATTTTACCACTAATGGAGCGATATTGCTCCACTAATAGAGTGATATTGCACCACTAATGGAGTGATATTGCACCACTAATGGAGCGATATTGCCCCACTAATGGAGCGATATTGCTACACTAATATAGCGATATTAATACACTAATAAAGCGATATTACTACACCAATTGAGCGCTATTACAATACTAATTAAGCGATATTGCTACACTAATGGAGTGATATTGCTACACTAATTGAATGATATTGTTACACTAATGCAGCAATATTGCTACACTAATATAGCGATTTTAATATACTAATTTATAGATATTGCTATACTAATAAAGCGATATTGCTACACTAATGGAGCGATATTACTACACTAATAAAGCGATATTGTTCCACTAATGGAGCAATATTTCACCACTAATTGAGCGATATTGCTCTACTAATGGAGCGATATTGCTCCACTAATGGAGCGATATTTCTCCACTAATTGAGCGATATTATTACGCTAATGGAGCGATATTGCTATACTAATTTAGTGAAAATGTTACACTAATCGAGCGAAATTGCTATACTAATGGAGCGATATTACTACTTTAATGGAGGGATATTGTTACACTAATGGAGCGACATTTCTCCACTAATGGAGCGATATTGCTCCACCAATGGAGCTATAATAATACACTAATAAAGCGATGTTTTATCACTAATGGAGCGATATGGCTCTATTAATGGAGCGATATTGCTTCACTAATTGTACGATATTGTTTTTGTCACGCCCTTGCACCGCCCAACCCGAGCCGAACCTAGTCTAGGGGCCGGTCAAGCGCACGGGGGCGACAAGGGAAAATTAAAAGACGGTTTAGCGGAAGACTTATGCCCTAATCACGGGCGATCTAACAAAATTACGGAGTATGCACACTATTTTGAGCAAGAGTAAATAAGTAGAAATGAAAAAGTTACTTAAACTCTAAGATAAACTAAAGTCTCAAACCCACATACTAAGTTAATCCATAGCCCACTCTAAACTCTAAACTAGGTCTTAAACAACACAATGTATAATGTAGCATAAACCAAAATGAGAACCACACACAAAGGTTCTATCAAAATAGCATAAACAAGGGAAACAATCCCCACAAGGGGTCTCTACGATCACTCCTAAGTCATCTCCATCCTCTCCTCATAGAGAGGATCCTGTCCATCTGCGTGTCACGCCACGCAGCCCCAAAACAAAAACACAAGAAAGAGGGGTGAGTTTAACAACTCAGCAATGGTTTTTGATATAACTATAATCATTAGAAACACGACGGCATAGTGATATAACAATTTCAGATCAATATTTGACAAGATGTATCATTTTTTGATGACACATACACATCACCTAAACCTGCATCATAGTGTATAAATCACACAATGCCATTCACATCATATAAACTTGTATGAGATGTATCTCTAACATACATTTCAGATCATGCATCAACATCATATAAACTTGCATGAGATGTATCTCTAACATACATTTCAGATCATGCATCAACATCATATAAACCTGCATGAGATGTATCTCTAATATACAAATTCCACGTAGGGAACCTAGAGCAGGGTGTTCGCTAAGGACATCTCTGTGGTGGGGAGAGTCCAAATTCCCGCATAGGGAACCTAGAACATGTAGTAGCCGGTGCACGAAGGCATACCACTCTGGGTGCTCAGTGTCCAGATGTGACTATTCTCAATAAATAAATCTCAACCGCAACAAATATATGACTCATCCTCATATAATCTCATTTTGACTCGACTCAACCCGGGAAGTGCACATGTTCCATAAAGGAACTCAAATCAAAACATGTCCTTTCAGACCAATCAAGTTTCGATTAAGCCAACAACCGATTAATCTGGCACGCAATTTCACCACATTGCATCTAATCGATCAAACTCGGTTAATCTCGATAAAGCCTAAATTTGAAATCCATTTTCATGATACATGCAACATGGTACATACGTGGGTAAGACATACATGAATCCTAATTCATGATAAGTGCTCTCATCAGCCCCTCATGCATCATTCATAATCATAAAATCAATCCTCATCATCATTAAACCCTCCATGTATGTGTGTACATAGTAGAAGCACTTCACTCAATGTATATCAACATGCTTGTAATTAACTCACCATCACACTACACATGTGCATTAACATCTAATCATGAATTCCAGCGAAAATCATAGGAGAAGAACCATTAAAATCATATATCAAGTCAAAGCCTAACCACAAGCTAAACATATATAATATCATTCACTTCATACTTGAGTCAAGACATAACACTAACATTCACACATCATTTAACCACATCTTATCATGGCATATCAGTCCATTAGTATGTTGTAGCTCTACTGAAAATATACTCAACCATAGAGAATCAACCACTCATAACTTCAAGATGGCAATTCCAACATCATATATCCAACCACAAGTCATCCACATAACTTTAAATATATACCACAACTTCAAAACATCAATGGTATACCCTTCCAGTAGCTTACTATAGCTTAAAACACTCCACATAAACATAAAAATAATATTTTGGAGTAGATATGTCGAAATAAGCAACATACATAAAATGGTCAAATTCTAAAGTGTAGTCGTTCGAACGGCCTGCATGGCCATTTGATTGGCTAAACAGGAAAAATGCCAAAATTGTAGTGTTGTCATTCGAACGCCCTGCAGGGACGTTCGATCGGCTACACAGGAAATATGCCAAAACTGTAGTATTGTCGTTCGAATGCCCTGTAGGGCCGTTTTAACGCCAACAAAACAGTTTTGGTCATCTACTTCATTTCGAGTTTTCAAACCGAAACTCCATTAATGAAACTTAAAATCTCCATCTAGCAACCCAAATGCCATTAAAATTCCACCATAACTTATAGAAAGCTAATCTACACCATAACAAGATAAAACCCTAAGAAATCCGGATTAAAGATTACTATTTACTAATCTTGCCATTAAAGCACTAAATCAAGTAAACCCACTTCAAATAAACCACACAATCGAGCTTTTACTATAGGAAGACTGAAATTTCGAAGATCCATTACCTTATCCCTTGATTAGGCTTGGATTTGACGGTCACCATTCTTTAAAACCTTACAAAGACATAGAGTTTAAATTAAACTCCATTAAAACCGATTTAACATAGAAACCTTAATGAAAAACATAGATCTAGGGCTTGTTAAACATAAAAAACGGATTTTTAGATCTAGGGTTTAAAGTAAAGATGCAAATCAGTAGTTTTGATGTTTAAAAATGAATTAAAACAAATGGGAAATGATAGATTTAGAAATGATTAGGAGAAATCTAGGATTTAGGGCTTAATTAGAAGAATCATACCTTAAACTCCTTCTAATCCGGGCCTAATTGGGGAATTAGGCCTAAACTCCCTTTCTCAGCCTATTCCCAAAATGGAAATGGCTCAAGTCATTCTATTTATAGTAAGGTTTGGGGTGTGTATGGGTAATTAGTGGGGTATGAATAGAAAAATAGGCTAAAATGGGTATTTTCGCTATTTGAGCACTAATTAAACCTGAAAAAATTATAAAGTTTTTTATAAAGGCTTGTGTTAATGTCTGGGTTAATTTGGTCCAAAAACCCAAATTTCGACAGTGGGGCCCACAGGGTCCTGCCAAACCATAATTTTTGGAAAATTAGTGAAAAAATCAGAAAAATCCAAAAAATTCAAATTTGACCTAAAATCACTTAAAACCAATAATTATAAAGTTGATTTTGATGAAAACCATAATAAACACCATTTATTTTTAAAACCACCGAATAAATCAGAAAACGTGTTAACCACACAATAACTGATAAGTAATAATTAAAATAAACTGGTTTAAGATCAGGGATCTTACAGTTTTACTAATAGAGCGATATTAATACACAAAGGGAGCATTATTACTACACTAATGGAGTGCTATTACTATACTAATTAAGTGATATCGTTGCACCAATGGACTGATATTACACTACTAATTGAGCGATATTGTTCCACCATTGGAGCGATATTGCACCACTAATTTAGCAAAATTGCTACAATAATGGAGCAATACTGCTACACTAAAGGAGAGATATTGCTATACTAATGGAGCGATATTGTTATACTAATTGAGCGATATTGCCACACTAATGCAGCAATATTGCTACACTAATATAGCGATTTCAATTGAGCAATATTGTTACACATATAGAACGATATTGCTACACATATGTAGCGATATTGCTACACATATGGAGCGATATTGCTACACATATGGAGCGATATTGCTACATTTGTTAAGCACTATTGCTACACATGTGGAGCGATATTGTTACACATATGGAGCGATATTTCTACACATATGGAGCGATATTGTTACACATATGGAACGATACTCCTACACTTATGGAACGATATTGCTACTCATATTAAGCGTTATTGTTACATTTATAAAGTGATATTGCTACACATATGGAGCGATGTTTTTACATATATTAAACGGTATTGCTACATATGGAGCGATATTGTTACATATATTAGGCTATATTGTTATACATATAGAGCGATATTGCTGCATATATTAAGCGATATTGAAACATATGGAGTGATATTGCTACACATATTACGCTATATTGCTACACATATGGAGCGATATTGCTACACATATAAAACAATAACGCTACACATATGGAGCGATATTGCTACACATATGGAGCGATATTGTTACATATGGAGCGAAATTGCTACACATATATATCGATATTGATAAATATATTAAGCGATATTATTACACATATTAAGCGATATTGCTACATATATTAAGCGATATTGATACAAATATAGAGTGATATTGATACACATATAGCTTAATATTGCAACACATATGAAGCGAAATTTCTATACATATGGAGCGATATTCCTACACATATAGCTTGATATTGCTAGACATATGGAGCGATATTGCTACACATATGGAGCTATATTGCTAGACATATATAGCAATATTGCTAGACATATAGAACGATATTGCTACACATATGGAACGATATTGGTACACTTATCGAACGATATTTCTACACATATAGTGCGATATTGTTACACATATAAAGCGATATTGATACACATATATAGCGATATTGATACATATATTAAGCAATATTACTACACATATTGAGCAATATTGCTACATATATTAAGCGATATTGGTACACATATAGAGCGATATTGCTACATATATATCTTGATATTGCTACACATATGTAGCGATATTGCTATACATATAGAGCTATATTGCTAGACATATGGAGCGATATTGTTATACATATAGAGCAGTATTGCTACATATATTGAGGGATATTGTTATATATGGAGCGATATTGTTACATATATTTAGCGATATTGCTACACATAAGGAGCGATGTTGCTACATATATTAAGCGATATTGGTACATATTTAACGATATTACTACACATATGGAGCGATATTGCTACACATATGGTGCGATATTGCTACACATATAAAACGATATTGCTACACATATGGAGCGATATTCGTAAACATATTAAACGATATTGCTACAGATATGGAGCGATATTATTACATACTTTGAGCGATAGTGCTATATATGGAGCGATATTATTACACATATTAAGCAATACTACTATACATAAGGAGCGGCATTACTACAAATATAGAGCGGTATTGCTACATATATTGAAAGATATTGTTACATATGGAGCGATATTGTTACACATATTTAGAGATATTGCTACACATATTAAATGATATCGCTAAACATATAGAGCGATATTACTACAAATATGGAGCGATATTGCTACACATATAGAGCGATATTGCTACACATATGGAGCGATATTGCTACACATATGGAGCGATATTTATTCACATATGGAGCGATATTACTACCAATATGGAGTAATATTTCTAAATATATTAAGCGATATTGCTACATGTGGAGCGATATTCTTAATCATATTGAGTGATATAGCTACACATATTGAGCGATATTACTACACATATGGAGCGATATTGCTCCGCATATGGATCAATATTGATATACATATCGAGCGTTATTGCTATATATATTTAGCGATATTGATATACATATGGAGCGATATTGCTACATATTTTAAGCGATATTGTTATATATGGAGCGATATTGTTAAACACAGTAAACGATACTACTATACATATAGAGTAATATTGCTACATATATTTAGCGATACTGCTACATATGGAGTGATATTGATACATATATTAAGCGATATTGCTACACATATGGAACAATATCGTTACACATATAGAGCGATATTGCTACACATATAGAGTGATATTGATACACATATAGAGCGATATTGCTACATATATTAAGGGATATTGTTACATATGGAGCGATATTGTTACACATATTTAGCGATATTGATTCACATATTAAGCAATATTGCTACAAATATGGAACGATATTACTACACTTTTAGAACGATATTGCTACTCATATTTAGCTTTATGGTTACACATATTAAACGATATTGCTACACATATGGAGTGATATTAATACATATATTGAGCGATATTGCTACATATGGATCGATATTGTTAGACATATTAAGCACTATTGCTATATATGGAGGGATATTGCAACACATATTAAGCGATATTGCTACAAATATAGAGCGATATTGCTACACATATGGAGCGATATTGCTACACATATAGCGATATTGTTACATACATTGAGCGATAGTGCTATATATGGAACGATATTGTTACACATATTGAACGATACTACTATACATAAGGA
Organism: Saururus chinensis; assembly: GCA_035235625.1. Taxonomy (NCBI): domain Eukaryota; kingdom Viridiplantae; phylum Streptophyta; class Magnoliopsida; order Piperales; family Saururaceae; genus Saururus; species Saururus chinensis. The sequence continues at coordinate 18,342 of CP141141.1, forward strand.
GCAACATTGCTACACATATAGAGCGGTATTGCTACATATATTGAGGGATATTGTTACATATGGAGCGATTTTGTTACACATATTTAGAGATATTGCTACACATATAGAGCGATATTGTTACACATATTAAACGATATCGCTAAACATATAGAGCGATATTACTACAAATATGGAGCGATATTGGTACACATATAGAGCGATATTGCTACACATATGGAGCGATATTTATTCACATATGGAGCGATATTGCTACCAATATGGAGCAATATTGCTACATATATGGAGCGATATTGATCCACATATGGATCGATATTGATACACATATCAAGCGTTATTAATACATATATTTAGCAATATTAATATACATATAGAGCGATATTGCTACATATTTTAAGAGATATTGTTATATATGGAGCGATATTGTTATACACAGTAAGCGATACTACTATACATATGGAGCAATATTGCTACATATATTTAGCAATACTGCTACATATGGAGTAATATTGTTACATCTGGAGCGATATTGACACATATATTGGGCGAAATTGCTACATCTGGAGCAATATTGTTACACATTCGAGTGATATTGCTACATATATAGAACAATATTGTTACATACGGAGCGATATTGTTACATATGTAGCGATATTCCTACATATATCAAACGATATTTCTACACATATGGTGCTAGATTGTTATACATATTGAGCGATATTCATACATATATATAAGGATATTGATACATATATTAAGTGATATTACTACACATATTAAGCGATATTACTATATATATAGCTTGATATTGCTACACAAATGGAGCGATATTGCTACACATAGAGTGATATTGCTACACATATTGAGCGATATTGCTACACATATGGAACGATATTGCTACACATATTGAGCGATATTGATACATATATATAAGGATATTGATACATATATTAAGTGATATTACTATACATATTAAGCGATATTACTACATATATAGCTTGAAATTGCTACACAAATGGAGCGATATTGTTACACATATTGAGCGATATTGCTACACATATGGAACGATATTGTTACACATATAGAGCGATATTGCTATACATATAGAGCAATATTGATACACATATAGAGCCATATTGCTACATATATTAAGGGATATTGTTATATATGGAGCGATATTGTTACACATATTTAGCGATATTGATTCACATATTAAGCGATATTGCTACACATATAGAACGATATTACTACACTTTTGAAACGATATTGCTACTTATATTTAGCTTTATTGTTACATATATTAAGCGATATTGTTACACATATAGAGTGATATTAATACATATATTGAGCGATATTGCTACATATGGATCGTTATTGTTAGACATATTGAGCGCTATTGCTACATATGGAGTGATATTGCAACACATATTAAGCGATATTGCTACACATATGGAGCGATATTGCTACACATATTGAGAAATAATGCTACACATATTGAGCGATATTGCTACACATATAGAGCAATATTACTGCACATATTGAGCAATATTGTTATACATATTAAGCAATATTACTACATATATTAAGCGATATTGCTACACATATTAAGCGATATTGTTACGTATAGAGCGATATTTCTACACATATGGTGCGATATTGCTATACATATAGAGCGATATTATTACGCATATGGAAGGATATTGCTACATATATTAAGCGATATTATTACATATGAAGTGATATTGTTACACATATTAAGCGATATTAGTACACATATTGAGCTATATTGTTACATATATTAAACGATATTTCTACACATATGGAGCGATATAACTACATATATTAAGCGATATTGCTACATATGGAGCGATATTGTTACACATATTGAGTGATACTGCTACACATATAGAGCGATATTGACACATATATTGGGCAAAATTGCTACATCTAGAGCGATATTGTTACATATATAGAACAATATTGTTACATACAAAGTGATATTGTTACATATGTAGCGATATTCCTACATATATCAAATGATATTTCTACACATATGATACGATATTGTTATACATATAGAGCGATATTGATACACATATATAGGGATATTAATACATATATTAAGTGATATTACTACACATATTAAGCGATATTACTACACATATAACTTTATATTCCTACACAAATTGAGCGATATTGATACACATATTGAGCTATATTGTTAGACAAATATAGCGATATTGATACATATATTTAGTGATATTACTACACATATTGAGCGATATTGCTTTATATATTGATCGATATTGATACACATATGGAGCGATATTGCTACACATATAGCTTGACATTGCTAGGCATATGGAGCAATATTCTTAAACATATAGAGCGATATTACTACACATATGGTGCGATATTGTTACATATATAGTACGATATTGATACACATATTAAGCGTTATTGCTACATATATTTAGCGATATTGATAAACATATAGAGCGATATTGTTATATATGGAGCGCTATTGTTACACATATTAAGCGATAGTGCTACACATATAGAGGGATATTGCTACATATATTAAGAGATATTGTTACACAGATTAAGCGATATTACTACACATATCGAGCGATATTACTACACATATTGAGTGATATTGCTACACATGTGGAGCGATATTTCTATACATATAGAGCGATATTGCTATACATATAGAGTGATATTGCTACATATATTGAGGGATATTGTTACATATGGAGCAATATTGTTGCACATATTAAGCGATATTGCTACACATATGGAATGATATTGCTACACATATAGAGCGATATTGCTACACGTATGCGGCGATATTGCTACATATATTTAGTGCTATTGCTACACATATGGAGCGATATTAGTACATATATTAAGCGATATTCAACGATATTGCTATGTTTAGTGCGATATTTTTACACATAATAAGCGATATTAATACTCATATGGAGCAATATTGCTACATATATTGAGCGCTATTGCTACACATATAGAGCAATCTTATTACACATATAGAGCGATATTGCTAGATACATTGAGCGATATTACAACACGTATGGAGCGATCTTGTTACACATATAGAACGATCTTTTTACACATGTGGAGCAATAATGCTACACATATGGAGAGAAATAGTTACACATTTAGAGTGATATTGCTACACATATAGAGCAGTATTGCTACATATATTTATTGATATTGTTACCTATATTAAGCGATATTGTTACACATATTAAGCGATATTCCTACAAATATAAAGCGATATTGTTACACATATGGAGCGATATTGTTACACATATGGAGCAATATTGTTACACATATAGAGTGATATTGGCTACACATATTAAACAAAATTGCTACATATATAGAGCGATATTGGTACACATATAGAACGATATAGCTATATATATTTAGCGATATTGCTACATATGAAGCGATATTGTTACACATATTGAACGATATTGCTACACATATGCTGCGATATTGCTACACATATAGAACGATATTGCTACATATATTGAACGATATTGCTACACATATGGAGGGATGTTGATATACATATGGAGCGATATTGCTACACATTTAGGGCAATATCTGTACATATATAGAGTGATATTGCTACATATATTGAGCGATATTTCAACACATATAAAGCAATCTTGTTACATATATGGAATGATATGGCTACCCATATGGTGGGATATTTCTACACATATTGAGTGATATTAGTACACATTGAGGGCAATATTAGTACACATATAAAGCGATATTTTTACACATACTGAGTGATATTGTTACACATATGGAGCAATATTGTTACACATATGGAGCGATATTGCTACACATATGGAGCAATATTGTTACGCATAATGAGCAATATTGCTACACATATGGAGCGACATTATTACACATATGGAGCGATATTGTTACACATATGGAGCGATATTGCTACACATATTGAGCGATATTGCTAAATATATTGAGCGATATTGTTACACATATAAAGTGATATTGTTACACAGATATAGCGATATGGCTACATATATTAAGCGATATTGTTATACATATAAGGCGATATTACTACATATATTGAGCGATATTGCTACACATATAGAGCGATATCGCTACACATGTGAAGCGATATTTCTACACTTATGGAGCGATACTGCTACACATATAGAGCGATATTTCTACACCTATTAAGCAATATTGCTATACATATATAAGGATATTACAACACATATGGAGCGATATTGTTACACATATAGAGCGATATTGCTACACAGATGGAGGGATATGGCTACGTATATTGAGCGATATTGTTATACATATGGGGCGATATTACTACATATATTTAGCGTTAATGCTACACATATAGAGCGATATTGCTACATATATTGAGCGATATTTCTACATATATTGAGCGATATTGTAACATATGGAGGGATATTGTTTCACATATTGAGCGATATTGCTATACATATGCAACGATATTGCTATGTAACATATGGAGCGATATTGCTACACATATATAGCGATATTGCTACACATATCGAGCGACATTGCTACACATATAGAGCGATATTGCTACACATATGGAGCGATATTGCTACACATATTGAGCAATATTGTTACGCATAATGAGCGATATTGCTACACATATGGAGCGACATTATTACACATATGGAGCGATATTGTTACACATATGGAGCGATATTGCTACACATATTGAACGATATTGCTAAACATATTGAGCGATATTGTTACACATATAAAGTGATATGTTACACAGATATAGCAATATGGCTACATATATTAAGCGATATTGTTATACATATAGGGCGATATTACTACATATATTAAGCGTTATTGTTACACATATATAGCGATAATGCTACATATATTGAGCGATATTGCTAAATATATTTAGCGATATTGTAACATATGGAGCGATATTGTTACACGTATTTAGCGATATTGCTATACATATAGAGCGATTTTGCTACATATATGGAGCAATATTACTACACATATTAAATGATATTACTACACATATGGAGCGATATTTCTACAAATATCGAAAGACATTGCTACATATATAGAGCGATATTGCTACACAGATTAAGCGAATTGCTACACAGATTAAGCGATATTGCTACAAATATTAAGCGATATTGTTACACATATTGAGGGATATGGCTACACAAATAGAGCGATATTAAAACACATATTTACCGATATTGCTACACATATTAAGCGATATTGCTACACATATTGAGGGATATTGCTACACATATAGAGCGATATTGATACACATATTGAGCGATATTGCTACACATATGGAGCAATATTTCTACATATATGAAGTGATATTGCTACACATATAAAGCAATATTGCTACACTTATAGAGCGATATGGCTACATATATTAAATGATATTGCTACACATATTAAGCGATATTGCTACGTATATGGAGCGATAGTGCAACACGTATTAAGCGATATTCCAACACATATTGAGCAATAGTGCTACATATATTAATCGATATTTTAACATATGGAGCGATATTGTTAAACATATTAAACGATATTGCTACACTTATAGAGCGATACTGCTACACATATAGAGCGATATTTCTACACCTATTAAGTGATATTGCTACACATATAGAAAGATATTACAACACATATAGAGCGATATTGTTACATATATAGAACGATATTGCTACACAGATGGAGCGATATGGCTACGTACATTGAGCGATATTGTTATACATATGGGGCGATATTACTACATATATTTAGCGTTAATGCTACACATATCGAGAGATATTGCTACACATATAAAGCGATATTGATATATATATGGAGCGATATTGCTATACTTATGGCATGATATTATTACACATATGGAGCGATATGGCTACACATATGGAGCGATATTGCTACACATATTGGGCGATATTGTTACACATATAGAGCGATATTGCTACACATATGGAGCGATATTGCTACACATATGGAGCGATATTGTTACACATTGAGCGATACTGCTATATATGTGGAGCAATATTGCTACATATATTGAGCGATATTGCTACATCTAGAGCGATATTGTTACACATATTGAGCGATATTGTAACACATATAGGGCGATATTGTTATACATATGGAGCGATATTGCTACACATATTGAGCGATACTGCTACACATATTGAGTGATATTGCTACACATATTGAGCGAGATTGCTACACATATGGAACAATATTGTTACATATATTAAGCGATATTGCTACTTATTTTGCGTTATTGTTACACATATTTAGCGATATTGTTACACATATGGAGCGATATTGCTACACATATAAAGCGATATTGATATATATATGGAGCGATATTGCTATACTTATGGCATGATATTATTACACATATGGAGCGATATGGCTACACATATAGAGCGATATTGCTACACATATTGGGCGATATTGTTACACATATAGAGCGATATTGCTACACATATGGAGCGATATTGCTACACATATGGAGCGATATTGTTACACATATTGAGCGATACTGCTACATTTGTGGAGCAATATTGCTACATATATTGAGCGATATTGCTACATCTAGAGCGATATTGTTACACATATTGAGCGATATTGTAACACATATAGGGCGATATTGTTATACATATGGAGCGATATTGCTACACATATTGAGCGATACTGCTACACATATTGAGTGATATTGCTACACATATTGAGCGATATTGCTACACATATGGAACGATATTGTTACATATATTAAGCGATATTGCTACTTATTTTGCGTTATTGTTACACATATTTAGCGATATTGTTACACATATGGAGCGATATTGCTACATATATTAAGCGATATTGTTATATATAGACCGATATTGTTATACATAGTATACGATTTTGCTACACATATAGAGCGATATTGCTACACATATGGAGCGATATTGCTATACATATGGAGCAATATTGCAACACATATGGAGCGATATTGCTACACATATTGAGCAATAGTGCTACAGATATTGAGCGATATTGTAACATATTAAGCGATATTGTTATACTTATGGAGCGATATAGCTACATATATGGAGTGATATTGCTTCACTAATGGATCGATATGGCTACATATATTTAGCGATATTGCTATACATATGGAGCGATATTTCAACATATGGAGCGCTATTATTACACATTTAGAGCGATATTGCTACATATATGCAGCAATATTGCTACAAATATGGAGCGTTATTGCTATAAATTTTGAGCAATATTGCTATACATATTAAGCGATATTGCTACAAATATTGAGCAATATTGTTACATATATTGAGCAATGTTGCTACACATATTGAGCGATATTGTTACATATATTTAGCGATATTGCTACATATTGAGCGATATTGTTACACAGATTGAGCGATATTGCTACACATATGGAGCGATAATGTTACATATATTGAACAATATTGTTACATATATGGAGCGATATTACAACATATATGGAGCGATATTGCTACACATATAGAGCGATATTACAACACATATGGAGCGATATTGCTACACATATGGAGCGATATTACAACACATATGGAGCGATATTACAACACATATGGAGCGATATTGCTACACATATTGAGCGATAGTGCTACATATATTTAGCGATATTGTAACATATGAAGCAATATTGTTCCACATATTAAGCAATATTGATACACTTATGAAGCGATATGGCTACATATATGGATCGATATTGCTACACATATTGAGCCATATTGTTACAAATATAGAGCGATATTGCTACACATATGGAGCGATATTGCTACACATATGGAGCGATATTGCTACACATATGGAGCGATATTGCTACACATATGGAGCGATATTGCTAAACATATTGAGCGATATTGTTACACATATAAAGTGATATTGTTACACAGATATAGCGATATGGCTACATATATTGAGCGATATTGTTATACATATAGGGCGATATTACTACATATATTGAGCATTATTGTTACACATATATTGAGTGAATTAGTATATCAATATCACTCTATTAGTATATCAATATCACTCCATTAGTATTGCAATATCGCTCCATTTGTTTAAGAATATTGCTCCATTAGTGTAGCAATATCACTCCATTATTGTATAAATATCGCTGAATTAGTGTAGCAATATCGCTGCATTAATGTATCAATATCACTCCATTAGTGTAGCAATATTGCTCTATCAGTGTAGCAATATTGCTCCATTTGTGTATCAATATCGCTCCATTAGTGTATCTATATCGATTTATTTGTGTAGTAATATCGCTTAATTAGTGTAGCAATGTCAATCTATTAATCTACTAGTATCGCTCTATTAGTGTAACAATATCGCTCTTGTAGTGTAGCAATATCATTCCATTATTGTTGCAATATGGCTCCATTAGTGTAGCAATATCACTTAAATAGTGTAGTAATATCGCTCTATAAATGTAGCAATATTAATATATTAGTGTAGCAATATCGCTCAATTAGTGTATATATATATCGCTAAATTAGAGTAGTAATATCACTCCATTAGTATAGCACTATCACTCCATTAGTGTAGCAATATCGTTCCATTAGTTTATAAATATCGCTCCATTAGTGTAGCAATATCGCTATATTAGTATAGCAATATCGCTTAATTAGTGTAACAATATAGCTGAATTAGTTTAATAATATCGTTCCATTAGTGTAGCAGTATACCTGCATTAGTGTATCAATAGCGCTCCATTAGTGTAACAATTTCGCTCAATTAGTGTAGCAATATCGCTCCATTAGTGTTTCAATATCACTCCATTAATGTAGTAATATCGCTCCATTAATGTAGCAATATCGCTCTATTAGTATAACAATATCGTTCCATTAGTATAGCAATATCACTCCATTACTGTAGAAATATCATTCCATTAGTGTATCAATATCGCCCCATTAGTATATTAATATCGCACTATTAGTGTAACAATATCGCTTCATTATTGTAGCAATATTACTCCATTAGTGTAGCAATATTGCTCTATTAGTATAGCAATATCGATCTATTAGTGTAGCAATATCATTGTTTTATTGTTGAAATATTGTTCCATTAGTTTAGCAATATCGCTATATTACTGTAGTAATATCACTCCATTAGTGTATCAATATCGCTCCATTAGTGTTGCAATATCGATCCATTAATATTGCAATATCACTCCATTAGTGTAGCAATATCGTTCTATTAGTGTAGCAATATCGCTCCATTATTATGTCAATATCGCCCCATTAGTGTATCAATATTGCTCCATTAGTGTAAAAAATTTCACTTTATTAGTGTAGCAATGTCGATCTATTAGTGTACTAATATCGTTCCATTAGTGTCGCCATATCGCTTAATTAATGTAACAATATCGCTCCATTAGTGTAGCAATATCGCTCCATTAGTTTAACAATATCGCTCCATTATTGTTGTAATATTGCTCTATTAGTGTAGCAATATCGCTCAATTAATGTAGTCATATCACTCCATTAGTGTAGCAATATGGCTCAATTAGTGTAGCTATATGGCTCCAATAGTGTAACAATATCGCTCTATTAGTGTACCAATATTACTCCATTAGTGCATATATATCGCTCGATTAGTATAATAATATCGCTTCATTAGTGTAGAAATATTGCTTAATTAGTGTAAAAATACCGCTCTATTAGTGTAGCAATATCGTTCTATTAGTGTAGCGATATTGATCCGTTAGTATAACAATATCGCCCCATTATTGTTACAATATTGCTCAATTAGTGTAACAATATCGCTCCATTAGTGTAGCAATATCGCTCCATTAGTATATATATATCGCTCCATTAGTGTAGCAATATCGCTTCATTAGTATATATATATCGCTCCATTAGTGTAGCAATATCGTTTAATTAGTGTAGCAATATCGCTCCATTAGTGTAGCAATATCACTCCATTAGGGTAGCAATATCGCTCCATTAGTATATCAATATCGCTCTATTTGTGTAGCAACATCGCTCCATTATTGTAGCAATATCGCTTAATTAGTGTAGCAATATCGCTCCATTAGTGTTGCAATATTGATCCATTAATATAGCAATATTGCTCCATTAGTGTAGCAATATCGCTCTATTAGTGTAGCAATATCGCTCCATCAGTGTAGAAATATTGCTAAATTAATGTAGCAATATCGCTCTTTTAGTGTAGCAATATCGCTCCATTAGTGTAATAATATCGCTAAATTAGTGTATTAATCTCACTCCATTAGTGTATCAATCTCGCTCTATTAGTGTATCCATATCGCTCTATTAGTGTAGCAATGTCGATCTATTAATCTACTAATATTGCTTAATTAGTGTATCAATATCGCTTAATTAGTGTAGCAATATCGCTCCATTAGTGTGGCACTATCGCTCTAGTAGTGTAGCAATATCACTCCATTATTGTTACAATATGGCTCCATTAGTGTTGCAATTTCGCTCTATTAGTGTATCAATATCGCTCTATTAGTGTAGCAATATCGCTCTATTAGTATAGCAATATCGCTCCATTAGTGTATATATATTGCTGCATTAGTATATCAATATCGCTCTATTAGTGTAGAAATATCGCTCTATTAGTTTAACAATATCGCTCCATTAGTATTGCAATATCGCTCTATAAGTTTAGCAATATTGCTTTATTAGTGTAGTAATATCGCTCTACTAGTATATCAATATCGCTCCATTAGTGTTGTAATATCGATCCATTAATATAACAATATCGCTCCATTAGTGTAGCAATATCGTTCTATTAGTGTAGCAATATTGCTCCATTAGTGTAGCAATATCACTCCATTATTGTATCAATATGTCCCCATTAGTGTATCAATATCGCTCCATTAGTATAAAAAATTTCGCTTTATTAGTGTAGCAACGTCGATTTATTAGTGTACCAACATCGCTCCATTAGTGTAGCAATATCGCTCCATTAGTATAAAAAATTTCGCTTTATTAGTGTAGCAACGTCGATTTATTAGTGTACCAACATCGCTCCATTAGTGTAGCAATATCGCTAAATTAGTTTAGCAATATCGCTAAATTAGTTTAGCAATATCGCTCTATTAGTATATCAATATCGCTCAATTAGTGTAGCAATATCGCTCAATTAATGTAGCAATATCACTTAATCAGTGTAGCAATATCGCTTTATTAGTGTATTAATATCGTTTTATTAGTGTATCCATATCGCTTTATTTCTGTAGCAATTCGCTTTATTAGTGTAGCAATGTCGATATATTAGTATACAAACATAGCTCCATTAGTGTACCAATATCGCTTAATTAGTGTAGCAATATCGCTTTAGTAGTGTAGCAATATCACTCTATTATTGTTCCAATATGGCTCTATTAGTGTAGGAATATCACTTTATTAGTATAACAATATCGATCTATTAGTATAGCAATATCACTCCATTAGTGTAGCAATATCGCTTAATTATTGTATATATATCGCTCTATTAGTATATCAATATTACTTTATTCGTGTAGAAATATCGCTCTATTAGTTTAACAATATCACTCCATTAGTGTTGTAATATCGCTTTATTATTGTAGTGATATTGCTATATTAGTGTAAGATTTTTAAAAAAACTATGTAGGTGCCAGCGCTTGGCTGACACCTATGTGGTGAAAACCAACACCACTTTGGGAAATATTTCCTAAAGTAGGTTAGGTTGGTAATTATTTTTTAATTATTATTTAAATAATTTTTAGTTATTTTTTTTAATTATTATTTAAATAAGAACGCGATTATTTCCCCCAAAATTTACTCCAACCCTTATACTTTACACACCCTAATAAAATTTAATAAATTACTAAATACCTCCCCACCTTTCACTATTCTTTTTAACTCTTTTTTTGCTCGTTTATGGCCCTATTTACAATCTTCCTCTTTCGGCATAATCTCTTCCATTTTCCCCGTTGCTTGTGGCTCCTCTTTCTTGACTATTTTCCTTCATCCCCCTCACTTGTGACTCCTCTTCTATGATTTTTTACCTCTTCCCCTCGCCTTGTTGCTCTTCTAGAAAATTTCTAAATAGTTTTTTATTGGGTGGGCACTACCAAAATATGTAAAATTTGACATAAAATTACGGCTTTCATCCAAATAAATTTTATTTAGGGGATGATACCACCCACTACGTCGAAAAATTTTGAGGTGACATGACTAAAATTATTAAAGGGTGTAGGCCAGTCAATTATGTTATTTTCAGTGGTGAGGCTCTAAACAATTTTTGGGGGGCTTTAAATAATAAATTTCTTGGAAGGTTACCATAAAGTAGACTAGTAGAGTAATTTTTATGGATGTATAAGTTGCATCCAGTCGTTCACATCGTTGGGTTTCCCGGCGTCGGCCACCTTCTTTGCTTCCCTGCCCGTCGGCCCCTGTATATAATTTGTCCATTAAATTGGTTGAGAGGAAAGGGCAGTTTGGAGGAGGGGAGAAGTAGGAGGAACAAGAAGCTGGATCCTCTGCAGGACTCCCAGTCGTTGAAGCCTCCTATCAATAACGGTCATCAGATCCGTTTCCGTTCTCCCTCCTCCGCTGAACTCGAAGGCCAAATCCCTTCTCCGCCATCTGACAAAATGAAGCGCGGCAGGCAGGAATCTCTTCCCGACAAGATCCACCGCTACCGTGGCGTCATCCTCGTCGTCTCCGTCCCCCTCCTCCTCATTTCCTTCATCCTCTTCCTTATGCCTCGTGTCCCACCTGATGGCCTTGACGGTCCAGACACCTCCGTCCACCTCTGGGGTCGCATTCCGGCCAACATCCGCTCGCGCCAGCCTGCAGGTGAATTATCCAAGAATTACGTCGTTATTTTTGACGCCGGCAGTTCTGGAAGTCGGGTCCACGTTTATTGTTTTGATGATAAGTTGGATCTGCTTCCGATTGGCAAAGATCTCGAACTCTTCTCTCAGGTGAAATGCTTGGTTTAATCACAAACTTTTCTCATGTCAGATATTTAGGGTTCGTGATATTCTACTTCTGCGCCAATTCCTTTAGGCAACAATATCTTGTCCATCTAACCTGAAACTTTTGTGGATGCCAATGTATATATCTCTACTTGGGGATCCTTCTGATCTCGTCGTACACCTCGTCCTGGTTAGCTGTATTTCCTACTTTTTTCTTTTCTTTTCTTTTCAGATCAGTGCATTACGGCCACATGAGTTGAAATATTCTCTAAATTTTAGTAGCTTCGCATCGATTTTTGTAATATGAGGAATTTACAGATGGCTTCTTATCTTAAGTATAACTTCATATTTCAGAAAGTAAAACGCTTTTGCTGTTAAAACAACATTCTATTGGAAAGAATTTATAAATGCATAGATAAAATGAACAAGTTGTCGAATTATTGGTTCCCTTTTTGTAGATATGATGACGTTATTAAAAAAATTACACGGCTCATTTTATTCTTATTATGGTCTTTATATTGGACTAAAGGCTTGCATCCCCTTGGGTGAGACTGCCTGGCTGTTGTGGTTTTCCTATACTTGAAAGTATTACCAAATACAATCTCGCATTTTAATACTTTGAATAATCTGGGACGATGACCTTCATTCATGTGCTTCCGGAGTCCACATTTAATGGGAAGTTTTCGCTGGTCTTACATGTCATGTTGGCAGTGTTAGCATTGGGAATGGACACATTAATCTTTGAATATTTCTGTCACAAATTAATTTCACATTCTTCAGTCCAGTTTCTCATAAACTTGGATGAGCATTCCTTTTTTTTATTAGTACTAGCCTTTTTTGATTGGGATCCTACATGGATCTTATTTCGCCATCACACTTGATCATGTGTATATTGATTTTTAATCCAATTATTTTCATGTCTTTTCTCACCCTCTATCTGCATTCTTTTGAGCCGTCCTGTTTCCCTTTAACTCCCTGCACAAATTCTGGGTATGTCTATTGACTTCTCTTGTCTACTTTGCAAGTGCCTAGACCACCTTAAATGACCTTCTAGACCTGGTTGCTAAATGGGGCTACTTTGCCTCCCTATAATTTCATCATGTGAGATATGGTCTCTTCTTGTCTTCTTACTCACTCACTGATATCAACATTTTCTTCTCGGTCTAAGTTAAGTTATTTCTCAAGTTGTACCTGTCCTGATTCTCTTTAATTTCTGTAGAGTATGGTTAGAAAACTATTTGATGATTTCTGCTGCATTTTAAAATATGTAAAGGTATGTTCTGTTTCAATGACATTGCATTTATTTCCATTTTTCATGCATCACGTTTGCAGAAAAAGCCTGGGTTGAGTTACTATGCCAGTGATCCATCGGAAGCTGCAAAATCACTCAAATCTCTTTTGACGGATGCTGAAAGTGTCATTCCCTCTGCTTTGCATAATAAGACACCAGTCAAAGTTGGGGTAATTGAAAAGATACTATCATTTAATCTAGATCCAGTTTGTCCTCTGACAAGACATCATCTTGAATTTTTAGATCTAATTCTTATGCAGGCAACTGCAGGTCTAAGGGCATTAGAAGGTGATGCATCTGACAGAATATTGCAATCGGTAATTATCGATTTATTATAGTTTTGATTTTGAGTGAAGAGTTATTGAATAGGGATGCCACTAGATCAACTGTACTTACTATTATTACTTCTCTTTTTGAAATGGGGAAAGGCGATTATTACCTGCCTTCGCCAACTAGTAGAAGTGCATGTGTAGATACTCCCAAGATTTAGAGTCTTATTATCATACTCAAATCGAGCTTCAAGTTTAGCAATTTTACCCAGTCATAAATATGGATAATTTAGGAATTCTATGACAAAAATCTCCGCCCCCATTTTCCCCATAAATAAGAATCCATAAATAATACCTTTAGGCATATAAGGGGTAATTTCTCGTCATCGGCAAATTCAAAATGCAATTTATTTGTCAAGTTTGCTACCGCTTAAAGCTTTAAATGTTTTTCTGTTGCCCAGAATTTTTATTCAGTAGTAGATTGATCTTGTTAGAGCTTTCATTAAGTTACATTTAATATCCAAACCAAATTGAGCATTTTATGCTGGCATAGATTTTCCATTTAGCAAGCCAAGACAATTTCTGTCTAACAAATTCACTGTTTGAATAAGTCAACAGTCACCGAAAACATAGAAGGGTGAGTTTTTGATGTAGAAGTTAGTTGAAAAACGAATTTTCTGGTAGAAGTGTCAACATTTGTTTGTTTTTAGTGGCATGCAGAGTGACACATGTGGAATCTCAGTGGTGACAGCAAAAGAATTTTGTTACTTGTTATGTGGATGTTATTGTATATAATCTAGAACACAAGGCTTTAATTTTCCTTTTCTGTGGATTTATTACATATGATCTCCTCCATCAACAATGTACTAAGCATATTTTTAGTGGGAAATTGTCTCTGCATTTCCCTACATGTATTTGGTTAATGTTGATTGGACTTGTTTGATATTGTGCCAAAATAAAAGTTATCTAACATTTTGAGTTTCTATGATGGAGCGTCCAACCTCATACTGATTATTACAGCATTTTGCATGCTGCTAAGAAAGACTGCAGAAGGAAAAAAAATGAGAAGAGTAGAAAATATTTCTTTTTATTTCATGTTTGGTGATTGTGGTATTTTCTTTAGTGTGAATAAAAAATCATAACTATTGGGCAAAAAAGGATCTGTTGCATCTGGCAGATTTTGCTTTAGTGATTGCTGCAGTACATAGTGTACTAGGAGGAGGCCATGTGATCTCCCGAGTTGTTATCATAAAGATTACTATCAAGCCCCATGAGAAAAGAATCGAAATTTGTTACTTTATATGTCTTAAGTAGTAAAGACTTTTGTACTTGAACTTACAGCACAATAGTCATGACAAATTTCCACTTTTGGTGGGATAAATTTGTCTGTAAGCTGATTCTGTTGAATTTTAGCTAAACATGGATTTTCGATTTTATAAAAGTTGCCATAGGCTACAGAAATATGGTTGTGTAGCTGTTGTAGCTCATGTTCCAATCATAGGAATCTACTTCAGCTGGTAATAACCAAGTCTCACAACACTTCATTTTGGATTGTGCATTTCTGGCTTAGTAATATACTTGATTTTCAGTGCATTGGGCATATTTGAGAGAAACAGGACAATCTCTCATATGATCAGAGCAAGCTCAGAAAGAATGGTCTAATGAAGAAGAGGAGGTTAGCACAGTCTTGCTTCTATCTTGTGAGCCATTCCATCAGACAATTCTGAAGTTTTGTAAACTTTAGCAAAATTGAAATACAGAGACAAGACTGTTTGTTCAAAATTTAGGTTTGACGGAAATGTTTCATTTCAGAAAGATCTGTTGTGCCTCTAGAAGTTGGAGGGTTGTACATAGACTAGCCCTTTTAAAATAGTTCCTTGAAGAGAGCCAAAGGTTGTCGTTAGTGGCAGAAGAGCTGATATTTCTAATCATTGTAGTGACAATATTGGTGTGGGGACAACAAATATTGAAGTTCTGTTTTGTTTTTGACTTGTATGGCGTTGACTAGTATGGGATTTGCCTTAGTTAAATGGACTTGTCCAGCTTGTTCAACTCATTGCATAAAGTGGGCAATTTGTTTTGATTTACCTTTGGAGATAAATTAGGGGATTCATGTTTGATTAAATAGGTGCTGTTATTTTGTAAAAATGTGTCTAAACCCTTTTGAAATTCTGTGTGTTTGCAAGTGTGGTTGTCAAATTTGTGCATGTGTTACGTTCAAGGATCGGTAATGTTGAATGTATATAAATATATCTACATATATATACAACAAAGCCCATTCGGCCCGGCCTCTGGTATAAAAAGATTATTTTCACCTAGTTGAATAATCCCACATCAGCTAGAAGAGGAGGAAGGGAGGAGATTGTGTATTTTAAGGAAGTTTAGGAGATCTTGTGCCCTATGGGATCAACAAGTAGGTCCCCACCTAAAGTCCATAGATTTTTCTATTAATATTTTTAATAAAAAACGTATCAAAATAAAAAAAACAAACAAGAAAAAAAAAATGCAGTCTGGCCCTAGCATTGCCTATAGCGGGGCTAGTGCTGAAGTTTTGGATGCCCGCCTAGGGTAAGAACCTAGAAATGGGCTGGTTGGTGGGCTAGGGCTGGCCTGTCTTGGTTTCAGCCCTGGCCATCCAATTTCCTGCACACGTGCTCAGGGCTTGGGGCTAACTTTCTATACATGTGTCGGGAGGGAGGGGGGGGGGGGTGATCTCAAGTCAACCTGAGAAAAGAGTATTACAGGTTGATTTTTAAAATGTGGCCCCTCCTGATATTTGTATAGGGTGGGATCAAAGAGAATCATTAGAGCATCATAAAAAAGAGGGACTCATAACTTTTGGACTCAGTTTGACATGTGGGCCCCCTTCATCAAGGCATTCTTATCTCACTTTCAAATCAATGGTCAAAATTGTATTTTCATTTTGAGATCCTAGAAGTGTAAGATAAGTGTGGGAACAATTGGGATTTTAAGGTCTACTTTGATGAAGAGGTTAACAAATTCTGGGACATTCCATTATGTACATATGTATACATATACATACTAGCGAGATGCATGTGCTACTAGATTTTTAAATGATTAAAAAAAAGCATTTTAAAAATTTAAGAATCAGGTGGCAGGCGGGTTTTGAATCACCTGTCTGCCCCTTGTTACACGTGATCTGACTACACACGGAGCACCGGGCGCATATTTTTCAATATGCGACTTATCACATGTTTACTTTTCCCTATGCATAATGAAAAATATATTTGTTAGTCTAAATTTTTGGTCTTTTTTCTTTGCTGGCACTAAATGTTTTTCTTTTATTTGGTTAATTTAGAATCAGTAAATCAGACAAGCTACTACCAAGTCCTGAAAGTATCAGCAACATGGACGACTAAGCATTAATTACAAATCAATAGTTTTTAATTATAAATAACTAAGGACGTTGGGAGTCATATATCTATTGGGAATTTATTCAAATATATAAAGCCACAAGTTATTGCACATCTATAATCGCCATATTTGTTGAAGACATGAGGAGCAATTGCTCTCCATAACTTCTAGATAATGAACGGTCAGAGTTGGACTCATAAAATCCCTCAAAACATATCTTTATTGTTTCTCAACATTAGTTACAAATCTTTTTGGATTACTGATTATGTAGACTAAATTGTAGCAGCATTCATTATTGTGTCTATATGTATGAAGTAGAAACTGTTTCCAGTGTACTCAGGTGTCCAATTTTCAATGATATTAATGTTGAAATATGGGAAATAAAACCTATCCTATGAGGATATTGCTGGACTGGCCCATTTAAAAGTTCAATTCGTTCTTCTATTTATTGTCATGCTCCCTTTTGCAGGTTAGAGATTTTCTTCACTATAAAAGCTCATTAAAGTTTGAATCAGAATGGGTTACTGTTCTGGATGGTACTCAGGAAGGTGCCTATCAATGGGTATATGCATATTCACTCTCTTTTACATTCAAATGACATTTTTTTAAATTCATGCCATTTATATTAGAAGGTAAATCGTATATTTGACAAAATGTATCACATTGGTAGAATACTCTACTATTTCCATTGGGTGGCAATGTCTCAAACAGAAATGACTCCAAATTTTCAAAAGAAGCATTTAGTTCGTGGTTTAAATTCCATCTGCTCTAATAGTTGATTGGTTTTGAAATCTGAAAATTGGCAGTCATGGTTTTGAAAGTGCAAAAAGGATAGGTACTCAATGGGGATAATTTTTAAGGGTGTAGTCAAGCTTCTAAGATATTTAGTTTCTGTGCTAGGGATTTCTTACCTTCTGAGATATAACTCAAGGAGTGACTGGCTGAACCTTGTTTTGCTGTTTTTGGCAGTTTACCTTACTACCTTATCTATGGTTTTTTTCATTCACATTTTCTTTTTTCTTATGGATGTTGTAGTCATGGTAACAAATTTCGCGAAATTTTGTTAATTTCGGCAAAATTGCCCTGTATCAAAAATTATTTTGAAAATTGTCCTTTTTGCTAAATTTTCGTAATTTTGAAATTTCTGAAATTTGCATTTTAGGCAGGTTATTTTTGGTTTTTTTACGTTATAGGCAGGTTAATTTTTGGTTTTTTACGGTTTAGGCGAGTTATTTTTAGGTTTTTACATTTAAGGCAGATTCGTTTTTGAGTCTCCTTCCTATAGTTCTCTCCTCCTCGTCCTCCTTCCTCTTTTTACACTTTAAAGCTTTTCCGAAATGAAACAAACCAAACCCAAGATCACCTCTCACCGAAACGAACCGAAATGCCAACTTTGTTAGTATGGTGTTGTAGTCAAGTAGTAGGTGTATTACAGTGTAATTATTTACCTTACGCAGGTCACTATAAATTATCTACTAGGAAATTTGGGTGAAAGATATTCGAAAACAGTTGGAGTAGTAGACCTTGGTGGTGGATCTGTGCAAATGGCATATGCAATTTCTGAAGATGATGCTGCAAAGGCCCTATCAACAACGAAAGGGGAGGATTTATATATAAAGGAATTGTTCCTTAAAGGAACGAAATATTATCTTTATATTCACAGGTATCTATAATGCAGAATCCATGTCTATATGTAGAGGAATTAGAACTGGCCACTTTTCTTTATGGTGCATACCCAGCTATATGGGCTTGTCACACTGGAATTAAGTTAGTCAACATAGAAACTGTTTTCTTTTCCACTATTTTATTGGTACCATCCCCTAGTTAAATTTTTATGTTTTTTTGTTAATGACTTTGTTTTCTACAGTGTCATGCTATATAACACTGTGACCTTATGTAGCTTTTGTCTCCATGTTTTGTTAGTTATTTGCACTATGGATTATTAGCTGCTAGGGCTGAGATACTAAAAGCTGCTGGCAACTCTGGCAATCCCTGCATAATGAAAGGTTATCATGGTATGTGTATGGATATTAATTAAGGCTTTTGACTTTTACTAATATATTTCTGTTGAAGATGCTTCTAATTGTTCATTCATAATTGTGTCCAAAATATTCTGTTATGATATGTTATCATTGTTCAGAAAGATCATTTATTTAGTTAAAGAGAGAAAAATGAGAAAGAGCAAGGATGTACAGTATGTTGTGAAAAAAACAAGAAAAAGAAGGAATAAATAATATTTGTTGTCTGAAAATGGATCATCTATCATATTAGATGCGTGAAAACATTTACAAAATTGTCAGTTTTGATATCTGAATTCAATTAATATTCATGATCATAATTATAATCATGAAGTGCTTATTTTCTACAATTTGGGGGCAGTGACATAGATCTTTCACGTCTATTCCGGCCTGTTTTGTGCCAACTCTTTTATAAGATACCATGGCCATATTTTTCTTCTTAATTTTATCCATGTTCTCTAGGTCTTCCACTCTCTCTTTTGGTGTCTTCAACTTGAAATCCCTCTAACGTTCTTACCAGTTATTTGTGTAAATGGGATAGATGAGGAATAGATTGGGATGTTACTCATAGGACTACTGTTAGCCATAGTAACAATGTTTCGTTTTTGTTCATTTGGGTAAAGGGTCATTTTGGGTTCATTTCGTTTCGTTTTGAAAAATTTTTCAGAAAAATGTCAGTAGTGTAAAAAAAAGAAATAAAAAGACAATATTTACTCCAAATCTACATCTCATATGCAAATAAGCAAATCAGTAACATGCATACAACCGTTCAAATAGGAAGCACAAAAATAAAATGGGTTGACATAGCTTGTGTGATGACCTGATAAGCCTCTATTTAAAGTCTAACATCAAATAAGAAATAAGTGTACTTTATTTGCAGCAAAAACACAATCTCACTGAAGTTACACACATTGCAAATGTGAATTTGATTCAACCAATAGACCAAGAAAATACAAAGCAAAGGGCTAAAAATATATAATTTATTCATAAAATTGTACATCAGCATCTAGCATCAAACAGAAAGTTCTTTACTGTCCCAACAGTTTCTCAATAGTTTATGAAGACCACCTAGATTCTTTACTTAAATATCATGTAAGCCACTCAGCACAGAAAGACACAAATAAGATGTTGCAGAAAAAATTGTATAAAAAAATCACATGCAACACTATTAAAGAACAATGGATTATCTTCTGTAGATGTGTTCACATCCATAGAAGCAGCTGTTGCCGACAACACATTCATGGTGGTTTTTTTAGTACTCATAAAAAAGAGGGGGAATGGCATCCGCCTTGGGTTTGAGTTGCCCCTCAGTGTCCAAACTTAACCTCGGCCGTGGATGGTGGAAAAGATATCAATGATGGGTCATGACGATTGGCCCATGGGCAGATATCTAGCCTGAGCAGTGAATTCATTCAAATAAAAAAAATAAAGCAGTCAAGCAAAGGAGGATCTGAAGCTGAACCCTGAAGGAGACATGGCCCATACCTTCTATTCAAGAAGCATGAGGGAGATGAGATCTCTGCTGGTCTCAGATGAAGAATGAAGATTCAATCAATAGTGGATGCTGGGGTAGCTGAGACCGAGGGAGCTGGTCGACTGGTGTTTTGGGACCCTTCTAGTCTCTAATGGAAGTGTAAAAATGATCGATTGATTGGAAGTTGTATGTCCTAAAAGCCTGTAAACGAAAGAAAATACGGGATCCACAAACCAAAAAGCAGTAAAGCAGCCCTGTTCGAAATTAAAGATGCAAATTACTAAAAGTGCTGAAATTTTCGTTTTATAATTTTTTTTCCAAAATGCAAGAAATTTTAGCTCGCTATGTAGTCGGCAAAAATAACAAAATTTTGGAAAATTTGTTACAACGTTATTAGCTTTGCATCAAGTTTCTTGTGATTTTGGGGTTAACTTGCTTGGGCAAGGCGGACAAGCCAAGGCGTATATTTTCAGGGCAGCAAGGGTGCAGCCGAGTTTTAAGGTGCTTTTGAGACTAATTACCTTATAGGGTTGAAAACTTGGGGTAGCCACATTGTCGGGCAACATGTGCAGCAAGGTCATGCAACAACAAAGGCGCACAATGTATGCGGCAAAGGTAAGACCCATCAAATGCATGCATAGAAATCTCTGGGATGCCCTCTTGCTCGTCTGGAACATAACCGTCACTTGTGTCCAGCCCCTCTTCTATTATCAACACCGAACTTGGCCGTTTGTATTTGTGGCAGGGACAAAGCGCTCGTCACAGTTAAGGCAGAGGCTGCGAGAGCGGCGGTCCTCCATCTGGGCAGGAGTCAAGCGCCGTACTGGTCCCGTGGTTGGGGTGGGGAGGGCCGGTGTTGGTCATCCTCTTGGCAAGTGTCGACTACCCTTCTGTAGGCGTTGGAGTCACTCCTCTTAGATGTGGGCCAGGTGAATTGGTTGGCGGAGACTGGCTGGTTTGAACTACCGCACTTCGGCTTGGATATCCTCCCTTAGCCCACTCACAAATTTGGAGAGGAGGGCTAGAGGTGTCCACTCCAATCGGGTAGCCAGCCACGCAAAATCGGTCTGATAGGTCCTCATGGACGATGTTTGGCGGAGATTATGCAGGCGTGAATCAAAGTCCTCATACTCATTGGGGCCAAAATAGGCGCACAGCTCGACTACCAAATACTTCCAGGTGATAATACCCTCCTGTTGCTCAAGTTGTTGTAGCCACACCAGTGCATCCCCCTTAAGGTGGAAGGATGCCAATAACACACGATGATCTGGGCGCGTTCCCTAATAAGAGAAGAAACGCTCTGCCCGTGAAACCCATTCACTCGGGTTATCCTCCCCTGAATACTCTTGGAAAATTAAGGCGGATAATGCTTGCCTTTGGGGTCGGTCCATATATTCCTTCATCTGCCGCTTCATCCGAATAGAGATTGTTATCATGCCATTGATGAACTGGGGCTGGCTCATTGCCCACTACGGATGCATATGGGGCGTGGCTTGGCCTAGCGGCAGGGGCCGGCATCCGCACATCATTGGTGAAGGTCCGCGGAAATGGGTTGGGTGTAGGTCGGCCTGACCCCTGGGAAATAGGGTCGCTGGAGATTTCCCTTGCCATGGGGGCGGGCTGCCATCGACGAAGGGAGTGCGACCGGAGGAGTAGGCACTGACCCTGCTGTGAACGCGACCAAACAAGCGGCCTGGTCCTTTCGTATTTGGTCCAAGGTTGCTTGTTGGCGATCCGCAGATGACCGAAGATCGGCTTTCAACTCCTGGAGAAACAGTTGCTATGCCTCTACTGTTTGAACCTGGAGAGCAGAGAGCGCACTTAGAATGTGGTCCCAGCCAACGGATGACTGACTTGCTCCGGCGGGCGACTGGGCAGTGGCGGCATGTGAAATTTCCGCGGCCATGTCTGGGAGCGGACCGGCGGTTGTGTTCGGGAAGGCTGCAGCAGGGAATGGGGCGGCGGCGGTTTGGTGGGCTGTGGTCAGTGCTAGTTCTGCACTGGTGTTCTCTTGGTCAACAGTTTGGTTTCTCCTCTCGTAGACTTGTCCGTTTGCCATGGGGAGGAAGGCCCGAGGAAGGAAAGGCTCCGATACCAAATTGTTATGAACCAGAATCTGAAAGGAAAGAGAGGAGGAAGATAGGGATTTGGGTGAGCGATGGGAAGAAGTTGAGATAGGAATGAAGGGACGCACTTGCAGTTTGCAAGTGCGATCCTTGGATTGAAGAACAGGTCGGGTTGAGAGAGAAAGGAAGAGAAGTTGACAGAGAGAAAGAGAGAAAAGGCTAATCTTTCATTCATCCCTAATTACAATGATCTAGCCTAAAATAGGCTAATCTAATCTTGCCCATTGGGCTACATAGATAAAACTAACTAACTAACTACATAGACTGTAACTAATCAAGTACTTATTAAAAAGAACAATAAACAAGAGCAACGTGCACACTAGCATAACTACCAATGTGCACGTAAACCTAACTGTAGAACGTAAGCAAAGCATAACACATTGTCAACAACAAGGGAGAATCATCTTCCTGAACTAGATCTTGGAAGCAGAAAAAAACTACCCAAGTGCAGGATCTAGATTTCGAAACACTTCTCCCCCAGGTACTCCTCGGCTCAAACATCACCCTTGAGTCCGGTATCGGTTCTTGTGGTCAAAATCATTGGCAGATTCTCCTCAAACTCCATCTTCACCTTCCACACCATCTCTCCGCTTCCTACTCCATCCTCTGCACCCTCTCACCTGTCTCCCAGGCCCTCTCACCGTCCCCCCTTCTGTTCTACACTTCCAGCTTCATTTCCTCCAAGGACTTACATGAGCTACACAAATAGAGTCAAACCATAATTATGCTAAATAACTCATTGTTGGTGTGAATGATTTATCAACATGGCAATAGTTCATATATGCAAGAAGTAGCTGCCGGCAGTTGTCTGTCGAACAGTTGATCTACAAATAGTGATCTAAACTGCTTCTAGATGTTAATTTATGCTTAGATTGTGAAGACACATGTGAAAAATTAATTCTTGGTTCAAAAATATTGTTTTCCCCAATATCTCTGATATATCTTTAGGTCACTCATATATCTCTGATATCCAGTATTGCGAACCATGGATATAACATACCAACTTCATTTTACAAATGTTCATTTGGAAAAATTTTAATTGAGGATTGCAAAAATATCTAGCCCCTTAATATGCGGACAAAATTTACCTTTTACCATCATCATTATCAAGTATCAACAGCTCATCGTAATCCTCTTGGGACAACAAAATAAACTTTGGTTTGCATTTAGCCTTGCAGCAGTCCAATATTTACATCGAACTCATTTAACCATTTGTCTCCTTTAAGAAAAAACTAACCAGCTACTGATAACAACTAGCATGAGTAGCCCCAGATCGTGAAATATTGGAAAAAAAAAACTAGTAGAAATGGTTGGCCACGGGCAAAAGGGACCACCATCTTGATAATTGTCACCGGGACAAATTTTGTACGAATCTGCCCCATGATGGCTAGGTCTCACTGCACGTCCAGCAGCCAACTCGCTTAGCTTTCCAACTTTCGCAATCTAGTGCTCAGGAAACGAGGCTCAACCCCAAAACCTTGATTCTAGTACCTCTTTGCTTGATTACAATGGCCAAAGCTCTCAACCTTGCCCCAAACCCAAGGAACAAACCTGCACTCACACAGGACTGCCCAGCTTGTCAATCAGACCTCTGCCCAACTTGTCTTACCAATCTTTGGTTTGCTGATTTAACTCTCAATCAGCCAGCCACCCCACTATATAGGGACCAAGGTCTTGCCAAAGCCTAGTCCTGCTAGAACTCAGCCATTTCTTTGCAAAGTCGGTTTACAAGAGTCCTAACCAAGGCTCGCAATCTCGTGAGATCTTGATCTTGGTAGGGATACCAAGGCAAGAGCCTATGTAAACAAGTTATTTTGCCTATTTACACGGTCCTGGAGAGACTTCAGCAATTTCTGTAAGTTGGGGCCAATTATTTCCCCCTGAATTCAAATTTCTGGGAAGACAAAGGTCAGTCATTTTTTCTTTTTTCTTTTTTCTTTTTTCTTTTTTCTTTCTTCTTCTTCCTCTTTTCTCCTTTATCCTCTTTCTTCTTTTCTTTTTGTCCCCTTCATAATCTGAAGGCAACATGAACTACCGGCAGTTTCAAACATACTACCTATTTTCTACTTCCTCTTTTCTCCTTCATATTCTTCCTATTTTCTTCTTCTTTTCTTTTTTCCCTTCATGATCTGAAGGCAGCATGAAAGCTGTCTTGCAGATGTGTGGTGGATGCATTCGAATCTGGTGGTACCCTGAACGCAAATCCAACTTAGTAAAGACAGTTGCCCCTGATAACTCGTCTAATAGCTCTTCAATCACAGGAATGGGGTACTTATCTTTAATAATAATAGCATGGGCACGATAATCTACACAAAAATGCCATGAACCATCCTTTTTATGGACAAGGAGCACTGGAGAAGAAAATTGGCTAGTGCTGGGACGGATGAGCTCTGATGCAAGCATCTCTTGAACCGACCTCTCTATTTCATCCTTCTGCACTTGAGGGTACCAGTATGGATGGACATTAGCTGGTGGACACCTTGGCTGGATGTGAATCCGGTGATCGTGCTAACGGCTGGGAGGCAAAGTGAAGGGCGGCTGAAAAATCCTATCATATTCAGCCAACAGATTTCCAAGATCCACTGGGACACTAGTAGACTCGGGTGGCGTGTCAGTGCACAATTGTAATAAAATCCCCTTGGTAGCAAATTTAAAAAGAGAATTCACTGGCTGAGCCGAATGAAGTGTACCTGGCTGCTGTCCACACAGTTGTATTTGAGTATTACCATAGAGAAAATTCATGTGTAGCTGCTTGAAGTCCAAGTAATGGGCCCAAGGTCTTGAAGCCATTGTGCCCGCAGTTTCAAACCCGATGCTGGCCATTTCAGATCTTCAGCCTGCAGTTTCAGGCAACAGTTTCAGACTTGTTGCCTGTAATTACAGTAAACTACTCGAAGCAGGTGGTTCGTGCTGCTTATTTTCTCCTCCTTTTTTCCTTCATCTTCTTCCTCATTTCTTCTTTCTTTATTTTTTCCTTCATGGTCTAAACTGCCGGTGGGTTCACTGCCAGCAGCATATATGAAATAGCCAGCAGGCAGCATGAACTGCAGGCAATTTCGTATCTGCTGCCAGCAGTTTCAAACTTCTCTACTATATTTAGGTGTATCAACTCTAACTTCCTACTTGCTATATGATGTTAGTGTTTGTATATATATGTGTACTTAGGTTATCAAAAATATATGTGAAAAATCTTTCTTCCGATGACTAAGATCACAAGATCATTTTACATGATCTCTCTGCAGTCTCTCTCTCTTTGGCCGACAAAGATGAGAATTCAACTAGGAAGCCTGCACACAGCCCACTCAAGACCTTAATCCGGAGTCCAAGTGCAACTAGAAGTTTGCCTTCTTAAGCAGCCATTTGCATAATGCCATCCGGGTTTTGCACTTTATTGAGTTTTTGGCCCACATTCCTAGTCATGCTAAGATCCTTGCCAACCTTCAGCCAACATTGTCTTTTCCATGCAAACACTCAGCAAGCCACTTGCGCAGGCACCACTACCTATCCATACACCCATACGGGCATGGCCGCTCGCATGTGCACCCATGAATTTGGTCATCCACATCCAAATCCCACTTGAAGTAGGTGTTTCCACCATCCATCCTGCTTGCATAGGCCGATGCTGGTGGCCCCCAGCTAGCCACCCGATCCTACTCAGCCTACAATGAGGCTGCCTCCTCCTATATAGCATAAGAGATTTCTTGTATTCCACAAGAGTGGAAGCCAACATGGTTGTTAGTCCCCTACTTGTTAACCTCAAGATGTTGTGTGGTTTGCTACTTGTGTTGTGTAACATTGCGCACACCTTCTTCCTACGATGCATACATCCCCTACATATATTGCGTGTCCGGTAGGGGGGCAATTTGCATAATGGGAGGATGGGTAGGGTTGGCAGACACCGATAAC
This sequence comes from Saururus chinensis, assembly GCA_035235625.1. Classification (NCBI taxonomy): domain Eukaryota; kingdom Viridiplantae; phylum Streptophyta; class Magnoliopsida; order Piperales; family Saururaceae; genus Saururus; species Saururus chinensis. The sequence continues at coordinate 45,846 of CP141141.1, forward strand.
CCTTGTCTGTCCTCGCATCTGCTCTAGGGACAGAATGAACTGTCACGCATTAAAACAAAATATGAATAAAATGCTAGGGTCTTTTCTTGTGAATAACTTTGGTTTAAATTCTAATCACATTGCTTTGTAGTTCAAAATGTTGTTGCAAGTTGAAGTAAAATGGAATTGACTAGGATGATTTATATTTTGTTCCACCTTTTTCACAAGTGAATTGTTTTTTTGCGCTTGGTACTTACTGCTGACATGGTTTCCTTTTTGTGCAATATCTTCCAATTCTGGTTATAAGTTCTAAGAAGCTCCATTTTGTTTTCTGGTCTGAAGGAACTTATAAGTATGGTGGATCAGAATACGAGGTTTCAGCTTCTCAATCTGGATCAAGCGTTAATGCATGTAGAAGTGTTGCCATAAAAGCTCTTAAAGTTAATGAATCAACATGTACACACATGAAGTGCACATTTGGTGGGGTTTGGAATGGTGGCGGCGGAGATGGGCAAAAAAATCTTTTTGTTGCCTCCTTTTTCTTTGACCGAGCTGCTGAGGTGATAATAATTAGTTCACATGCTCAAAATTATTTTTAATACCTTAAATGTCTTCAGAAAACGAACTTAATTAGATGAAGTTTCCAAAATGAGAGCTTAAATATAAAATATACTTTCGAGCTAAAAGACACTTATGGATATGCTCCGCATACAAAATAGCCCCCATCTTTTGGAAGAAGCCGCAAAGAGATCTTGCTATTGTATACTGCAAGAACTTATATTATTTTGATACCAATGTTTGCCATTTTGGTAAGATCTTGGTTTCACCAGAAGGTTAATACAAAAGCTAGCAAGATTTGATAAGATCACATCTCAGTTTTATCAAGGTTCCGCAATCTGACTAAGTCTTGTTGAGTTTGCAAATTGCCTTTTAATGTGGACAGGCTGGATTTGTGGATCCTACGCAGCCAGTTGCAACAGTTAAGCCTTCAGATTTTGAGGATGCTGCTAGGCGTGCTTGTGAATCAAATCTTGATGTTGCAAAGAAAACATATCCCCAAGTGGAGGAGAGCAATTTGCCTTACTTTTGTTTGGACCTCGTGTATCAGTATACTTTGCTAGTTGATGGATTTGGTAAGATTCCCTTTTTCATTTACAGGTCAGCCTGTCTTTTTTAAAAAACATTTGTTGTTCTGTTTGACAACGATGTGTTTTTTTGTACTTCAAAACTAAAACAGCTCTTGATCCATGGCAAGAAATCACTTTGGTCAAGAAGGTCAAATATGGAGATTACCATGTTGAAGCGGCATGGCCACTGGGTAGTGCGATTGAAGCAGTCTCATCATTATAGTATTTTTAAATCTATTTGACCACATAATAGCAGGGAGCGTTGTTTTGCATTGTTTAGAGTATGTGACTCTGAGCAATAGCAACAACAATATTGGGAAGTCAATGCAATTATTTTTTTCTTAATGTGATATTCTCACTTGGTGCGCCAGACTGCTTTTGGCGGATGCTCTACTCCAGGAGTTGAGAGTTAATACTGCTCTTGTGGATATGATTTTCAAACCATTATTTGCCTCTTAATTGGCTGAGAATAGTTATGGATGGAACTAGAAGACGGCTGAAACATACTCAGAGTCAGGTTTTATGTAATGAGTACCGTTTCTTCAAACGTGGATAAGAGAAACTAAGAGAAACAGTTATGTCCGTGCCTATGAATTTCTGGATCTGTGCCTTTCCTGATTGTAGCTATTTGTAATTTTTTGGAGAACAACATTTTGATGTTGCTAGTTCTCTGTTTTTTCACCTTCTAGACATTTCTCCTCTTTCTATTTTTATATTCAGGGCAATTGAGCATGATTCATCTCTAAAGTGCTATTAATATTTCCCCTCAATAGGCTGGTTGTATTTTTCTCTTTTTGTCATCATTTTTCTTTTACAGGATGGAAGCGCTAATTAATCCCCAGTGGAATATGGTGCAATGGTAAATTTTTGGTGCACCACTGTAGCACCCAGAAGGTGTGAGGGAGGATAGTGTACGTGGGAGTATATGCTTTTATTTGTCTAAATTTTCTTGGCAATTTTGAGTGCCAAGGGACTGCATTTTTGTTTATTATTCTTATGAGAGAAATTTTTATATTTCTTAGCCGAAGATACATAATTCTATATTCCCTAGTTTAGTGAAAGAAATGCCTCTTAACACGGTTTTACATGATATTTAAGAAAAAAATAGAGAAATACCTCTTAGTGCGGGTTTAGGGTTTTATATCTTATGTTACTTGGTCACAATGGTATATAAACCTAGCAGTGCGAAATCTGATTTTTGACCTGCAAGTCCTAGTAAAAAGCAAAATCTCAATGCAAATTTTGAGTTTTGTTTGTACATGTCTAAAATTTGACCGGTCAAAAGCAAGTGATTTTTAGCCTGAAGTTCTCCTCTCATACTAAAGAAGTGATTTTGTGCTTACATAGTAGGGTTGGTCATCGAGCGGTCAATTTGGTGGGGTGATTAAAGGCATATATACATGTAGTTAAGAATATACGATTGTTCATCTATCTTATTCTTACTATCACGATAGTTAGTAGTAGCATATACATATGTAGTATGTATATCATGTTATTAGTAATATGATGTGTATAGTGTTATTGATAATATGATAGTCAATACTTAAACATGCGTAGTACACATCTTGTTATAATTAATGTGTATAGTGCATTATTGCTAACACAATCATTACTTGTAGATACACATGTAATACATATATTGTGTTATCAATAAAATGATGTGTATATCGTATAAGCAATGAAGTGCCTTATTGACAAGTTGTGTTATTGTGAATGGGAAAGCAGACACATCGTGTGATTGTTAACACAGATGTAGCATATATTTGATTGTTATTTAGGTAGTTACAAAAGCTTAAAGAGCACTTAATGTTTTGCTCATTATATTAGCTGTTGCATAATTTCAATGATCAAACCTCATTGATAGCATATACATAATCTCAGTAGTCATGACCCAGTGTAGACAACTATATTTATACTAACATCTTTGACAGACATAGGCAACAAGAAGACAACCGAATTGCGGAATAAGTGAAAGCCTCAGAAGAGAAGAAGAGGGTTTATGGGAGGAGACCGGGGTCGTGAACAAATAGCTTCCATGGTAGATTGAGACTTTTGAAGGACCTTGTTGAATCTAGGATGGAATGCAAGTAAATATTGGAAGAGACTGGATTTTACCTAGTATACAATAACGAGAAAGTGATCATCTTCATATTGTTGTTAGTCATATTAATAGGTGAGTGTCGGGATAACTAAGAAGAGGTATTTAACATTCGGGGCAAAATACTATCCATCATAGATGAAGATGTTACCCTTATCATGAGTTTGAGAGTTGAAGGAAATCTAGTAAAGTTGGAAAGTGGAGATGGGAGGTTGCCTAAGCCAAGGAACAATTTTTCAAAAGGTTCTTCCTTGGGAAAAGGCAGGAGAAGAACCATATTGAGAACTTTTTGAAGGAGGTAGCCAAAAGGAAGTATGCTGTCTATGACGAAGACCTAACATGCTTAATAATATTGCATATGAGTGCATTGATCCTATTCAAACACAACAACAGATCGGTCTCCCCATTTCTTTATGACATCTTGATGACATTTATGTGGTGCGGATGGACAACTAGGCGATAGCTGTGCACGAGATGCTTAATCGAGTGATATCTTTAACCTGTAGAAACATCTAGAGCAAAGAAGACGACCGCTTTCCCACCACCCAAATTCTAATAAGGGCTTCGTTTGTGCTACAGATAAAATTTCATAATAGTGATACAACAACTAGGAACATTTGCTTAGATTTAATAACAAGTTATTAACATACATGTTCATAAATAGCATTTTTAGAAATAACGTATTTTTGATAACACGATTAATTGAGTAAGCGTGTCATTGATAATATGATAGATTCGCTTACGTGTATATTCAATAACACAATGTATTTTTAGTGTGCGATCAATAACACTATAATTGAACAAGCGTGTTCTCGATTACACATTTTTTATACAAGCGTATTTTCTATAACATGACATACATGATATTCAAGCATTTTTAACATGATTATTTTAGTAACGTAGGCGTGGTTTTTTAGTACACATGTATGTGCTGACAAAGTTGTCCTCCATGTACTCCGAGGTGCAAGAGGTAGCCCGAGTTTACTCAATTGCATACGGTTGTGGAGAAGGTGTGTAAGAACATATGTGCCCTTATGTCATGTATTAACTTTGTGAGATTTGTAAAATTTTATTGTTATCTGTTTACTATAATTTTACTATTTTATGTGATTTGTGAAGTTTTACTATTTTTTGTTTGTAAAATTTTATTGTTTTTAGTTTACTGTAAAGTTTTGGTGTTTTCTGGTTGTTTTGATATTTTTTTGATGGTTTGGTCTAATTATGATTTTTCTTAGGTTTTATGTAATTTTTTTATTAAAGAAGTGGGCCCCACCCTATGATCTACATCCATCTTGGGTCGCTGACCCTCACTTAATATTTAAAATGGGTTTAGGCTTTGTCAAATTAGTTTTTGGCTCATTTCATTAAATGGGTTCACTTATTTCTTTTTTGGACCAATTTCAAACCCACTTACTTTACCCTAGCTATTAATAAAAATATTTACCATTTTCCTATTTGGGTGGGCTAAAATTTTGGAGGCTTTGGGAGAGCTCAACCCCCTCTCAAGAAGGGAAAACTATATTAAAGGTAAATCATTCAAATCTCTTCCATGTTTTTTTTTGATTTCGACCATAAATCCCATATTTTTCTCCTCTTAAATGAGATTCTACGTTTTCTTCTTCTCGAGTTCATTCTTTTATCTATATTTTAAAACCTTAGATTATTGTCCTTGCTTCTGCTATTGTGATTTTCGTTTTGGGCACAAGGGGATGCTAAATTTACCATCTATTTGTAACTTTGAATCTCTATTTGGTGGAAAGGATGAATTTTTGGGTAGGGCTAATGTAACCTAATTTGTTGGGTAAGAATTGTTTGAGTTTGAGAGGAGATTGTCCTTGCTTCTGCTATTGTGATTTTTGCTTTGGGCACAAGGGGATGCTAAATTTACCATCTATTCGTAACTTTGAATCTCTATTTGGTGGAAAGGATGAATTTTTGGGTAGGGCTAATGTAACCTAATTTGTTGGGTAAGAATTGTTTGAGTTTGAGAGGAGATTGAAAGGTCTACAATCTAATTTGTGGCAAGGGTTTTTGTTTGAAGAGGTTTTACTAGCATTAACACCATGTTTGTAGGTGAATTCATGTCTTTGAAGTTTATAGATGTGTAAGATTAGATTTATTCACGTATGTATCATATCACATACATCATGACAATGATTTTTAAACCATAATTAGCTGTGTTTAATTGTGATTAGCCATTATGTGTCATCGAATTAGTCGTATCAGAGATATGAATGAATCGGTTTTACATCCTAAATGACGGGATTTTCAGTCTAATGGGTAGGGTTTTATGTCTGAAAGGGCGGGTTTTATCCCCGGGTGAGAAGAGCGAAATGTCATAATGAGAAAACTATTAAGACTTTTGGAGTAAGCACTAGACTGGTTTTTCGAGGTACACATGCTTACCAGGGGCACTTTTAGTTAGGATTTTCAAACTGCTTAGGTTTTCTTTCTTAGGATTATCAGGGTGAGTAGGCTATTTAGAGCTTCCTTCTTAGGATTGTCGGGGTGAACATAATCGGTATCTTCAAGTACGAAGATTTCTCTATCGTGAGACATTCATTATGCTTATTTACACAGGTTTTATGTATAGGTTATGATGCTTATACTTACATAGGTTATGTATAGATTATGACATTTGATCATGCAAGATGTGTATGGATTATAATATTTAATCAGGTAGGATGCGTATAGATTATGACACTTAAATGCATAGGTTGTGTGTGGATTATGATAAATTAGGACATTATGCACAAGTTTTGCTTATAGATATGTGATGAATAAATGAGATATTTACACAGGTTGTATGTATGAGGGATTTAATGTGCCATTATGTTGTTAATACCGGTTTGCATGAGGTTTACGTGATGTTTCTTTATGATTATATTTTTGTGTTAATGCGAGCTTTATGTTTTTAAACCCTTATTAAGCTAACCTTACCCTGTTTGTATTGTTTTATTTTAGGGCTTTATGATTGTGCCATGTAGTTGCTCAGGATGATATATTTTATGAACATAGTGATGATTAGATACTCATGGAACGGGGGATAGTTCTTATCTATCTTGGATTGACTTTTGATGACTTATGTTGTAACGCTTGGCATAACTATAGTACTTTATATGTTGCGGGATAACCTATTTTAATGACATAGACTTGTTGCCTTTTGAGGCTTAAGGCTCCTTTATTAGGTTTTTATGAGGCTTATGTCAGTATGTGAATGACTAAGTGACTTTAATTATAATTTTTTTTGTTAATTACTTTTGCACAAAGGGAGTTGTGTATTTCGATCTAGCCCAGCTTTGGGTTAGTTTTCTTCTTTGTCGCGCCTTCTTGATCTCTCTTTGGACTGGGTTTGTGTTAAGGGGGTATGGCGGGGTATGATAAGTAAATTTTTGGTATCAAAGCATAATTTTATCCAAAAGTAAGGGAGAATAATAAATATTCCTGATAATAAGTGAATCCGAATCCGAATCCGAATCCGAATCCGCTTTATTAGGGTAAGGCGTAGGGTGTACAAAAATAAAATGGAGGGTGTGAAAATAATGAAGTAGAGTTTGTTTGGGTGCTCTCGTATTTGCGGGGTGAATGAATCTGAACGCTAGGAGGCCACCTCGGTGCTCCCACAGACGCCCGTCAATGGACAGAGGAGCAGATGAAGCCCTGTTTTACAAATCCATGGCGGAAGAAAAATTTAGGCGCTCGAAGCTCAAGTCGGCGCTGAAATACGCCCGGCGGGCCCTGCGTCTGCGAGCAGAGCTCGAAGGTGTCTCCGAGATGGCCACGGCCTTCAAAATCCTCCGCTGCGTCGCCTCCCAGAGCCGGCTTAACTACTACGAAATCCTCGGTGTGGAGCCCTTTGCCCATATCAATTCCATCAAGAAACGGTACAAATCGCTGGCTTTGGCCCTCCATCCCGACAAGAACAGTCAGACCCCCGGCTCCGAAGAGGCATTCAAGCACGTTGGCGAGGCCTTCCGTGTTCTCTCTGACAAGCTCCTGAGGAAGGACTTCGATACGACTCTCCGCGTTTCTATGCAAGCCCAATCGCAGTCCGAGGCCTATAAGTCGCCCCCACGCCTTGCATCTTCCAGCGCAGCTACTTTCTGGACCGCCTGCTCCACCTGCCGCCTGCTCCACCAATTCGAGCGCAGGTACGTTGGCCATCGTTTAGTTTGCCCTAATTGTAGAAAGGGCTTTTTAGCTGTCGAGGAAGAGGAGGAGGAGGATGATGAAGCAACGAACGATGACCTTAGTGCGGAGGGACTGGGTTCGGTAGGCAACTACAAACCCCAGAAAGACACGGCCCATCTTGAGGAAGGTGGGATTCAGGGAGTTATGTGTAATTCCAGGGTGAGGGCTTCGGTTGAGAAGAAGAGGAAAAGAGAAAGGGTAAAGAAGTTAATCGAAAAGAAAGAGAAAGAGAAAGACAATGCAGAAAAGCCCAAGAGACGGGAGATGACATTGGCTGAAATGCAGCTGGCCCTGAGGCGAAAACTTGAACTCTCGAAGAGTAAGTCCAAGGGCAATAAGCAAAAGGAGGGGCAAGTCAGCTACGGGAAGGCGGTGGTGACTGCCCGGCACCATGTCGGCCATCCTATGTGTATGACGGTCGAAGACTCTGACTTCTACGACTTCGACAAGGACAGAATGGAGCGGAGCCTCAAAAAGGGTTATGTTTGGGCTCTCTACGATGATGATGATGGGATGCCTCGACATTATGGCCTCATTCGTGAAGTGTACTCGCTGCATCCTTTTTCGGTCAAGATAAGCTGGTTAGATGTACAGAGCAACAGTGGGGGCACAGCTATTGACTGTTGGGGGGACCAATTGGGCTTGGTCCGTGTATCCTGTGGAAGGTTTAAGGCTGGGCGGATGCATGAGATTGAATCGATTAACATGTTCTCTCATGTTGTAAATTGTGAACGAGCTGCGAAGGAGTTCTATAGGATTTATCCTAAGAAGGGTTCAGTTTGGGCGTTGTATGATGGAAAGAGCTCTAAGGATGGAGAACTTGTGGGTAGTGGCACATCCTTCAAGGAGAGGTCTTATGAGATAGTTGTGTTGTTGACGAGTTATAGTGAGATGCACGGGCTGAGTGTGGCATACCTTGAGAAGGTTGAAGGGTTTAAGACAATATTTCAGAGGAGGGAGATTGGCATTCAGGCTATTACATGGTTTGAAAAAGATAATGTTAGCTCATTTTCACATCAAATTCCAGCCAGGAAACTTTCAGGCGAGGAGGCACCGAATTTGCCAAAAGAATGTTGGGAGCTTGATCCGGCTTCTCTTCCTCCAGATTTGCTTAGAATATACAACTGAGAATACTTGTTGGTAAATGATAAGCCAGTTCCTTCGTTGTATATCCATTTATTAACCTTTCTGAAAATTAAGTTAGGTTGGGTCTAAACATTTTTTCAATATCAATTTATGTTTTTTACTATATTCATGCATGTTCTTCTATATATATTATATGTTATTTAGTTTATAATAATGACTCCTTCCTTTTATTGAACACACTCATCATTTAAAACCTTCTAGTTTTTCTTTCATTTATGCACTTGTGTAAGTGTGACTGTCTTCTGAAGCATATTGATATATTTTTTAAACCATCTATTGGTAGTATGGTGGTATGGTTTGTTTACACTAAATGTTAAGCACAATACTTGAAGCTGGCTAATTATATGGAAAAAATTAGATGGTAGGAAGAAAGATCGGCTGCTATATGGATAATTGACATAATAGTCTGTTTATGCTTTATACTAGACCTTTCAAATTGCAAAGCCACCTTAATTTGTAATTGGGTCCCCATGACTTGGGTGATTCAATTTATTTTAACCTAACTTGATAACATTTCGGACACCACCAATTCCTTTACCTGTAAAACTGTTTCTACTTTTTCCTTCTATATACAAATAATCATGCCTAAGTTTCCTCCATTGTTCTTCATTCCATTCTACCATTTTGGGTAGATAAAAAAATGAGAAATTATTTTGCGATAAAAAAAGGAAGCCAGTTCTGGAGTTTGAGGAACTATGGTGTTTCAGTTACACTTGTGGCATATTACACTGTTCATCCACAGAGATGCTTCTGATGTATGCTCTTTTTGGATATAGGTATTCCGATTCCCATCCTCGTTAACTTGAAAATAGAACCTATTGTGGTATCATGTTCTATTATATCATGTCTACATATTGTTCGTTTGCAATTGCTATTTACTTTTGACTACTCTTCTTCAGTGTTGTTACAAATTTCATGTACTTGTATAATCTTTTCCTCTCTTCTTATTGATAGAATTCTGATGAACTACTATTGTATCATGCCTACATTTTGTTTGTCTGCAAATGCTTGTTACTTTTTACTGCTCTTTTCGACCGTTGTATATTTCATGTACTCAAATAATATTTTTCTATCTTCTTATTGATAGAATTATGACGAACTACAGTTTGTAGAGAAGAAAAAAAAATCTCTATTGCTGAACAATGATGAAATAATATAACTAGAGGATTCGAGCCAGCCTCTAAATGAGGTCAGGCTGCCACTTATATGCTAATGACAAGTATACTCTTCACTTGAGTGAGGTTTTACCAATGATTTTTAAAGAATAACATAAAGGACTAAACTACCCATGGCATCGGAACTGGTGTTGGTACATCCAAATGCCTACCAATCTGATATGTTTCTTAGTTATACTTAGTTCCAATTAGGAGTAGGTTTCTCAGGTTATTCATTAGTCTTCTTTGATTCTGTTAATTTAGGCCATTGGATTTGGTTTGTAGGGTTTAGATCAGTTATTAGGTACTTTGGCCCACTATGGGGTAACCAGGTTACCTATGTAAAGGATTATGTGGTTAATGAGAATTTAGAACGGAGTTAGCCCTAACCTCTCATCTCCTATTCTCTCGTCTCCCTCCTTGCTCTGTGTGGTATTGGTTTGTGCACTCTGGTGCATATCAAGGTATCAAAGCACACCAGTTCCTGATGGCAAAGATGAAAGCCCTTGACTTCATGGAGGAAACCTCCACTCGTTTGGACAAGGACCAGGCACAAGCTTTGCTGCTGCCAGCATCGTCTGCACTGCCATTCAACCCTGCCCTTCTGAAGCTGGGTGAGTGTTTTAATTAATGAAGAAAATGCCTCTTGGAATTTTGATTTGGTGAAGTTTCTCCCTCACAAGACTGCGCTGATTCAGAAAGTTCCTCAGTTTAGATCTCCTAGCATATGAGAAACAAAGAAAGTATATTTTCTTTTAGAAGTGCATATTATATTGCTAACTCAATAACTTCTAAGGAAAATGCAGGAGAAAGCTCCTGCGGGAGTTCTATTAGGAAGTTTTCAAAAGAGGTGTGGCATATGAAAGTCCCAGGAAAGGTCAAAAGGATTTGCGTGGAGAGCATGTAAAGAAATCGTACTTTTGAAGACCAATTTGTTGAGGAAGATCTTGTAGGACCCAGTTTGTGAGATATGTGGTAAGGAAGCAGAAAGCGCAATCCATATGTTATGGGACTGAATGTGTAAGGGATGTTTGGTCTTCTCAGAGATGTTATGGGACTGAATGTGTAAGGGATGTTTGGTCTTCTCAGAGATGGTATATCGACATAAACTCGAGACAGGTAAGATCCCCAATTGACGTAATTGAGTGTATTAGAGGAAGCCATCATGACTTAGGTATGCTTTTTACTCCGGTTTGAACTATTTTGAACCATCGGAATGCAGTAAGGGTGCTTACAGATGGGAAGCTGTGAGAAACAAGGCCATGGCAGAAGATTATTTCCAGTCAATTGCGGCCAGTACTGCTTCTAGCAAAGGTGAGGGTTGTTTCAAGAAGGTACGCAATAGATCCCCCTGCGGAAGGCTGGCTAAGGGCCAACTCTGATTGTGAGGGTAGGTGTTTGTATGAGAAACAGTCAAGGAAAGGGGGTGGCCTGTCTCGGCAGGAAAGAGGAATGCCTCTGGAGCCAGAAGAACCGGAGGATCTGGCGGCATAGCTGGTTGTTCTGATTGCCGCAAAGCTGAGATGTCCGAAGATCACTTTTTGGGAGGGGCAATGTTTCAATAGGGAGCCAGTTCGAAGTCAGAGTGATGAATCAGTCATGTCTCGACAACCTTGTGAATTAAGCCTTCTCACTCTTAACGGGTTCAAGGAGTCATCTTTTTGTCAAAATTCGGAGAACTGCGAAGGGATTGCGCACTGCCTGGCAAGGCATCCCTGTTTTATTGGGTTGTTGCAAATGTGGGTTGTATGCTGCCGTTTTAGGCCATTTCTTTTTCGTGTCTGATTAATAGATTTTTCACATCGAAAAAAATCCCTTCAATGGCTAAATGTTTTAAAACTTCCACACAATTGAATACATAAAACTCAAGCATTTTCATCAAAATTAATTTAGACGAATTCAATGGGTCAAATGAGAAAATGAATGACCAAATCAAGTGAAAATCAGCCAAAAGAATCAAAATTAGTCAAACATCTAGGAAAGCTCTTGAAAACTTAATGAGGTCAAGTAATATTCCAAGGTAAATGATATTGTACCATCTGAACATGATATCATTCAATCCATACTACAACTCATATACTCATGCTCACGAATATTACTAGTCACAAAAGATACTCCCTCTGTCCTATATTAATAGCTCTATTTTTAATTTTTGTCATTTTTATCAAGATAATAATCATGTCTCTTCCGACAATAATAATAATTCTCCGTGTGACCTCTCCCAACGTGCGAACCTCAAGAATAGAATGATGACAAACCAGCCGGCTCGTCCATGCCAAAGTGTGCATGCCAAGGATTTGCACCTAATACACCACCCTGGAGCTCCCGAACCCCACCATATTCTCCGGCACTAGGCCCTTCATCACCTCCTCCACCAAGAAGTCTAGCTTCTAGTAAAGTGTTATCTCCCTTGGTAATGAATCAGGGGTTGATCAGACGAGAGAATTGGCTGCCGGGAGATAAAGCATTTTAATGTTTGAGACAATGATCCAAGTTGAAATGATTCATAGAGCCAAAATAGAGGAAGAAAGAGTGCCCGAAACGCCTACCTCCTTAGATAACATCCACATGTTGCATAAGAAACTGCTATTTGAAAGAAAAGAATCCTGCTCTAAATCCCTGGATGGAAGTGTCCTGAGTGACATTGAAGGCGGTGATGTTTTAACATGGTTCACCGTCTTGGCAAGGAGATCTCGCCGAGATCTCTCTCTCGGCATCTCTGCCGAGCCACGAGATCTGGTAGAGATGAAATTTGATATTTTGGCAAGATCTTGCCAAGATCCAACGAGATGGCGATCCATGTGTGCTGGAGAACCCTGGTGAAGACCAAATAGGCAAGCTTCTTGGGCTGATGTGGGTGTGAGGAAGAAACTACTGGCAGTAAAGAAAATGGGCAGGGACGAAAATGGGAAAAGAAGAACACAAACAGAAAAGATTGGACTTCAATAAGACAAAACAACTTTCTCAAGTTGATGTTGTGGTTGCAGAAGTGGCAACATTTTCAGATCAAATCGCCTGATAGCCCAACATGAGAATGGTCTTAACGCATAGAGTAAATAGCAACGGAGCCCAGGCCAGGGAGGATGGTGCTGGACATGAACTGGGGAAAGATAAACCAAGGTCTGCAGCGACTTGGAAGGGCCAAGGGAGGGCAATGAAGATAATGAATGTTGGGCGACGAGGATCCGAGGACGAGAGGGATGCGGGAGTGGAGGCCAAAGAGAGGGTGGTCGGGTAGGTGATAAGAGTAGGAAAGTCCGAAGAGTGATAGAGTAGATCTGTGAGGGGAGAACGGAAGGGCATTATAAGAATTATAGAAAACATTATGACGTTATTGTACTTCTTTTCTAAAAATTCTTAGTTTTTCGTGAATTTGGTAGTGATGTTTGGATTATATTCTAATAACAATAATTAATTGTCCCTACATGTCAGGCATGACCAGAATGGACCTCAGATTTTTCTTTATAATATTACTCATCAAATTTTTATTCTTTTATTTATCATTTTTTTTAACTTGGGTGTTGGTTACTTTGTTATATGAAGATGTCAAAGTGTGATTTTTTTGCATATTTATATATATATATATATATTTATACAGAAATTATGGCAACAGATAAGGGTTAGGAACATGAAATGCTAGTAGGCGTCAAGATGTAATTATTGTGATAAAATTATGACCTATAATAATATATACACACATTGAGAAATGTGTTAATTATTTTTTTACAATCATCTGAACACTTGAAATTGTTTTACACGATTTCTCCGAGATCTCTATGAGATCTCATCTCTTTGGGTTACCGAGACGAGACCGAGATCCGAGATGGCGAACCATGGTTTTAACCATTGATCGCCTCAAATCCGATGTGAGAGTAGAATGAAAAGCTTTACATTCTTTATATGCCAAGTTGGAGGAAGAGCGGAGTGCCTCGACGATAGCTGCCAATCAAACTGGCTATGATATCACGTAGGCTGTCAGCAGCAGAACCACCACATTGAAGCTAACCTCGCTAATCCCAATCCGTTCGCTTCTCCATCAACCACCATTCGACCTCCCCCGGCAAGTCCCTCATATAGGTCAAGACCATAGAGCCTCTTATATGGCTTATATAAGACAAAAAAGGCCATACGGATCGACCTGGGCACCACCTATAGCTGCGTCGGGGTATGGCAAAAAGGCCGGGTTGAGATCATCCCCAACGATCAGGTAAACTGCACCACTCCATCCTATGTCGCTTTGACTGACACTGAGCACCACATTGGCGATGCCACCAAGAACTAGGTCACCCTGAACCCTAGAACACTGTCTTCAACTCCAAGCACCACACTGGTCGCTGCTTCTCCGACCCTGCTATCCAGGCCGACATGAAGCACTGGCCCTTCAAGGTCGCCCTTGGCCCCAACAACAAGCCCATGATGCTCGTCCAATACAAGGGCGAGGAGAAGCGCTTCTCCCCTGAGGAAATCTCCTCTATGGTCTTGACCTATATGAAGGAGAACTTCGACGCCCACCGTTTGGCCATGACAACTCCCTTGTCCAAATCAGGACCGTTGAGGGAGATTGGGTGAAGAGGGCCTTGGCGGCCCTGATTCGCCCCTCATCCCATCAGCAGAAGAGGAGGGTGGCTTTCAAGCTGTGACCGAGCCTTCTTGTTGTGATGTCCAAGGCGATTAGGACAAGCGATGTTGGTGGCAGAGAGCTCACGGGGACGGGAGCAGGCAGGGAGTTCATAGGGATCAGAGCGGGAGGGGAAGACACCAGAGCAGCAATAGGCGACAGGGGAAGTCGGTGTTGTGACGGGGCCAACATGACCTATTTCGGCGAGGAAGCAACGGGCACGGGGGAAGTGGTCGGGATCCACCTGAGGAATACATCCGAGAGGTGGTGTAATTATGAGAAGCACAGGAGACCAATCTAAGGGCTTAAATTAAACCAAATGGATCAATTAATATAGAACACTATTTATTTTCTATTAGAGCTATTAATATAGGACGAAGGGAGTATATGGGTTTGCAACATGCGCTCAAAAATTGATATTAGATAATTATAAAGGCAATTTATTGATTAATAAGAATTCTTGTATTTCAATTGATCCACTATTATTTATTTGTTAGAGATTTTTTTATATTACCTAGTTCAAGATACAATTATTCTATATTCCCTAGATTTTAATACTTAATCTCATATGTTTAGGACAAAAACAACTTTAGGTTATAAATAAACCTATATACAAGTTCTTGTCTTATTAATGAACAATGGAAGGGGGTAGGGGCACTATTCTAGTGGGGAGGCATCATTGGCAGCAAGTTACCAATGACGGCTCATCTGAAGCATATAATTGACAGTGACTCATCGGTGGGTTACTGCAATGGTAAAACCCCTAATTTTTTTTCATTTTTATCTTTGCAGAAGCTTTCCAGAGCAAAAAAACTATCCTTTCTCTAGTGCAAGTGACCCATTTTTAAGCATAATGGACAAAGTGGCTTATATTGCATCAACGATAACACATCTCAACAATATGTATTATTGATAATACGATGTGTCATATTTTGTTAATAATAGCATTATATGTGTTTGCACCTATAATCCATTATACGATGTGACTCATATAACATACGATAACATATTTCAACAATATATGTTATTGACAATACGATATGCTTCATATCATATATACGATAACACCATATTTGTCATATGATGTCAATGACAACATGATGTGTTCTTTTAGCCAATCACCCATTATACGATGTAGCTCATATTGCATATACAGTAACACTTGTCAATATTACGTGTTATTAATAATACGATATGCTCCATATTACATATACAATAATACAATATTTGTAATATGGTGTTAACGATAGCATGATATGTGTTCTTTGAGCCTGTGACCTATAATACGATGTAGCTCATATCACATACAAAAATATGTTATGTCAACAATGTGTTATAGATAGTATGATATGCGGCATATGGTGGTAACAATAACATGATGTGTGTTATTGCATAATGTGATTCATAATATGATGGGGATAATATTGCATATACGATAACACATGTCAACAATACGTGTTCTTGATAATATGATATGCTCCATATTGTGCTAACGATGACACAAAATGAGTCATCATGTTAACGATAACACAATGTGTTCTTTGCACCGATGACCCATAATACAATGTGGCTCATATTGCATATACGATAACATGACATGTGAACAATACATGTTATTGATAATACAATATGCTCCATATTGTATATATGATAGCGCAATGTGTTTGTTGCTTGTATTTGTATACATGACATTCGCGATACGTGCCAATACACGTTATTGATACAAGTGTTAATCAAGTTAGGGATGAAGGCTTCTTAGAACATGTGTTTGCTTACATAAGGTGTTCTACACAATAAAACTTAAATACAAATAACCATATTAGACTCCCTCTTTACACAGTAATGTAGTAGGCCATCATGGGTACTCCACAAAGTCCTTCCTCAACATCCACATCCTTTTCTATTCTTATATAGTCATATTCTCCCAGCTAGTCCTCATGATTATTTTTTGGAGTTGTATGTGTCAACATCTCCTTTGTAGGGATAAGTGGCTTATGTGGTAAAAAATTTTCGAGCAGATTTCGGAGAAGCATGATTGGCGATGATGTGACAAAGGTTAACAATCACCAAACAGAGATCAGAATTAGCTGTTGATGGGAATTGCTGAGCGAAAATTGTCAATTGTTGTTGAGCTTCAATCGCATCTTCGTTTATGCACTGCCGCTGATAGCTTTATAAGATTTTAACCCCTAACCCATGCTACATAGATATTTTGGTTCAATTTTTTTAAAATTTGTGTAAACCCAATTTTTATAGAATATTTTTATAAAACCAAGGAATATGGAATACTTGCAGCTTAGGATAGGTAATATCGAAAAATCTCTATTTGTTATGTGAACTTCAATACTATTAAAACCCTAGAATTTTGTTATTAACAAATCATTAGATTTTATATTTCTCGCATATACAAGGGTACAATGTTATCTTAGAATATGGCTCCTCAGACAGAGGAAGACAAGACTCTGGATGGAGTTAGTGCCATATGCACAGGCTATTGGCAGCTTGATGTATGCCATGACCTATAAGAGACCTTATTTGAGTTTTGTGGTAGGCTTGCTGAGCCATTACCAAGAAGACCCTGGACTTCAATACTAGCAAGCAGTAAAGAGGGTATTTCGGGTTTAGGGAGGATCTAAGAATTTAAAACTCACCTATCAGGCAGAGATTATGTCATTGACTGGATATAGTGATTCAGACTATGCAGGGGATCCAGATGACAAGAAATCCACTACCGGATTTGTCTTCATGTTTAGAGGCAGGGCTATATCGTGGGCAAGCAAGAAACAAAAAAGTGTTTCTAAGTCTACAATGGAAGCTGAGTTTTATGAATGCATTATTACAGCTTCCCAGACAGTATGGATAAAGGAATTTCTAGCAAGAGTGGGGCTAGATGAATGGATTGATGCTCCTATCCAGATTTATTGCAATAATATGGCAATTGTGTCGACACTTAAGAATGGGGAGATCAGTGACATGGGTAAGTACATTGAAGTGCATTACTATTATATTTTTGACATGCTACATAATTCCTTAGTCCACCCCGTCTTTCATTTCTCCAGGCTGTGCCACTGCATAGATGACCCGTCTTTGGCCACTGATGCTCCACCACCCAACTTGATGGGCCCGGTTCCGCCTTTCGACCATGTTCCCACCTCGGTGCTTGATAAGCGTCAGGTCTGTCACTCAGGTCGCATCATCACTGAGGTTTTGATTTCTTGGCAGGGACAGTCACTTGAGGATGCCACATGGATGCCCGAGGAGGAGTTTATGGCTCACTATCTAGCTTGGTCGCCTTGAGGACAAGGCGAATAGCAGAAGCATGGTGGAGTGTTGTGCACGTTCATCCAAATCTTCCTTTATCTTTATTTTAGTACATTAGGCTATTTTTATTTGTATTCGGTTAGTATTTACATATGTATTTGATTATTAAATTGTGTTAGGAACGGTAGTGGACCACGGGATAGCCGGGCTCACTAGTGACACATTTTCCAAGGTAGGAGGGCGCGACTCCCCATAAGAGCTTCGTCCCCTCTCTTGGTCTGGGTTATGCAATTGATTATTCAGACATCTCTCTCATTTCTTCTTTCGTCTTTCCCTTTCTCATCGTGAAACTCCAAGGTACCGATTTTGCCTACACCGGGCACATCAGTTGTGTAATGCACCTGCCACTTTTTAGTTGTACATGTGGAGCATATTTTCAGATACATTTGAGTGTCATAGATGCCTTTTTTGTGTTTGGGTCCTCTTTTGATGAATGTTTACATTATTTGTCTCTTGTTCAGGCAAGGTGTAAAATAACAAATCTTGTGCTAAATTGGGAGAAATGTCACTTTATGGTTCGTCAAGGAATAATACTGGGGCATGTTATTTCAAGCATGGGCATTGTGGTTAATAAGGCCAAAGTTGACTTGGTTTCTAGTCTCCCTCCACTGAGGATAGTTAAGGAAGTTAGGTCCTTTCTTGGCCATGCTGGGTTTTATAGGAGATTCATTAAAACATTAGCAAAATTTGACGACCCTTCTATAGTTTACTTAGCAAAGATATTTATTTCATCTTTGATGAGGCATGTTGCAAGCTTTTGACAAGCTTAAACAATTATTAACATCTGCCCCCATCAACCAACCACCTTATTAGAATTTACCTTTTGATCATATGTGTAATGCATCCAATTATGCCGTTGGAGCTGTCTTAGGGCAGTAGGTGAATACAGTTCCTCATGTCATTTATTGTGCTAGTCGAACTCTAAATGATACTCGGCTGAGTTACTCCACCACTAAAAAGGAGTTGTTGGTTTTAGTATTTGCTCTAGGCAAGTTCTGATCAATATATCTTAGGATCCAAACTGATGGTGTTTTTAGATCATGAAACTTTGAAGTATTTTCTTTCAAAGAAAGACACTAAACCTCATTTGATACGTTGGGTCCTATTGCTACAAGAGTTTGATATTGATATTAGAGATAATAAAGGCTTTGAAAATGTTGTAGTTGACCAGTTGTCTAGGCTCATTGTAGAGTTGGTTGATGACCCTCTGCCCTTGAATGATTATTTCCTTGATGAAGAACATTTAGCAGTATTCTAGTTACCTTGGTACGCTGATATTGTCATATATCTTGTTACCGGTCTGAACATTGGACTAAGTAAGATAAAATATAAATTCTTTCTTGAGGTTAATCATTTCTTTTGGGATAATCCATACTTGTTCATATATTGCCCAGATCAGGGCATTAGGAAATGTGTGCTAGAGATTGAGGTTCATAGTATTATTTCCTTCTACTGTGCTCATGCATGTGGTGATCATTTTGGTGCCAAAAAGACTAATGCAAAGATCTTTCAATGTGGTTTCTATTAGCCTACACCTTTTAGTGACACCCATGACTTTTGTACTAGGTGTGACTAATGCCAACGTGTGGGTACTATCTCTCATAGAAACATGACGCCTCTTACTAACATTCTTATTGTTCACTTATGGAGCTGGGGCACTAAGCTTTCTTATGACCTTGGTTGTCATATGCATAGTCTTTTAGATACCCATTCATCAAAATCAATAGTCTCATACACATGCATTGGTGATTTTAACTCCTAAGTAATATATGCATAAGTGACTTTCATCCACATCACATATCACATAAAAAAACTATGTATTATTAATTATAAATATTATAACATACATTAGCTATAATGCTAAAGAAATATGAAATTATCCATTCCATCATTAGCCTTGCCGACATGTCAATGACCCCATCGATGACCATTAGTGAACTCATTGGCACGTCAAACCTTGCCGATAGTGACTACGAGGTCCATGGATAACCTCATGGACGGGTTGATGACCTCGCCAATAATTATATGTGAGATTACCAACATGTTGAACTCTCATGGACGGGTCGATGACCTTATGGATACGTTGGTACCCTCACCGATGTCTATCGCTCAGTTTACCGATGCGATGACCAATCACTGACATAGATGTTAATAAGTTTTCTGAAATCCGAACGCTTATATCCGACGTTATTTCATTCAATTCACGCCTCTTCTGACTTGATGCCTCCCTGAAGAAGCAAAGGATTGGAGGAAAATCCTCCCAGACGTTCTTCAATTTCGCTTCTGGTTACGTGCATTGCATTCCCAATGCAAATGCATGAATACATCCATTGAAATTGAAGTCAAACGGCACTGTGCGGAAAATCATATTCTAGGTGAGAGGTAATCCATGACGCTTTAGTTTCTTCTACACGGAATGTGAATGGGCGAGTGACAGGCTTGACTAGAAAAAGTCCAAGTTTGTCTTGACAGCCGGTAGAGTACGGACTTTTCAAATTTATTATATTTTAATTATACGCTGTTTCTTTCAACATGCGATGATAAATAGAAACTTAAAAATAAAGCAACTCCCTTTATAAATTATGAATTTACACATTATATGAATGGAGAGGGGAAATATTTCTTATTTAGATTTTTTAAAAATATTACAAATTGTCTAGATATGGGCCAAAATACTCATTTTTTAGTCATTTTCCTTCTTTTTTCCTCTTTCATTATCCTTCCTTCAGCCCCCAGCAGCCCAAACCAAGGTTTTTTCCACCAAGGAGGATGCATTTTTAACCATCCACGACCCATTTCATATAAGTTCTCATGGACCTCCTCCTCTTTGGTAGGGCCTTGTGATATCTTACCTCCTCCATAACCCGAGAACTTGTGGTGCGCCTACATATGATTGAGGCGGCCTAATTTAAAAGAAGTTTGAGCAAGATTATAAACCTAAAAGAGTAGAACTACTTTAAGAGTCTTCATGGAGCTTCTTTCTCTCTTATCATGCCTTGTGACAAAGTTTGGCTTCTAGGACCCGGGAAGTGTGATGCACCAATATTTGATGAGGCACAAGGTGTGGCTCCACCAAAAGAAGCTTGAGAAAGACCTTAAACAAGAGATGAACATTTAGTTTGGTTTTACTCATTGGGTTGTGTACAAGAAAAATGTATCTTATATTTTTCGGGATTCAACCATTTTGTTGTACTGTTTCAACGACATTGTTGTATTATTTTAACAATATTGATTGCTTTATTGTTTTAACAATATTGTTATAACAATATTATTTGCTATATTTATGCAAGAATATTTATTGCTATATTATTTTAACAATATTTATTGCTATATTGATGCAACAATATTTATTGTTATATCATTTTAACAATATTTATTGCGATATTGATGCAACAATATTAATTGCTCTATTGTTTTAGTGATATTGTTATATTAATTCAATGAAACTTATTCATATATTATTTGAATAATATTGATGTATAGATTCAACATACTAATTGATTTAGCCTAATTGTTGTACAAATTCAATTGTGTTGTTGATAGAAAATGATTGTTAAGGAGATTGTCCAATTAATCTACATTATGATGATGTATTCAACGGTGATGGAAGGAAGTATGTCAAAGGAGAACTGAAACTGATAAAGTTGATAGGAGAATAAATTGGTCATGTTTTTTGAACCAAGTGCAAGAAATACATGGTTATGGATCAGGGGAGTTGAGATTGTGATCAAATTCCAATTTTCCCAGTGGAGAAGATGCACTAATATCGTTCGAGCTAAACGGTGACAAGGATTCAGGGCAGTTATGACTCTTTATGACAAAGTACAAAGGGAAATGCTAAAGTTTTATGTTGAGACTTGCGAGTTGAACAAAGCAAGGCCGAGAAAGGGGCTATGCTCAATTCCTCAAGAACATAGAGTGCCACTTGTAAATCTTCCCATTTCAAGTTATGATGATAACATGAGGAATATGGAGGAAGACATGAGTGAGGATCTAAGGGTTGAAACAATTCTAGAGAGTGGTGATGGAGGGGCAACAATTCATAATGATATGGGTAGATGGGCAGCATAGATTATAGATGTAATGGTTGCCACAATTCTAGAGAGTATGAAGACAAGTAAAGCAAGTCCATGGTTCGATCTCAGACATGATGGCCACCTTTATTACAACATGGAACATGATGTAAGAGGTGGTGAGGACATATGTATGACTAATTTAGTGCATGAAGCATCGGACTTTGATATAATGGATGTGGAAGTATGCTTATGGCCAACTTTCTCAAGGTAACACTCCATATTGACTACAAATGATCATTACTAATTATGAATGTTATCTTGTTATAGTTGAGGTATCAATTAAACTTTTAGTTTGACATTTTTATTAAATGAATTCTAAAAATTCTCATATGGTTGTTGTTTATTTTCTTATGTTTTATAGTGGTGGCAGTCAAGATCATGGTCATTAAAGTTGTGTTAAAAGCATAAATGTTCCGAGAGCAGAGATGGTGGAGGAGAATGGAGTGCGGTAGAGCAAGGCGGTAAGCCACTGGACCGATACGCGCCTCCACAGCATAGGGCCCATAGAATCAGGAGGTGAGCTTGGAATGCTCGGGCTGGAATAAGGATGTTTGGCGCTGAGGAAGAACAGAGACATAAACCAAGTCACCCACCGCGAACTCCCTGTCTGTGTGATGACCATCATAAATTTGCTTCATTTGGTTCTGAGTAGAAGACAAGTTCTCCTTAAGCTACCGAAGAACCTTGTCCTGTGTTTAGAGCATATAATCTACCTCAGCCACAGAGGAGCGATGAAGAACATAAGATAACACGGTCGGGGGTGGACAGCCATACAACACCTCAAAAGGAGTGAAACCAGCATGTGTGTGATAAGTGGTGTTATAAGATCACTCCGCCCAAAGTAGAAGCTAAAGCCATCAGCGGGGCTGATACATAGTGAAACAACGAAGGTACTGCTCTAGGCATCGGTTTACCACCTCTGTCTGGTCATCCGTCTAGGGGTGATAAGCAGTGCTCATGTGGAGAGAAGTACCCTGTAAAGCGAAGAACTCCTGCCAAAACTGAGATATGAAGATCCGGTCACGATCGGAGACAATAGTGCGAGACATGCCATGTAGTTTGGCCATCTCCCAAACATAGAGTTCTGCTGTTGTCTTGGTGGTGAAAGGGTGCCCTAGAGCGCAAAAAAGAGCGTACTTGGACAACCGATCCACCACCACCATAATCACCGACTTACCTTGCACCAAGGGTAAGGACTCCACGAAATCCATCGAAACATCCTCCCAAACCTCATTAGGGATAGGTAAGGTCTAAAGCAAACATGCAGGATAGGTTGTTGCGGCCTTAGCTCTCTGACAAACATCGCAAGTGGCAACATATTCCTGGACTGCCTGTCGAATTCCTCGCCACAGAAAGCTCTAATTGACCTGCTTATAAGTGCGGAATGCTCCTTCAGGACTAGCCACTGGAGCGTCATGGAAGTAGGAGAGAATGCAGCGGCGAAGATCAGCAATATCGGGCACCCAAAGGCAATCCTTCCAAAAGAGAAGGTCGTCCTACACAAGAAGAAGGGGCGAGCAGCTGGGTCAGTCTAGAGGGCAGTAATCAGAGTCTGGGTCGGCGGATCATCCATGTAGGCCCGTCTCAACTCATTAAGGAAGGGGCATGCCAGAATGGAAAAGGCCAAACACGAACCTGGGGTAGAGCTATGAGAAAGGGCGTCAGCCACAATTTTTTCCGAACCTTTCTTGTACATGACCTCATAATCATAGCCAAGTAACTTGTTGACCCACTGCTGCTGGGATGGAGTGGACACCCACTGCTTGAGGAAGTACTTAAGGGGCTGATGGTCAGTGTGGATCAAGAACAGGCGGCCAAGTAAGTAAGGCCGCCACTTATCGACGGCGAGGACAATAGCCAACATCTCCTTCTCATAAACGGACAATAAAAAAGAGTAGCATTCAAGGCACATCAAAAGTGAGCTCATCAAACACTGCCTGGGCAACCTCAGACCAATAGAAGGACCCCTTCTTTAGTAGCTCTGTAAGGGGCTGAGCAAGCTCACCATACCAACTGATGAACCCACCTATAGTAACCCGTCCTGCCCAAAAAACCCCAGAGCGCTCAGACACAAGTGGGCGTCGGCCAAGAGAGCATGACAACCACTTTTGATGGGCCAGTGGCAACCCCGTTCCGTGAGATAATATGGCCCAAACCTGTGGGCTGCCGAAGGAACACTTCAAACGCTTCAGAAATAAAGAGTTAGCTCTTATAATAGAAAAGACCGACCTGAGGTGCTCCAAGTGCTCTGCCCACGAGCAGCTGTAGATCAGAATGTCGTCAAAGAAGACCAAGATATATTAGCGGAGGAAAGGCCTGATGAGGTCGTTCATGAGACTCTGGAAGGTAGAGGGGGCTTTGGTCATCCCAAACGGCATGATGAGGAACTCGAAATGGCTGTCATGAGTCCGGAAGGCGGTCTTGTGCACATCGGCGGGCTGCACCCGAATCTGATGGTAACCCGAATGGAGGTCAAGTTTACTGAAAACCGTTGCACCAGCCAATTCATCCAAGAGCTTCTTGATCACGGGTATGGGGTATTTATCCTTGACTGTGATAGCATTCAAGGCGTTGTAGTCCACACAAAACCGCCACGTACCATCCTTCTTATGAACCAGCAATACCGGGGAGGAGTATGAGCTTGTGCTAGGGCGGATGATACAGGACCGAAGCATGTCAGCCATGAGGCGCTCGATCTCGGACTTCTGAATGTGGAGATAATGGTACGGGCGGACATTGGCCGGTGCTGCCCCAGAAATGATAGGGATATGGTGGTCGTGAGGCCGTACTGGAGGGAGACCCTGCAGTTCATCAAACACGTGCTGATGCGCTGCCAATAATTCCAGAAGATCCAGAGGTGGCGCATCTTGCGAGACCTTGATTGTTGCTCGCTGCTGCAAGAGGAAGCCTTGGGGTGTAAACCGGAAGAGAGAACTCGGCGACTGGGCTGAGAGGATGGTGCCCAGTCGGGAGCCTTCGATCCGAACCCGCTGCCCTTGGACTTCAAAGTCCATAACCATGTCCCTGAAGTTCCAGATCACGTCGCTGAGCTCTTGTAGCCACTGAACCCCTTACGCCACGTATGCTCCCTTTGTGGGCAAAAGGAAGAGGTCGGCGATGAAGGTGTGGCCCTGAATAGCGAGGGCGGTCTGAGCACAGACGCCAGAGCTCCGGAGGTGCTTCCCTATCACCGATCAGACATCAAAGGGCTTCGAGTTAGAAACGAAGCAGCCTAGACACTGTGCCACCTTGTCATTAATGAAATTGTGGGTAGACCCGCTGTTGACCAAGATGGCCACTTGTTGCCGCTTGAGGTGGCCTTGAACCCACATCGTGCGTGGAGTGAATGCCCCCAAAAATGCATGGACAAAAATTTCGGGCTGCACATCATCATAGTGGGACGCGTCTGCCCTATCCTCCACATACTCCTCCACAAGGAGTCTGCCCTTGACAACACAATGGTGTCCTGGAACAAACTTCTCATCACAATGAAAATAGAGTCCCTTGGACCGCCGCTCCTCCATCTATGCCGGAGTCAGACAACAGACAATCTGGCCAGGCGGTGGGGACGATTGGCCAAGTCGGCCCAGTAATGGGATGGTATTCTTGCTGGCAAGGGGGCTAGCAATGCCACTGGAATGTGGGAAGGTTCCCAACAGGCCCCCTTTCCACTACCGGGCCAGCTTCTCTTCCTCGATGCGTGCATGACGCACGATGTCCCGCTTGTTGGCGCAAGGGAAGTGGCACATCTCCTCATAAATCTCTAGTTTGAGGCCTCTTTTGAATGTGCCCACCAAGGTGGCCACTGGCCAGTCTGAAAAACGGTTCGCCACCTTCATGAACTCCTTGTAATAGGCCCGGACAGTGGTGGTTTGACGCAGTGAGGAAAGCATCTCATTGAAGTCCTGAAATTCGTTAGGGCCGAACTGAATGCACAACTCATCTGAGAAATGGTCCCAAGTGGGGTAGCGCACCTCCTTTTCGAAACTCTGGAACTAGACTGAAGTGTCCTCGTAGAGGTGGAAGGCCGCTATGCGTAGTCGTTCAGCCTCCGAATGCGTCCCCTTGTAGGCAAAAAACTTTTCTGCCTTGTACAACCATTCCATAGGGTCGTCGACCCCATTGTAGTGTGGGAACTGTAGGCAGGCCAAACAAGGTTCAGCCCCTCCTCGTGGTCCTCCGCGGTGCCCCGGGTACTCCTCCCATTCTTCCTCCATGTCCTGGAGCAGGTTTCTAGGAGGCAGCATCATTGGGGCATTTTCCCGAACACTTGGTGTGCCTCGCATATCCCAGGTCTAGCGCCTCCCATCCAATGCCTGGTCGACTGTGTCAAATTGCACCAGACCCTGGGGAAACCTCGTATCTCTGTCTGCCGGTGCCGGAGGTTCAGGGGCGTGCAGTTCGGGGGCCTGGGATGGACCCCCCTTCTCCATGAAAGTAGTTGGCGGCCTGGGCAGGAGAGGCATTGTGCACTCTGCTTGAAGTTGCGCAACCGCAAGGCTCAACACATCCACCTTGGCCACACCCACGCTCAAGGATTTTAGTTCAGCCATGATCTGTGCCAAAGTAGGTTCGCTGGTGGTCTCTGGAACTATCCTCGGACTGTTCGCTGAGGCGAGCGCGTCCTTCTCTGGAGGAACTTTCGGGGCCGTGGCAGCTTGCTTGCCTCGTGCCATGGCCGGGGATTATAAAAGCTCCGATACCAATGATGTGCCCAGTGTAGGCACAATCGGTACCAAGGAAAGAGAGAGATGTCTGAATAATCAATTGCATAACCCGAACCAAGGGAGGGGATGCCCTCTTATGGGGAGCCGCACCCTCCTACCTTGGAAAATGTGCCTCTAGTGGGCCCAACTATCATGTGGTCTACTAGCATTCCTAACACAGTTTAATAATCAAATACATATGTAATACTAACCGAATACAAATGAAAATAGCCTAATGTACTGAAATAAAGATAAAGGAAGAGTCGGATGAACGTGCACAACAACAACCCAAATGTCATTCGACAATAGGCATAAGTAATTAAAAGGACAAGTGAAAGTGGTTTTCTCTTGATCCTTTGGAGCAATGGGAATCTGATTGTAGTAGAAATAGCCATCCAATAAGCAATAATTACTATTGTCAACCAACCTCTCAAGCATTTGATCATAAATGGAAGGGGGAAGTGATCTTTCCTCAAGTTGATTTTTTGGTAGTCAGTTCACACTCACCACCCAGTGCTCATTTGGGTGGGCACTAGCTCATCATTGTCATTTTTTACTATAGTGATTCCTGACTTTTGGGAACAACCTAAACTAGGTTAACCCAAGTACTATCTGAGATGGGATAGATTATGCTAACATCTAATAGTTACAGAACTCGTGCTTAGACAACCTCCTTCATGTTAGGGTTAAGCTTGCGTTGCATATCATGAGTGGGTTTTGCACTCTCCTCAAGGTGAGTACAATACATACACATAGTAGGACTTATTCCCTTGATATCTGCTATTGTCCACCATAAAGTTGTCATATGTTCTCGATAATCACTAAGTAGCTTACCCTCTTGTTCTAAATCAAGGTTGGAAGAAATTATAACAGGAAAGGTATCAAAAAGACCTAAAAGGCATATTTAAGGGTTTCAAGTAATGGTTTTAGGTCAAGTTTTGGTGGTTGTTCAATAGATGGGACAAGTTTCGAATAAGGAACTCACATAGGTTCCACTTTGGTTTTCCATACATTTGGATCCAAGATATGGGTGGAGTCAAGCAATGCATTAACTTCCCTAATGGACCCATCTATATCAAAGTCTGAACGAAAATGAGTCATACAAGTTTGGAGAGGGTCATTAGAGAAAAAATGTGAGAATGATTCTTACACTAAATTTTCAATCATATGTGCTTTATACAACTCATCCAACTCAGGGGGGTTGTTGTCTAACATTAAAAACATTGAGTGTGACTTTCAAATTTCCAAAAGACAACTTCATGATCCCCATCCTACAATTGGTGATGGCATTGGTTGTAGCCAAAAAAGGCTTCCCTACGATTATAGGAATCTTACTATTTACATTTTGAATAGGTTGTGTAGCTAAGACAATGAAGTCTATAAGGAAGAAAAATTTATCAACCTTGATAAGAACATCCTCAATAAAACTACATGGGACTTTGATGGATCGATTAGCAAATTGTAGTGTTATAGTAGTCAGTTTCAGTTATCTCAACCCAAGTTGCTCATAAATAGAATACATTAGCAAGTTTATTACACTAGCACCTAAGTCAAGTAATCCCCTCCCTATGGTATGGTCTCCAATGACCATGGAAGGTCGTATCGACCGATACGGGGCCGTATTGGTCGATACATACCTGTATCGGTTGACATCGATACGGTACGGGGGGCGATACTCCCCCACAGTATTTTACGATGCGTATCAGCCGTATCGTATCAATACTGTCAATATGTATCGATACGGTCGATACGTATCGATACTATATTAAAAAAAATTATTTTTTTTTTCAATTTTTTTTTTTGAAATTTTTTTCTTAAAAATAAAAACACAATTCAAACCTAACTTCTTTGAAAGTTTAAGTTTTAGTTATATTAAATATAATAATTTTATAGGTCTATACAATTTACATAATTATTTTTTTTGCATATAGTGATCTACAAATATACATTTATTTAAACATATAACTTAGAATCATATTAAGTATATTATTTATTTTTAAAATAAATTAATTTTAAAGCACTTAATTTGGGAAAGAATGACAAATAATTTATATTGGACGGAGAGCATAATAGTATATAGTTCTAAATGAACTAATTTTAGAACACCCGATCGGTTGATACAGCATTATATGGTCTTATTATGCTCTAAAAGAAGTATTATAATGATATATTATTAGTTATAATATTTTTTATGTTTATAAAAGAGTTTATGCCCGTTTCGGCGCATACCAAGCGTATCATCAGCGCGTACCCATATCCATAGTCATCGATACTCTCATGCATATCGATACGGCCTTCCATGCCAATGACACAAGAAATGGTGAGGGAAACCTGGGTCTTTAAATTTAGGTGGACTATTATGCTGATGGATGGAGCTAAATTCTTTAATAAGAAAGACCTTTTTTGTAGGGATTCATTTTCTTTTCTAGATACAAAGGTATTTAAGGAATTTGGCATATGTAGGAACTTGCTTGATGGCATCGTGCAATGGAATATTAATTTGGACTTTCTTGAAAATTTTTATCATCTCATTAAAATTGTTTCCTTGTCCTATGACCAATCATTGAGGAAAATGAGTTTTTGGCACATAATCGGCCACAAGGATAAACTCAGAAATGGTAGAAGGCCGTTAGTGTGTCTTGGAACTCTCTCCGCTATGAGTTGGTCTAATATCACTCTCTCCATTCTCACCCTCCTCTAGCATAGATTTGGAAGCATTGTTGGACATTTCTACTTTGTTTCAACATGTTTGCCACTTCTAAGGGTGGTTATGGCCTTGGCTTCCTCATAGAATTGGGCTTGACTAGAGTTAAAGCTGGCTCTGTACTATCCCTTGGGGTTCGCTATAGGTTAACTTGGAAATTTTCCTTTCCCCCTCTCATTCAATGCAGATGCAAGTTTTCCCATTTGAAGTTCCAAATTTGCAGTTGATTGTGAGTTAGCATGTAGAGTCTTTTGGGTATCTTCTTGGAATTGGAGGGAATTGTGTATAAACATATTCAAGATATCCTCAAAGGATAGTTTCTTAGGTAGTACAAGGAATGGCTGAACCTAGGGAGGGTATGATTGATAAGGAGTGTACTCTGGTGGTCCTCCTTGATGTAGGCCCTTTGACCAAGGAGTGTACTCTGGTTGTTGGCATGTCTAGGGAAGCTATTGACTGCTTTGGCTTCATCATTGAAATAATCAGAGAACGTGGCACTAGAAGGGCAATTCTGGGTGGAGATGGTAAGGCTAGAGCATATGGTACACACCTAAGATGGGTAGCATGTGGGTCTCTCTAGCCGACAATAATGCATTGACTTTTTGTGTCAAGCTATCTATATTGGCCAGTAGATTAGGGGAATTTCCTACCTCATATATTCCACCTTTCTTCTGAAGTTAGGAGTTTCTGTCAATACTTGAATAATCCCACTGCTGAGAATTTTCACATAGTGTTTAAAAAAAAATCATGCTTCAGTATCACTCTTTGACATAAATGTCCCACCACTAGCAGCATCAACAATTCGATAATTTTGAGGTGTCAAACCAACATAGAAGTATTGTGTTGTTACGTCTGAAACAAGACTATGAAGAAGTCAAATTCAGATTTATTTTACTTGCCAATTGTAGTAGACAAGGTCGATCCACAGGGAAAGCCTTGTGCAACAAAGAAAATAGTTACGAAGAAATAAAAGAAAGAAAGAGTAGAAGAGTATTGAGGCAATAAAAAGTCAAGAAATCAAGATGAGAAAATACTAAGGCATTAAGGATCATTGTAACATCTAATGATGTTCTTCATGTATCATGTTATCTCAGTTAGAATCGAATGAAAATTCTATCTAACTGGAAGATATGAACATTAAAATTGAAAATAAAAATAGAAATGCTTTGGATAGATGAAGGATAAAAATAATTGTCTCTTAAAGATTTCTATGTATCCAAATCACAAAAGATCAAAAAGGAGAGCCTTTAAGCATCTTATGTATCCAAATCACAAAGAAACAAGAAGAAGAACAATATTAAATAAACATCACTTCAAATAAACAAGACTTACTTGAAACCATTGATGAAACATGAATTGAACTCCATTAGATTGTTACAAATCACCTCTAGCCTTAGCTTGAGAGCTTAGAAAGCCATTACAATAAAACTAAAACAAAAATACAATATGAGAGAAGAAAATAGGAGAGGAGAGCTCCAAAGAGGAGGGTGTAAGTCATCTATCACGTCCACCCTTCTATTTATAGGAATAGAAGGGGTTGCTTCAAAGAGGAAAGTGAAATCATATCTCTAGATTGCATCCTGATTGATTGCCTGATTGGTTGCTTTTTTGGCAATGATTAGATACTAAATAAATTAATAATTTATTTAGCAAATAAGTATCTTTGAATCTTCTTTTAGTTAACCAATCAGCCTCCTTGTCTTTCCTTATGTGTATCAATCATAATCAATGAAAATATTCTTCATGTGCTGGCCTCGGGTTAGTTTACTAGCTGTCTGATTGCATGCCAAATTCGACCCATATATCTTCAGAATTTGGAATTTCTTCCTGAAATATTATTTGTAGCTATGGAAGTCTTCTTTCCAATGCCACTAGAATCGTATCTATCCGAATTATACACAAAAAGATATGATCGAAATACTAAGCCTCTATCAATCTGTCCGAATCAGCTTCTTTCCTAATTTAGTCCTCTTCATACAAATCTCAAATCAAACGGGTCCACAAGGTTGTGTTCGACCATTCCATGCATGTTTAGACCATTAGGGGCCCATTTTTTACTTTCAAATAGCTTTGGGTAGATGGGCTTTACTTCCTCTTCCACTTGGATCCTGTTAAAGCCTGTTTAGACATATAAACTCAATTAAGGTCTAACTAACTTATTCAAAACATAAATAGCCTAAATCAGCAATGAATTAACACAAAATAGGATTGCAATTCGAAATATGAGAACATTTAATTAAACATTATTTCAGTACATCATATTGCACTTGTTTCCACTTCTAAAACCCATGGTGGGGACACTTAAGGAGAAGTGCCTTCCATCTCTCCCAACACTCATAGAAGTGTTCACCCTCTTTTTGTATAAAGTTTAAATTTCTCTACGGAGGCTATTGGTCTTATGGATGGAAAAGAATTTGTGCAATAATTTCTAGGATAATTGCTCCCAACTAGGGATAGTTCCTACTTCTAATGAATTAAGACAAGCTTTTGTCATATCTTTCAAAGAAAATGGAAAGAGGCGAAGTCTAACGGAATCCTCAGAGAAGTTTTATAATTTGAATGTGGCACAAATATCTAGGAACACTTTGACCTAGTGCTATGGGTCCTCCTTTTCTACAACATAAAATGTAGGCAACAACTATATGACACATGGTTTCAAATCAAAATGCATCGTCGTAGTAGATGGCAACACTATATAAGAGTGTGAATGAAATTGAACACAAGTTGAATAATTTTTAGTGTTTTCTCTCTCCCACATTTTCTTTCTTAGATACTTGATTTCTTAAATCTATTTGTGTTGGAAAATATGGTTTGAACCAATATAATAATCCTTGTTAGTTTGGGTTAAGTAAATTTAGTCCACTTAAGCTCAAAGTCAAAAGAGAGTGAATGAACATTGGTTGTAGTGTTGGAATTGTTAATGTCATTCTTATCATTTCTGGAATAGGATAAGGATGATCCTTAATGGGTCAAAGGATCCTATTCAGAAGGTCTTTCGCAAGATATCTTTTCATTATGTGTTCATATGTCTCATTAGGCTCTGTTTGTGTCTTTTGGTGTATGTGAAGGTGTCTCCTTGAAGTTTGGTCTCACCCTTTCATAGTCTATATAAGATAATCTTTTACATACACTCAATATGGATTTTCTGCATAAGTTGTGTCTATGTCCAGAGAGTAAAACAAAGTTTTTTTCGTTCTAGGTTGTTGTTGGAGTGCTTCCAATAAGCAGCAACAAATTGTTTCATCCTGGGAGATAAACATATGTTGTCCTAAAGCACTTGTGAGGAGGACGTATATGACTTAAGGAGATAGCCTAGCTAGACTCGATCTGCTCTTCCAATTTCTTGCTCATCCTATGCGTGCATGTATACATCGAATGATTGATTCAAGGCAATTGCAATATTCAAAGTGGTAATCAGTGGACAACAAGATTAAGACAGATATACTAACTGCTATATTTTTCCTTTTGTTTATTTTGTTCTTTTTCTTTCTTTCTAGACTCATTGTTGTGTGCGCATAGTTATGTCTGTAAACATCGAAGGTACCAACAACATTGTGACTCCAGTCACAGTCCTCTGCATGTTCTCCATGTCTAAGTGAACCATGGGGAGAAACCAGATAAGTTCAACTAAACAGATTCAAAGCGCTAGTAGCAGAAGATGCTGTTTTATCTTACTACGCGCAACCTCTCTAAGTTTTTGACTGAAATATGTCCTATCCTCCAAAAGGATGAGAATGACAAGTAGAAAGTTGATGCTCTGAATGCTTGGAAGCATTCTAATTTTTTGGTTCGTAATTATGTTTTGAACGGACTAGATAACTCGCTGTATAATGTATACTACGCACTGAAAACTAAGAGTTATGGGATTCACTGGAAAAGAAATACAAAACTGAGGACGCTGGCACAAAGAAATTTGAAGTTGGTAAGTTTATGGATTTCACAATGGTGGATTCCAAGACTGTAATTAATCAAGTTCAAGAACTCCAATTCCTTCTTCATAAGATTCATGTTGAAGAAATGATTCAGTTGCGGCAATTGTGGAGTTGTCGCCCTTGTGGAAAGATTTCAATAACTATTTGAAACACAAATGCAAGGAAAAGGGACTGGAGGACTTAATAGTCCATTTGATAATTGAGGAGGACAACAACAAATCTGGAAAAAAAAGAGAGCAGTAATGATGAAGCAGATGCCAAGGTTCACATGGTTGACCAATCAAGCCAACATGTGAGTAATAAAAAGAAAAAGCCATCTAGTTACCCTCCTAAGGATGATCATAAGAGATTCGGCAAGGATCTCATGTTTAATGAAGTGTTGTATGTTCCAGAAATTCAGAAGAATTTGGTGTCTAGTTCATTGCCGATTAAGCATGGAGTCAAGTTAGTCTTTGAGTCCGACAAATTTGTACTCACTAAGAATGGGGTGCATGTGGGGAAAGGGTACTTAAGGGAAGATCTTTTCAGGCTGAATTCTTTGACTATTGTACCAGCTTCTATGATGAATTAGAAAACATAGTCTTCTTATTTGGTTGAGTTTTCATTTGTGGCATTCACGCTTGGGACATGTTAAATGTGATTTTATACGTAGATTAGTTAACATGGAGTATTTGCCCAAACTTAATATTGACTTCAATCATAAATGTGAAATAAACGACATAACACGAGAAAGAGCATATCTCAATAAGAGTACTCTCAATTAATAGGCAGTCTCATGTACTTTATGAATTGGACAAGATGAGACATAGCCTACTCCGTGAGCAAGTTGAGTAGATTCAACAATAATCTAGGGGTGAACCACTGGAAAGCAATAGTTAGAGTCCTTAGATATCTAAGACACTATAAACTTTGGGCTATATTATACTAGATATCCAACTGTTCTAGAAGGATATTGTGATGCAAATTAGATATCTTACACAAAAGAATCGAAATCCACAACTGGATATGTCTTTTCCGTGGGAGGTGTAGTAGTGTGTTGGAAATCCTCAAAGCAAACATGCATAGCTCGATCTACAATGGAATTAGAATTCATTGCTCAAGATATTGTAGGTGAAGAAGTAGAATGGCTTCATCATTTCTTAGAGGATATTCCAATGTGGGGGAAACCTATGCTACCTATCTGCATACATTGTGATAGCAATTTCACTATTGGCAGGGCACAAAATACTTTGTATAATGATAAATCTTGACAAATTCGTCGAAAACATAACACCATTAAACACTTGCTTTCGCATATAATCATTTCCATCGAGTATATATGGTCAAAAGAGAACATTGTGGATCCGTTTACCAAAGGTTTGAGTAGAGACCCAATAGAGGTTTCATCGAGGGAAATGGTTTTAAAGTCTATCAATTAAGAGCGTTTACTAAAGAGTTCAAGGCAGTTGCAATATTCCAAGGGGAAATCAGCGGACAACAATTTGTTGTCTTAGCTTTTACTAAAGAGTTATTAATTTCAAGGTCAAACAGTGCTAGCTCTTCACCCGTCGACTGACAACTATGCATAAACTAGGAAACTATAGAAGAAACTATCTTACCAACAACTAGCAACCTAATCCTAACAAGGACTACTCTAAACTAGAAGAAGAACAAATAAAAGCAAAGAGAGTCGAAAACTTTACCTTAAAACTAAAGCTTACTAAAACATGTATAAATGAAAGAAAAAAAACAATTCTAGCAAATTCAGTCACACAAATCAATCATCATTATGCTAAAACATTCAAATATTATTATATAACCTTTAATCATGAATATCAACAAGAAAATTGGTTCAAATTAAGTCCCCTACAATATGACTGTGCAGGAGTTTTTCAGTCAAGCAGAATTTTGGCAGCACATGCAAGATTCTCGTGAAAGTTTACTTTAGGATCTACTGGGCAGCAAGAATGACTTTTACGAGTTGATCTATTTCTCAGCAAGAACACATATTTAATTTATGAATTTGCAACTCAAGTACTATTATGATCAGCAAGCAAATATAGTTTAGCAGTCACCACAAAAATACATGCAGTAGGAATTGCAACATGCATTAATTATCAACTCAACTATAGAGACATCAACCACAAGCTTTAACATCACTTTGATAACCACAATCACACCTAACAGAACCTAAAATTTAAGTTAAACTGGTTTTCAAGTCTACTTCCTCGCTTGTAAATCTGTTTCCTTTGTTGCAAGATCAAGTGTTGATGAAATTCCGTTGTATGCTGCTCCTTTTCACTTGCTTCTTCTTTGATCTCCAAATTTAAAGTCCTACAAAGACACAAAATCAAAACAAGTTAGAACCTAATGATTGGTAAACTGAGAAAAAAAAACCTAAAATTAAGAATTATGATAACCAAACTTATATAACTTGGTTAAACCATCACTGAATACCCAGTAACGATGCCAAAAACTTGATGTAAAATTTTACTATGTAATCGTAAGCGCACTAATCAAAAGTAGAAAAGTGACTAAACAAGGTGGATCCAACAAAGATTAATTCAATTCAACTAAATCTAAAATATTATTTAACTAATTCAAACAAAGAAATGAATTTCAGGTAACTCAAATGAGTAAAGGCGTAATGAAAAGAAAAACAATGTAAAAGAGCACCAAGGCATCGAAACCACCCAAAATGAATTAATTCTATCTCTACTTGAATTTATAAGTCTCTAATTGATGTATCTCTCATTTTTCTCTTGGATGCACACTTCAAAAATTGCACATATTCCTCTTGGACGTACGCAACTAAGACGGTTAAAACAAGTTGAAAAACCTATCTCTCTCGAAATAAAAAATAAAAACTTCATTCAAAAAGCACCATGGAGTGCACCCACTCCCCTTGAACACGAGCGTTCTAAAATTCGATTTCACCTATTAACAACCCTACCCTCTCTCAAGGGTAAAGAATAAAAAATAATGAAACTTCCACTAAATATATAGAATAAAGTCTTACATTAATTAAAAACTTAAACAAAAACAAAGAGAAATTGTAATGCCCGAGATTTTTCATACATTTTCCTTAAAATTCACGGAAATTTTTTTTCAACTATAAATCGGAGGAAAATAACGAAATCAAAACCTGTATAAATAGTTTATAATTTAAAATATCATACAGTTAAACATCGTACTGCCAAATCAAATATCCTCAGGCGCTACTCGAAAACATACGTACGACTAAATTACCATGATCATGGATTTTTAAATACAATAACTCCCAGGCGTCCCCGAGTACAAGTCCCATAAACAGTCTACTATTTGATCAAAATTAAAAGTTCAGAAGATACAAACACTTAAATCTCATCTCACCTAATACATCAGATCATGGCACAAATGATACTCGAAGTGAGTCAAGTATACCTAAATAAAAAAGGGAAACAATCCTTCGCGAAAACGAGCATCCATCTCCAGGAGCTCACAACACATACCTGCAAAAGCCTCCCGAACCACGGGGCTAAAAATAGTAGGGTGAGTATTTTCATACTCAGCAGGAAAATACCCAGTAGGGGAAATCCCAAAAAATGGTGAACTCAATAAGTTCATAAATACATGTGTCATGCAACTCAACATGAGGCAAACAACGTAAAACATAATTATGCACATATGCATATAAGCACGCATAACACACCATCATATCAAACTTACACAAACACCCTTAATCAGGGTCTTACAAACTTACTCGTACAATCGTACGCTAACTCATACAACTTATACATACTTGTACGACCTTACTCATACAATCTTACACTTACTCGTACGACCTTACTCGTACAGTCTTACACTTACTCGTACGACCTTACTCGTACAGTCTTACACTTACTCGTACGACTTTACTCGTACAATCTTACACTTACTGTCGAACTCATATTCAAACTCTTACAGTCGTGCTCATACTCACTCTTACAGTCGTGCTCATACTCATAATCATACGCTTACTCAGAAACGCACATACTCAGTCATACAGTCGTATACATACTATCGACCACTGAAGCTCATTACAGCTAATAAGCTCCAGCATCGAAAAGGAAAAGAATGTCACTGGGGCATCATCTTAACCTCCGGGGATTGACTAGACGCCATGGACTTTTCTGAAGGTAAGGCACACCTAAGCTCATGGGGCACAAGATCAAACAGGTAAGAGTAGATCCATGATACTACTTACCTGAGTGCGCAAACATACACCCACATACGGGGTCATACAATTGCCCACACATAAGGGGTCTTATAGTGCCATACAATTGCCCACCATAATGGGTCTTATAGTGCTAGTGCCATTCTTGGGCAGAAACATACAGTGCCTCTTGGGCGGAATCATACAGTGCCACTCTTGGGCAGAACATACATTGCCATCTATAGGTAGAAACATACAGAGCCCACGAAGGGCAGAAACTTACAGCGCTCTCAACAGAGCATCAAACGTCTGGGCTTAATACAGCACACAAACCAAAACAAAGCATACATCGCTCTCAACAGAGCATCAAACGTCCGGTGCTCTATATAGCACAAAGACAAAATCCCGCAGGATAACCACCATGGCAAGGCACAAGAAGTGCTCAGCCGACTCATTATCGGCTATCCCAAACATGGAACTTAATCCGTCAAACCCTTAGGTCTCAAACTCACAACGCTATCATTAGCTTTCTTATAATTCAAGTTTGAATTAAGTAAATTATGCGGTACAATTATGCCACACAAACTCACAGTCCTCGACTGATCAAACCGAAGCTGAGCCCAATCCGAACCCTAGTTCGTTAGGGTAGCAGACTTCACTTAACATGTCCATATCATGATCAAACTCACCATGCATCAAATCCTTACATACTCATACAGTCTCCGACATCCACCTTACGGTCAAAACATCTTACTTGCATTGTCAAATTGAGCTCCTCATAGCAGATCCTCGTTATCATCCTCTTACTTAATTTCTCACTTATTATAATTACTTTTCACTTCATAATTTGTACGTTATGCTTGTATAATTATACACGCTCTTACTGTCTAATAAACCCTTATAAAGCTCCAAGCCTAAGTCCACTTACTTACCGAACCCCTGACGTACGCTCCAAACCGAACCAAACCAATCTGCTCCACTCCTTGCCTGTCAAACTTATGTCCGCCATCATTGTCACACGCTTACACATCCAAATCCACATCTAATTTTGTACCAAACCCTTACTACTTCTTACCGTCCATCACCCATACCTCTGCCCACACACACAGTTCACATACATAACTTACTCACAAAATCGCTAGCCATCACTAGCACGTACATCATATACATACGTAGCACACTAACATATTCGCTAGCCATCACTAGCGCATACATCATACACATACATAAAACATGCTTACAACTCACATACATGACATATGCATCTCAACGTAGCATAATTCATTCTCTTACATCATGCAAACAGGCCATGATTTAATATCCAAAATATAGAATCATAATATCCTAGCATGCTACTATTCATTCAAAGCATGCTATCATGAAATTACAAGTTCAAAGCTCCCCTACCTCGTAATCATGACGTTTGATGGCGAGCATACGACGGTGGCGGCGTCGATGGCAGAGTTGGCGGCCAAAAGCTTTGCTAAGTAGAGAGAGCTGCTGTCCCGAGGTTTTAGGAAGTGCCAGAACTACTCACGGCCAAATAGGGGTAACACTGATCAATGTGGCAAAATCCGCGATCCATGGCAGCACACTACGGGCGGCCGGGAGGAAGGTCGTGCCAACAAGTGGTAGGTGCGACCGAAGGTCCAAGCGTACACACTAAAATTCGACCGGTGGTTGAACCATACTCAAGGGCCCACATAAGGGCGGAGGGTGTGGGCGACACTCAAGGACGGAGGAGAGGTGATGGAGGACTCCGATGTCAACTCTAGATGATGGCAGAGCCATCTGACGGTCGGGCGGCGCCAAAGCGGCACCAATACCCTAACCCGCATGCGTGGCTACTTGCACACACGGCCAAAGGGAGGGGGAGAGGGCTAGACGGTGTCAGCCCAAGACTCGGAAGTGCGGTAGGGCCATGCCCAAGGGTGGTGACCAACGAAGATGGCCTTTGCTGTTGCCGTGCTGAGGTAGGCCGACTAGAGGCCAATCGGCGTCCGGAGAGGGTAAAACGGTAAGAGGGCAACATGTGGCGCTCTCTATAGAGCGGTCAAACGCATAATCAGCAGAGGGGAACCTGGCCCATGCCGAAAGAAGAGGGGCGGTACCGCACTAAGGCGGCCAACCATCTCTAGGCTGAGACCAGCCAAACTACAAGGTCCAAAGGTGTTCGGCATCCAACAATGCTCGGTGGCCCAAAACGGGTGAAAAACCCTAGGGGCACAACGACTAGCAGGAGTTACCAACGGCTCTGGCCGGCTCTGTCGTGGCCCTAACAGCCAAGAGGAACAATCTTTAGCTAGAGGTGACAGCCAAAGTCAGCGGCGACATGCCAGACAAATAGCACAGTGAGGAGCAAAGGCTCGGTTTTTCTGAGTGAGAGCACCCGAGGAAGGGATGCGGATCTGGTTTTGACAAAGCGGAGGGGACCAAAAATAATAGGGCGGTGGGGCTCGGCTGAGACAACAGCCCTATCATCGCTAGCCCATGTCTGGCTGGTCGGAGGGTGGCTCACGTCGGCATGTCCTCAATTTCCATCAGAGAGGGAAACAAGGGGGAAACCAGCAAGGGCGGAGCGACCATGGGGGCGGTAGAGCTGGCTGGGGGCGGTCCTACCATTGTCAGCCCAAGGCTGGTCAGTAAGAGGCGAGCTGAAGGCTGGCTCTCGCTGGCGCAGCCCCAAAGTACATCACGGACAGAAACAGGGGAGAAAAGATGGGTCTGGCCGGAGGAAAGAGGGAGGGCGGAGGTGGAACCGGGTGGGGAGAGGTGGTCCACTGCCTTCGCCGGACCAAGGCGGGGCTGGACGGAGGTCCGATCGGGAGTCGCTCGCCACCGGCGGCTACTGTTGAACAAAAATAGTGCGCGCGGCGAAAACAGGGCAGAGGGGGAAAACCACTGGGGCGGCAGAGCAGAGGCCTCTGGGGCCGGGAGGAGTGTCCTCCCACCGTCGCCGGCCCATGGCAGAGCCGTGGCTGGCCAGCCAGCCCTCGCCGGCTAACGGCGGTGGCAGAATCACAAAACACAGTGAGAGAGGGAGCTAACCGGGGGAGGAGGAAGAAGCTGGCCAGGGGCTGACGGGTTGGCCTGGGTGGCGGCCCTGCTGTTGCCGGCCTGTGACTGGCCGGACGGAGCCGATCAGCCATCGCCGGCGCCATCCAATCACAAGACAGAGAGGCGAGGTGGAACGGGAAGAAAACAGAGGAGGGCGGAGCAGAGGGCGGAGCGGCCGTGGGGGCCGGGGCGGAGGCCCCCTGCCGTCGCCAGACCAGGGCGGAGCAGGTGGCTGCGGCCCACCGACGGCTGGGATAGAGAGAAGCCGGAGGGGGGGGGGGTTGGTTATGTTCTTTTCTTCTTTCTTTTTTTTCCATTTAGGTCCCTAATGCACGTTAACCTTATGTTTACGTGTTGTACTTCCAAAATTTGTGCCGTAAGCGCGTAGCGAGGCCCGTGGCCCGCGACTAAGCCCCACACCCGACTCTATGGGTATAAATATGGGGAAAAAATACAAATATGAATACGCCGAACGTCACATTTTCCCGCTAAAAATGATAAAAAAATAGCAATAAAATCCGGGACATTACAGAAATATAACCAAATCTATTTAGGGTTTCATCTAAGCCTTGGCAAAGAGTTTAGAAAGCTATGAATGTTGAAGAAGATAACTGATTTGGAGAAATCGTTGGCTGTAACAATAATTGTGAGCAGTGGTCGTGAACAATTGTTCTTCATCCCCAAGTCGTGCTACAATACATGGAGACAGAGATTTCCTTCTTTCCTCTAGTTTGTTCATTCTGAATTTGACTCGAATTTTGAACTCTTTAACTCTTTTTTCTCTAGTTTTTGGAAGATGGAATTGAATGATTTCCTCTCTAA
Source organism: Saururus chinensis (assembly GCA_035235625.1). Taxonomy (NCBI): domain Eukaryota; kingdom Viridiplantae; phylum Streptophyta; class Magnoliopsida; order Piperales; family Saururaceae; genus Saururus; species Saururus chinensis. Next base: position 86,930 of record CP141141.1, read on the forward strand.
TTTATGATTCCTTTCTTCTCTCCCAAGTCTTCTGAAATTTCTACACTCTGTTTTTATACGTTTCTGGTCAGCACTTTTCTTACCTCCTTTAAGCATCAATTCCGTCCTTGAATAGGTGCTTTTTGTGTATTGATTCATTCCTTTTATATCTTCTTTCTTACCGCTCACTTCTTCCCTTTTTTAATTCTTCTTTCCTGTCTTTCAAAAATGCTTTGTCATACTTTGTATTTTTACCATTGCGAATTTACTTCTATGATGCTATGAACTTAGGCTCTGTTTTGGGCTGACGTTGTCACGCCTCGCCACACCCCCTTGACATAAACCCAGTCTAAGAAGGTGGGATGCAACGCAACATAGCAAAAGACTAAACCATATTGGGTTCTCATCGAAGTATACATGACATGACCTTTGTGCAAAAACAAATAATAGAAGGTAAAAGATATTAATTAACCATCTTAGTCCAACACAACACCCACAAAAATCTATAATGAACATAGTCTCAAGCCCTAAGGGTGCAACATATATAAAGCTATTATGGGCTATCCAAAGTATGAAATAAAGTCAAGTCTAAGTTTATCATATTACATGACAAGTTTAAAACCACCCAAACATCTAGCCCCCTCTCATGGACCATGCACATCCTCAAACTCGATGTAAAGACCATCCAGAGCACTTGAATGGCACAACATACAATCCCATAGCAAAACCACAAACAAAAGATGGGTGAGCATAGCTCAGTAAGGGTTTTAAGATATAAGCTCATGATAACACCACATGCATTCTCAATTCAAACATGCATCACATATTCTTTTTCTACACCTATGCATCATGAGATAAATCACATTCTATATACACATTCATACCACTTGTATGTTGTGTATGTCGCGGGACATCTCCCCCACCATGCACTACTTTCCAGTTTAGGACCTACTATATCAGGGTTTGCTTTACTTTTGGTAATTTCCTTTTGTGATGTAATAAAGTGTAATCAGGGGGATTTGGTTCATGATTGTAACGGACTAGTTGGTCCCTAATAAGGGGGATTTGATTATAACAGACCAGCTGGTCCGGGGGATTTGATTGTAACAGACCAGCTGGCCACCTCCCATAAAAGGAGTTGTCTTCCTCCTTAGACGTTTATGCAGAATTCAGAAATATTTCTCTTTTTCCTTTCTTCCAATCTTCTCCCCTTTCCTCTTCATGAAGCTAGGCACCATTTGTGTCCGATCCGGACACAACATTGGTATCAAAGCCTCATCGATCTGCCATGGCACAAGGCAAACAGTCGGCAACGGCTCCTAAGACGCAGCCCGAGAAGGGACAAGAGGACATGACGGGCAGCCCCCAACTAGCAACCAAATAGGCTGATCCCTCTATGCTCTCGCAGATCCTTGCACAACTCAAGCATCTCACCACAGAATACGGGCACCTCACCATGGCGGTTTCCCAACTTCAAACAGCCCCCATAGCATCACTTTTGCCCAAGCCGCATCCAGCCCAGGCTGAGTTGGGTGAACCTTTGCAGCCCATTGAATCTCGCGCCCCCGGCCTCCAACCGTCATACGAGAGAGGTGTACCATCCCGGACATTCAGTCCGCTTCGGCACCTTCGATCAGCACAAAGAAGGAGGACGTGCAGGCTGGGACATGACAGGCCCTCCAGGTGTTCAAGTAAATGCCTCAATGGTGCCACTGCACAAAAATCTTTTCCACGAGTTTGACGATGATTGGGAGGAGTACTCTGCCTCCCGTGGAGGACTTCGGGGTGGGGATGAGCCACATTTGGCTCGTCTTCAGTTCCCACGGTACAATGGAGATGAAGACCCGATGGAATGGCTATACAAGGCGGAGAAATTTTTTTCCTACCAGGGAACTCACTCCGAGGCTGAACGGTTGCGCGTAGCCACTTTCCATCTAGACGGCGATGCTTCTGTTTGGTTTCAGATCTTTGAGAAGGAGGTCCGCTTTCTAACTTGGACTCCATTCGCCGACGAGCTTTGTGTCCAATTCGGCCCAAATGAGTTGCAGGATTTCAATGAGATGTTGTCCACCCTGCGCCAAACCACTACCGTGCGAGCATACTACACCGAGTTCATGAAGATATTGAATCGCTTCCGTGATTGGCCAATGGCATTCCTCGTTGGAACTTTTAAAAGGGGGCTCAAACTAGAAATTTTAGATGAGATGCGTAATTTCCCTTGTACGTTGCTGCATGAAGTCGTGTGTCATGCACGAATTGAAGAAGAGAAGCTGGCCCGACATCGACAAGGAGGCCGGCTGGGCTCTTCTCTACGGCCCCAACCAGCCCAATGCCCCTCCCTACTGCAGTGACCAGCCTTCCCATTAGCCGCCCCAGCCAGTCCTCCGTCCCTTCTGGTCGTCCTATATGCCGCCTCACTCCGGCCCAGATGGAAGAGCGGAGATCGAAGGGCTTGTTCTTCAAGTGCGATGAGACATTTGTACCCGGCCATTGATGTTCCATCCGAGGCAGCCTACTAGTTGAGGAGGCCGACAAGGAGGATTATGATCCAGCCCCGGATGCACTGCCCCCTTATGACAGTGTGCAGCTTGAGATTTCAGTGCATGCTTTTTTAGGGACCTTCACTCCTCGCAACATGCGCTTCCAAATCCACCTCAAGCGGCAGCAAGTGGCCATCCTTATCGATAGTGGCTCAACCCATAACTTCATTAATGATAAGGAGGCACAACGGTTGGGGTGCTTTGTGTCGGACTCGAAGTCGTTCGACGTCTTGATCGGCGCTGGCAAACACCTTCGGAGCACCAGGGTGTGTGCGCAGGCTTCATTATCCATCCAGAACCATACCTTCACCACCGATTTGTTGTTGCTGCCCACAAAAGTGTCGGACATGGTGTTGGGAGTCTAATGGCTTTAGGAGCTTGGTGATGTCGTATGGAACTTCCATGACATGATCATAGACTTTGAGGTGCATGGGCAGTGGGTGGGCATCCAAGGTTCTCAGCTGGGCACTTTGCAGTCCACCCAATAGGTAAGCTCCCTCTTTAAGTTTGCACCTCAGGGAATTTTCCTTCAGCAGCGTGCCACTATGGATGTGCGCCAAGGCAGCCTTCCAGAGGATTTACTTTCTCTCTTGGCGGAGCATGAGGATGTCTTCGCTAAGCCTAATTGTCTACCTTCGGTGTGACCCCATGATCACCACATTCCTATCATCCCTGGTGTTTCACCTGCAAATGTCTGACCATACTGATACCCTCACATCCAGAAGGCGGAGAGTGAGAGCTTTGTGATTGACATACACTAGTCAGATATCATCCAACCGAGCACTAGTTCCTTCTCTTCACCGGTGTCACTTGTCTGGTAGAAGGATGACACTTGGCGGTTTCTGTGTGGACTACAGGGCATTGAATGCCATCACTGTCAAAGATAAGTATCCTATTCTAGTGATTGAGGAGCTCCTCGATGAGTTGACCAGAGCAACCGTCTTCAACAAGCTTGATCTTCGCTTGGGGTATCAGCAAATCCGTGTGCAGCAAGCCGATGTCCACAAGACGGCCTTCCTCACCCACGATGGTCATTTTGAGTTATTGGTCATGCGGTTTGGGTTGACCAATGCACCAGCCACCTTCCAGATCACTTAAGCATCTCAGGTCTGTCCTCTCCATTTTGCGAGCTAATTTATTATTCCTTAAGCGCTCGAAGTGCTCTTTTGGAAGTAAACAAGTGGAGTACCTTGGCCACATCATCGCTCATGAAGGGGTTGCCACTGACACTTCAAAGGTGGCAAGAATAAGTAAACATGTCCTAATCAGTCCCAAATGTATGGATCATGGTTCATTTGTGTCATATAAAAATCATAAAAGCATGGGAAAAAGATACATTTATGGATATATTCCTAATTGAGCTAAAACACATGTAACATGACTCATTTATAATTAAATTAACATGTGCAAGTATTCATATCCCCTCATGATCATAAACTACTAGAATCATGACGTAAAGAAGAAAGTAAAATAGTCAAATTACAGATTTAAAACAAGTAGAACGTAATGTCCAACCTAGATAAGTATAGTCATCTTCATGCTTAAACTAAATCACAATCCAAAGAAGGTTCATATGCAATTAAGGTGACAATTATAAGAGTTCTTAACTCATCATAGTCATAGATAATTAAAATCACGAGAAAAGAACAAATAATGGCACAAAATCCACAAGAATAGCCATTTTCACAAAACTTCCATTTGGCCGTTCGAACAACCTTGTTGCCCATTCGAATGTTTGGCCGTTTGATCAGCCTTCTTGCCCGTTCGAATGTCTGGCCGTTTGAATAGTCTATTAGCCTATTCGAACAGTCAGAATAGTCCACTTTTCTGGTTCGTCGTCAACCTCTCGAAATTCAAACCGAAAACATTCTGAAATTTCATATACATTCTAAAATCATCATAAAAGATTATATAATTGAAACCTAAGCTTAGAACATGATGGATCTAAGATTTTTCATGTTTACTCATACAAAAAACCATAAATTACATGCTTTTAATAAATCACCATTACATATCAAGATGAATCAAAAACTCAAATACCCACAAAATGGCATTTCAAGGAAGAAAATCACTTAAAAAGAAAACCTATTACCTCTAACAAGCTTGTGGATCCCTTGAACGAGCTTCAACCTCAATAAATACTATCTAGAAATTAGGGCTTTTAGTTAATCCTAATCAAAACTAACTAATAGACTCAAATCAACCTAGGAAATGATAAATTAAACCTCTTTAGGTTAAAAACAAAAATAACCTAATTAGGGTTCTAAATCAGAATTAAAAACATAAATTTTAATAGATGAAAACTAATAATCAAAATAGGATAAGTGAAGATAGAAATGATTAAGACAAAAATTGGAAGATTAACGGTGATTAAGGGGAAAACTATACCTTAAGAAGGGTTTCTCCTTTGGGAAATGGGGGTATAACTTAGCCTCCCCCCAATTCTCAGTCCTTCCCTCTTTGGCAAATAGCTATGGGTTTTCTTTTTATAGTAAGGTTTATGGGCTAAAAATTAAATTGTTGGGCTTAAAAATATGTGAAAATGCCCCAAGTGACCATTTAAGTTCACTTTTGACTAAAAAAATAAATTTAATCACACCTAAACCTGCTTAAACATATCAATAGAAGGTTAGAGGCCAAAATGGGTAGCATGTCATCCCATAAGGTGAGTCCCACAGTGGGGTCCGCTCTTTTGAACAAGGAAAAATAAAAAGAAAATGTCTTTAAATAGGTAGAAATTTGGGTGAATCAAGTTTGACACTAATACTCTAAACTAACTCATAACCCCAAGAAAATCAAATCAAATCGAAAAACAAACAATTTCACACAATTAAAAGACAAAAATTTAGAGATGTTACATACGCTGGAGTTGATTTATTTCCTATGGTACTTGGGAATACTCATGCTTCACGTGAATTGTAATTTCCTCCTGTTGAACCATGCGTTGTTTGGACATTAGCTGCTTGTCTTTTATTTTGAATTGGCGTGTCTACTTCTAATTTACTTTGCACGCCCTTTCCTTTTCTACACTTTGGCTTGGTCTTTAAAATGAAATTTTACTCTTCATGAAAGTACTCCAATGACTCAACATGTGCAAGCAATTATGCTCTTTACCAATGTCCGATTCATTTAAGATGTCTGAACCATATCCAAATATTTTCTAAGTGACATGAGCTTCAAGAAAGTTGTTCACGTGACATCCACCAACAAAGCACAATAGACTGACCATATTTAAGATGTGCGAAAATTAAATAAAATTGCGACTTGATTCAGATACATGCCTAAACTACATATGTATCCCCAATTAATAAATAATTAAACTAAAATACTAAGTTCTATCTTAATACAAATAAACCCTAATTAACCCTAAATTAAACTAATATTACATTAACAAATAAGGTAAAAAGGTGTTATATATATATATCATGCGAACTAGCTAGTGTTGTACTATAAAATCATTTTTTGGTGATTTAGTATGAAGCATGTATCATATAGTATGATTTATTTTTGTCACGACCCATATTTTCAAAACCCTTTTAACTAAAGAACACGCGATAAATCATGATAATTTTTTCTTTAAATCAAATCAATCGAGTGAATATCCAGGTCATGATAACTAGGGTTCATAAATATGAATATTAAAATATATAATATTATTAAACGTGTCAAAATTCGATAAATAGCAAGTTAACCCTCTAAGTACAAGTATGTCATCTGTCTGAAAATAAATAACCAAGTAAAGTTGGCTCTCACACCAGTAATTATAATTACTTACAAAATTGCATAAGTAAGAAACTAAATCCCACTAGTGCAATGTCATCCTCAATTTCCCACTGACGTTCTGATCTCACTACGTCCTCATCAAAAGAACATGTAACCAAACAAGACCGAACAACAACCAAGCATCTCCTCCCTTTGGAGGAGCTTTTTCAAAAGAACAAAAGTATTAATTAATATTTTTTAGATCTGGTCAACATCACCCGATGTTATTTGCCTACATACTCATTAGACAACATCTTTAATGTTTACAACAAGATTAGATCTAAATGTAGTTCTGCCTAAAATTTACAGTATCTCAAGAAGCATAGCATCACACATGCAATGCTTAAGTATTTTCAACCAACCTACATTTTATGCAAATCCTTTAATCATTCCACTTGTTATAATTAAACAAGAAATAATCTATAATATTATTAATTATCTATTGAACCATTGTTCGATAATTAGTATCCTCGTCTAATCCCAAAGACAGGCATACTCATCAAATATCAACCTAATTGACAAATGATACAACCACCATGGACCTTCCTCCAAAGGGAAACATCCATAGTGCGGCCCTGGAATCCACCAAGAAGTACCATCACCCAACCTAGCCCATAAGGACCTAACCGGAGTGAAAGGCATGGCCCACAATTGCACATAAACAGAAGTGGAGAGAGAAGCAACCATGTAGGATGTCAGCTAATCCAAATTCGTGTATACTAAATGACCCTCAATAGATCGATAGTGAGCCCAGCTCACGCATAGCTCCCTCCAACTAGGAAGTGCAACTACACAATCAAATCAATAGCTCCTCAATATAGCAAAGACTTCAAAAAACCATTTTGAACCCTATCTCGTTTGTCAACAAGTAAGGATTCCGATTGACTATCCCAAACACTATCAGTCCTCTCTAGACTAGGGTTAAAACTCAAAACTTCCATCGATTCATTAACCAAGGCAAATTATCAAGTCAAAGGCCTTGTTCACTCTATGAACTAGTCTAGGGAATCGTCAAGTTGAGGTTATTTTAGTCTTTATCTTGCTTAGGTGTTCTCGCCCAAGCCAAAGCTATCTAAACTCATTGATTAATCTTTCATTAATCTTAAGCTAGTGATAAAATATTATCACAACATCAATAGCAAACATTAAAACAATGAAAAACATAAACAATATAGACCAACATAGGTCCAAGCAGATTATAATATCAAGAACCAAACTCAATAATGATATTAGAAATGTTCGTGCTCTCCTGCCCTAACCCTCCTTGGGTTAGCTGATTAAACTTTTTATGAAAACGGGTCATCATGCACCTAAGCATATTAAAGTAATTATCTCCCATTGGACATGGTCTTCTCCGTTCTCAGGTAAGTCTTTGACTTCTCAAGAGGTTTCAATATCAAATTGACCTGTTAATTCTATTCACTAGAATGCGAGTTGATCAGCTCATAGGGGTATTTTTGTCATTTTGTTTAGGGCTTCCCTGAGCCCTAATGGATCCAAAACTATTCTCAAGAGTACTCCTTAAAGTTATGGACCCGAGGTAATTTTCTTGCCGGTTAACGGGGTTGTAAACTACTTGAACCGACCTCGGTTCATTTAACAGTTTTACCTTTACCCTACGGATAAAATAGTTAATTATCTATTTATTAGGATTTTCCCTAACTTGTGGCTTGGTCTAAATTTAGGGTACACATGCACCTATCACTGAATTTTTTCTTAATTGTTAAACTCACTCATAAGCCTATGAACCAGAGCCCCTAAATCAGGTAATTGGGTATTATTCTACTATTCAACTACAAGGGTGAATTGGTCCTTACATAGAATTTGGGATTTTTTTTCCAATCGGAAACTTGGTCGGGGCACATAGAATACTTCCCTAGTTACTTCGTAATTTTTACAAATTTTTCTCAAGTCTTTAGCCTAGTAAACTGGAACCGGTTCAATGATACTTTTTTTTTGTGTTGGACCAGTCCGGATCCGAGCCAGGCCAGGCCGGGTCTAGGCCAAACAATTCAATGACCCACTCGAAGGTCGTCTCGCTCAATTACGGTAAGCAGGAATGACTGCTAGCCTCTGGAGGCCACCATCGGCCACCCCCAACGGGCAAAAGGGTGGGCCAGATCGAATCACCGTCGAGTGGCGATTCCAATTGGCCCAACCTCATCGCCAATGGTGGCCAAACCCCCTCCTCATGCACAAGTAGAGAAAGGGGGAGCCTTTCTCCTCCTCCACAGAGGTGGTCAATGGGATGCACGCTGGCGAGCCCTGCCTGTCTGAGTAGAGGGGAAAAGAGTGGCTAGAGGCTGCGGCCCGCACCCCTGGCCTCTCCCTTCTCTTTTTCCCTTTTTTTATCTGCTCGCCAGCTCGGCGGTGGCCGAATCCGCCAACCGCTCCACCTTGTGATGCCTGACCAATAGAGGAGGTAAAGATTGAAGCTTTGCCCCTTTGCTGGCTGGAACAGTGGGTCTCGCCGGAAGCTGGAAGTTCTCTGGCCAGTAGTCCGACTGCCCCTCATCTCCACGATTTCTCCTCCAAATTATTAATAAATAATTGTGTTTTAACAACAAATCCAACTATATACTAAATCAATATTATTTTAATATCCTACCTCAAACGTTGGGTTGTTGTCGATCCACCGTCGTTGACCCGTTGCTGATCAAACTCACCCAAACCTCTTAGGTGGTTCCTCCTCTTCTTCCTCCCTTTGCCAAAAGCTAAGAGCCCCCTCTCAATAAGCCTTAAATATCTTTTTATAAGCATAGAGATTAGGGTTCGTAATCCCTTTAGAAGTTAGGCAAATTAGGCTACTTGGGCCCCATTTTTTTATTAATTTTTTTCGCTTAAATTAACCGGGCCAGCAAAACAACTTAAATGGCCCAAATACACGTCTAAATTGAGTAATTGAGCCGAGTATGATATGTTCAACTTCAAACAGCCGTAATTACCTTATCTAAACTCCGATTCGTGCGATCTTAGTTGCGTTTCGATGCTCTTTCTATCTATTTTCTAATCACATTAGTCTCATCACAAATTATATTTATTTATTAATTTATTCAGATGAGAATCTCAGGGGTTCAAAATACTATTTTTCTACTTATTTAATTTTTAAAACCTAGAAAATCCGGGATATTACAATTTTGGTGTTAAATTCATGATTATAGATAATTAATGGTTAGCATGATTTATATGATTATATGAGTAACAATTGTAATTAAAATTAAAGTTTTATCTATACAAATGTCCTAGTTAAATATTTTTACAAAAAGCACCAAAATAGAAACTTTACTTCTTCCATTCCGATCACCAACGTGTTCATTGACACATTGATGAGGACAATGATGGTCGGATGAAAATAAATAGTACCAACATCTACATACATGGGAGTGTTGGTGTTAAAATGAGCATCAGAAGTGAGATCGACAAGTCTATGTTGACGTCGACAAATTAGACTCTTTTTAGTTTACTCATTACTAGTCAGACATTGACAAGTTGATGTAGGTGTTAAAGGCCATTGGCACCTACACTGATACGTCGATGGGTTGACCGATGACACATGATTCATGATTTTTAAGTGAATTTTTTACTAATGTTTCCACTACTTGTTATATGTAAATTAGTATAATTTACTTGCATGATGGATGCAGGTAAATATTGAAATACATGAAGGAATTTGTGTATGGTGGAGGGGTAATTAAACCTTATGTTTGAGACTTGTAGAGAGTAAAGGACCCTAAGTCATTGTCTATGACACTTAAAGACATATGGGCCTAGTGTCAGGTTAGACACTAAAAGTGGGTATGTTAGCCACGTAGAGGAAGTTCATGATAGGAAATAGGACCATGGCTTATGAGCCCCCTTTGCCTGGGAGCTTTTGTATGTAGTTTCTATAGATGAGGCTCAGGAGATAGTTTGAATGGTTTAAAGCATTAAAAGATGCATGACTTGCACAACGCAACAAAAGGAGGTCTTGGTAATTATGGAACACTAAAAATTTCAACCACTTGGGTCTATGAGCTCCTATGGGACTTAGCTTCATAGCACATATAAAACGGGTGATAATCTTCAACTAGAGTCTGAAGCTGCTTTGTTGATTAGTATACACTTCAATGAGGCATGGATATCTCTCCTTGATGTTGTCCCGAACTTAGTGAACCTTTTTGCTTCATGTTTATGGGTTAATGTTGGAAGATGATTATGGATTGTATATATTTTTGTTATAATGCTTTGATTTTTATTTAGGCATCTCACCGAGTATATAATATACTTAACATCTTTGTGGTGCAGGTGTTGTGTTGCGGGTGGAAGAATTGGGGCACGAAAGGATATAGAAGCTAGTGAATAATTTAAGGTTTAGGGTTTAGAGTATTCCAACATCTTTATCAAAATTCATATACTTACTGTTTTTTTGGTACAACATAATTCATATGCTTCCCTTTATGTCAAGAGAATTCTATGTTGTTTTACTTGATAGATACTAGAGAGGAAGAGACATGTGAACCCTCAAATACCGTAGTAAGGCATCGGTATCAATTGAGTACCAAAATAAAAAAAATGTGTAGGTGAAGATGAGTAATTCCATAAAGAACGTGATTGTACGCAATCAAAAAAAACTTTTGCATCCCCTATTACTTGTGTACCCCAAATAAAATCTTCTAATTCTTACAGTTGTATCCCGCATCTAAAATAGATGAACTGTATATATTTTTGCTTCCGACACCTGCACAAATCGCCCACTGTAAATTGTCATAAATCATTTATCAGTTTTATTCTCACTTCTTGCGGTGTGTGTCCAAATTTTTTTACAATATGACAATATATTACATGCCAACGTGAAAAAAATTTCAATCTTGCGGTGGGCACCCACCTCCAAAAAGGTAACAAAAGCTCATCACTCACAAACTTACTTTTGGCGGTGGATGAATATGGTGATTTTTTTTACAAATTGGCAGCAGCTTACTGGCCACATTGATTTTTTTTTTTTTAATATGAGGATGGGCACTCACAGCTAGAAAAGTAATAGAGGTTTATCATTTCTTGCCACACTTTTGGCTGTGGGTAGCCACCGTAATTTCTTTTACAATCTAGCTGTTGGACCATGGTATGGGCTCAGGCCTGGTTTGGTCCAATGTGTCGCGGTCCGGGTAAACCGGTATGGATCAGGGGTCCAAGGGTGGTGGGGGCGGTCGCGCCGACCCCACATGTGCCCTCGTTACATTAATTTGGTTGGGACCCGTATACGTCACAAACATACACTATGCATACACCAAGGTTGTGCATTAACACGTTGTGGGGCCCAGACACACGAATTAGGTGTCGAGGGTGGGACCCATGTTTAGCGAGGGGTCGACCCTATCGCGGGCTTGGCCATATGCAGGGGGTCTAGGCCTCCCCGGAGACAGAGCCTGCTCCTGTTGTGTTTGACCTTCTTGTTTTAAGCCAGAATTCGTTGCAGAGAAAGCCCACGAAGAAAGCCCAATTGAAGCCCACCTAAAAGAGGAAAGAGGGGAAAGGAGAGGGGCTGCCCTAATGGTTCGCCCCTCCTCTTGCTCCTCTCCTCTCCCAATCAGCCGCCCCCCCTCTCCCTCTTTCTCAAGTGTGCCCCTTGGATTGGAGAAAATCCTTGCTGGCCACCATCCTCCTCTCCTCTCCTTCACTCCCTGACGAGGCTGACGAAGGTGGTGGCCATCCTTGCTGGTTGGAGCATTGGATTTAAGGTTTTTGGGGCGATCTCTGCTGAGAATTCAATCCAAGCAAAGGGCTTTCAAAGGATCAACACAAAGGTATTTCTCCTTTACTTTGCTTGGTGTTTCTTGTGATTAGCGTGCAAGGGCTGATCCATTGGAGGGCTGTTGTGCACGTTCACTCACATGATTCATTATTTATCTTTATTTATGAACATTAAGCTAGTTTCCCTTATGTTTAAGGATGGTTTGCATTTATTGATATGTAATAGGCGTGCTAGTGGACCGCGGAATAGCCGGGCCCACTAGTGGCACAATTCCCAATGTGGGAGGGCGTGACTCCCCATAAAGGGTCGTCTCCCTCCTTGGTTCGGGTTATGCTAATAGAGAATTCCAGTTTATTTTCCCCCTTTCTTCCTACTCCTTTCCCTTTCCCTTTCCCTGCGTAGAACTCCTGTGTACCGATTGTGTCCACATCGGGCACATCATTGATATCGGAGCTCTTACGATCCTCAGCCATGGCACGAGGCAAACAGGCTATTGCGGCCCTAGACGCCCCACCTGAGAAAGAGACTCTTGCATCAGCGGGCAGCCTGAAGGCCGCTCCATAGTCTATAGGCAAGCCATCCCTTACAAATTATGGCTGAAATTCAAACTTTGACCAACGGGGTGGCCAAGATTGATGCCTTGGGCGTCGCCGTTGCTCAGCTCCAAGCAGAGCGCTCCACCCCCGTTTTACCCAGGCCGCAGACCTCTTTCATGGAGAAGGGGGGTCCATCCCAGGCCCCCGAACAACACGCCCCTGGCCTTTCGACACCAGGAGATAGAGATATGCACAATCCTCATGTTCCTATGCGCTTTGGCATGATCGACCAAGCCATGGATGGGAGGCGCCAGGCCTGTGATATACGAGGCACGCCATGTGTTTGGGAAAATGCCCCAATAATGTTGGCCCCTAGAAACCTGTTTCTGGAGATGGAGGACGACTAAGAGGAGTACCAGGGGCCCCACAGTGGACCACGAGGAGGGGATGAACCTCATTTGGCCCGCCTCCAGTTCCCATGTTACAGTGGGGATGACGACCCAATGGAGTGACTATACAAAGCAGAGAAGTTTTTTCTCCTACCAGAGGACACATTCTGAGGCTGAACTACTGCGTATTGCGGCCTTCCACTAGACGGGGACGCGTCTGTGTGGTTCTAGGGCTTTGAGAAGGAGGTGCGCTACCCCACTTGGGCCGCCTTCTCTGACGAGTTGTGCATTCAGTTTGGTCCAAATGAGTTCCAAGACTTCAACGAGATGCTCTTTACACTATGCCAGACCACCACTGTAAGGACTCTAATTTCTAAACCGGTTTTCGTTTCTTTTTAATCGTCGGTTATTGCATGGTTAACTTGTTTTCTTATTAATTCGGTGGTTTTGTAAATAAATAGTGTTTCCTATAGTTTTAATCAAAATGAACTTCATAATTATTGGTTTTAAGTGATTTTGAGTCAAATCTGAATTTTTGGGATTTTTCTAAATTTTCGCTAATTTTCCAAAAATTAGGGTTTGGCGGGTACCCCCTGTGGGCCCCACCGTTGAAATTTGGGTTTTTAGACCAAATTAACCCAGAAATCAACTTGAGGCTCCACAAAAATTTTCATAATTTTCTCAGGTTTATTTAGTGCTCAAATAGCCAAATTACCCATTTTTAGCCTATTATTCTACTTATACCCCACAACTTACCTACACATACCCTACACCCTATTATAAATAGGATGACCTGAGCCATTTGCATCTTGGGAATAGGCTGGGAAAAGGGAGGTTAGGCCTAATTCCCCAATTAGGCCCGGATTAGAAGGTGTTTAAGGTAAGCCTCTTCTAATTAAGCCTTAAACCCTAGATTTCCTCTTAATCCCTTCTATATCTATCATTTCCCCTTTGTTTTGATTCATTTTTAAACATCAAAACTACTGATTTGCATCTCTTCTTCAAACCCTAGATCTAAAAATTCGATTTTTATGTTCAACAAGCCCTAGATCTAAGTTTTTCATTAGGGTTTTCTATGTTAGATTCAGTTTTAATGGAGTTTAATGTAAACTCTATCTATTTACAAGGTTTTCAAGAAGGGTGACCATCAAATACAAGCCTAATCAAGGGATAAGGTAATGGACTTTCGAAATTTCAGTTTTCCTATGGTAAAACTTTTGATTTTGTGGTTTATTTTGAATGGATTTACTTGATTTGGTGTTTTAATGACATGATTAGTAAATGATAATCTTTAATCCCGATTTCATAGGGTTTTATCTTGTTATGATATGGATTAGCATTCTGGAAGTTATGGTAGAGTTTTAATGGTGTTTGAGTTGTTAAATGAAGATTTTAAGTTGTATTAATGGAGTTTCGGTTTGAAATTTTGAAATGGAGAAGATGACCAAAACTGCTTTGTTGGCGTTAGAACGGCCCTGCAGGGCGTTCGAACGGAAACACTACAATTTTGGCATTTTTCGGCGTTCGAACGGCAACACTGCAGAATTTGACAATTTTATGTATGTTGCTTATTTCGACATATCTACTTCAAAATATCATTTTTATGTTTATGTGGAGTGTTTTAAGCTATAGTAAGCTACTGGAAAGGTATCCCATTGATGTTTAGAAGTTGTGGTATATATTTAAAGTTATGTGAAATGACTTGTAGTTGGATATCATTGTTAGAGTTTGCTATCTTGAAGTTATGAGTGGTTGATTTCTATGGTTTAAGCATGTTTCCAGTAGAGTTATCGCATAATAATGAATTGATATGTCATTATAGAGTATGGCTAATTGATGTGTGAATGTTAGTGAATGTCATGACTCAAGAATGAAGTGAATGATCTTATATGTGTTTAGCTTATGGTTAAGCTTGATTTGAGTTATGATTTTAATGATTCTTCATCTATGATTTCCGCTGGAATTTCATGATTAGGTGATACACAAGTGTAGTGTGATAGTGAGTAGATTACAATCATGTTGATATACATTGAGGGAAATGCCTCTACTATGTACACACACACATGTGGGATTTAATGTTGATGATAAGCATTGATATTATGATTATGAATTATGCATGAGGGGCTGATGAGAGCACTTAGCATGAATTAGGATTCATGTATGCCTTGCCACGTATGTACCATGTTGCATGCATCATGAAAATGGATTTCAATTGATGCTTTATTGAGATTAATCGAGTTTGACCGATTGTATGCAATGTGGTGAAATTGCGTGCTGGATTAATCAGTCATGGCTTAATCGAAATCTGATTGGTTCGAAAGGACACGTTTTGATTTGAGTTCCTGTGTAGAACATGTGCACTCCCCAGGTTGAGTCTAGTTAAATTTGATATATATGGGGACGATATATATGGGGACGAGTTATGTACTTGTCTTGCGGATTGAGATTATTATGATTGTCTCTGGACCCTGAGAATCCAGAGTGGTACGCTCCGTGCACCAGCTACCACGTGTTCCAGGGTTCCCTATGTGGGAATTCAGGCTCTCCCCTACCGCAGGAGATGTCCCAGGGCGAACACCCCTGCTCTAGATTCTCTTCGTGAGAATGGGACATCCTTAGCCAGGATCATCCAGGACGAGCAGCTTTAGGGATTGACAACCCCGACCTTCTTAAATTCTTGTGTAGAATTTGGACCACGACACGCCTTCGTGGCCTTGTCTGTGTCCCCGTCTTCATGACACTAAATTCTTGTGTAGAATTTAGACCATGACACGCCTTCGTGGCCTTGTCTGTGTCCCTGTCTGTGTGACACAAATTGTGTTTACTCCTTGATGGAGGCATTCTTGTTTTATGTTGATGCATGTATGTGATTTATGTCATTCATGTTTGTGTAACATGAAATTTAACACGTTGTCGTGCAAGAATGGATGAGATATATGTTATGATATGCATGATTATAGGTTATGAATGCATGATCAGAAAATGTGATTGAGATATGATATGCAGGATTATGTGTTATGAATGCATGATCAGAAAATGTGATTGAGATATTATATGCAAGATTATGTGTTATGAATGTGTAATCAGGGAATGATACATCTTGTCAATCTTTGCTTTGACTAGTTATGTTGATAGACCATCGTGTTTCCGATGATGATAGTATATTAAAAACCATTGCTGAGTTTGTTTAAACTCACCCTTCTTTATTGTGTTTTGCTTTGGGGCTGCGTGGTGCGACACGCAGACGGACAGGATCTCCTCTTCGAGGAAAGATCAGAGATGACATGGATGTGATCGTGGAGTCCTCTGATGAGACTTATTGTCTTTGGTTTATGCTTTATGTTTAGAACCTTTGTGTATGGTTCTCATTCTGATTTATACTATGTTATACACTTGTGTTGTTTAAGACCTATTTTGGAGTCGAGAGTGGGCTATGGTTAAATTAAGCATGTGGGTTTGAGACTTATGTTTATTTTGAGTTAAAGCAACGCTCTTTCTTTTCTACTTATTTACTCTTGCTCAAAGTGGTGCGTATACTCTGTAATTGTGTTAAATCGCCCGTGGTTAGGGCATAAGTCTTCCGCTAAACCGTATCTCAATTTCTCTTGTCGCCCCCGTGCGCTTGACCAGGCCCCTGGACTGGGTTCGGCTTAGGTTGGGCGGTGTCGGGGCGTGACAACCACCGTCCGGGCCTATTACCCACTCCCGTTGTGTCTAACCTTCTTGTTTTAAGCCGGAAAGAGTGGTTCGCCCCCTCCTCTTGCTCCTCTCCTCTCCCAATCAGCCACCCCCCCCCCCCCCCCCCTCTTTCTCAAGTGCGGCCATCCCCTTGGATTGGAGAAAATCCTTGTTGGACGCCCTCCTCCTCTCCTCTCCTCTCCTTCGCTCCTTGACGAGGCTAACGAAGGTGGTGGCCATCCTTGCTGGTTGGAGCATTGGATTCAAGGTTTTTGAGGCGATCTCTGTTGAGAATTCAATCGAAGCAAAGGGCTTTCGAAGGATCAACACACAGAGGTATTTCTCCTTTACTTTGCTTGGTGTTTCTTGTGATTAGCGTGAAAGGGCTGATCTATTTGAGGGCGTGCAAGGGCTGGATAGCCCAGGTCAGTTCGTCTTTGATCCAATTTGGTTTTCTTAATTACATGTTTCATTGATTAAAATATGATTATTGCTAATTGATGTTAGATCTATGCATGCTTGTTTTATAGATTAATTAAATAATTAATCAGGTGTGCCAACCCCCTTCCACTGTACTTCCGCTGGTCCAACCACTCTACACTGGTAGGCACTTAGAGGCAACCATAAATTTTATTGTACCCAACTCCAGAAAAGTAATAGAAGCTCAACACTCTCAACCTCACTTCTAGCCATAGTCGGAGGAGATATTAACCACCATCGTTGAGCAGAAGTGTTGTTGTCAATGGCTCTATACAGAGGTATGAATGGGGATGAAGAGGGGGAATAATAAGAAGGGTCATTGTTTTAGGAGTTCAAGTTTTGGAGGAAGCAGAGAAAATTTATGGGCTAAGGCTGAGGTACCAAAGTAAAAATAAATTGTTCAAATTGTGCTTTTCTTGGTAGATGTAAGGGTCTTCTAGGGTGCAAACACTACAGTCTTTAGTAAGAAGGGCTCAAATTTGGTAATACATATTGCATACCAATTGCTCGATAAAAGGCAACTTAGAACTTTGCAATGAGCTTACGACCATTGGACATCTCAAAGGAAGAAACAACATTGTGAGGCTGCTAAAAAAATATATAGCATATTTTTATAGGCTAATCCTCTTGTTCAAAAAGAAAAGTGGATCTAAGGAAAGCTACAAATTAGTAAATTAGGGAATAAGAAAAAGCATTAGTAGTCATAAACATATAAAAAAAAGGAAAGGAGTTGAGTTATTCCTTTTGATTTTTTATTGGATAGCTAAGAAGACTAAAGATGATGAATCTCATAAAGTTGAGAGGCTAAGGTGACGAGTCTCCCCTTATGAAGGGAAGTAGGTGGATTTGTAGCCACAAAATTAAAGGAGAGGCTAGCAAATTTAGGGATCAACTTAATTATAACTTTTAAAGATATTATAAATAGAATGGAGCCAAATTTTCTAATCCTATGTTTTCAGGTTGAATATATGTATTTTTTAAACAATAATTTTTTTCATTCTTTTACAAGAAAGAATTTTATTAGTTTCTTGCCCCCTCGGAGATGAAATCCTAGTTTGTCCTCGACATCTCCAACTAACACAACAGTGTAGAGGAGTTGAGGAAGAAGAATTCATGTACCCGGTTTGAAGAAAATGAAGAGCCCAAATCGATTGTATATGTGTGGAAAATCTTCCTAGCAATGCAACAACATGAAACTCTTCTGTTGGAGGTCCGAAATAAAGGCATAAACAACATCCGTTTGTACACCGTTGTGTCCACAATTAAAACAGATATTATTATTTTTTAATGTATCTAATGCTGATTGTTGCAGATAATGGTTGTCTATGACTGCAGTCGTCTATATTTGCCAAATATATATTTATTATTATTTTTTAAAAATAATTTCATATCGCCAGCCTATGTCACATAATGAGAATTTATAAGAATATTGACAAGAAAATTGCAAAAAATACATGCTATAGTGTCGCTTGTCTTCTGTAGCATTAGTATTTATTAATTTACGTAAGACTATCCTATTACATTATATTTTATTTTAATAAAAAATTTATTATTCACCCTTAGTTTAAGAACTAAGAGACATCAAAAGTGATTAGGCTTTAAGCAATGGGCAAAAAAAAGTCATTCTGCGTAGGAAGCCCAGCTCCAACCTAATATGTCATATTCTATGTAGATATGACATACCCTTATGACATTTATTACTCATTCCACAAAATAATGGTAGGTATCCTTTTTTTTATATGGTGTGAGATAGGAATCATGTTAAATAATAAAATTTAACATATGTGGTTAGAGTTGTGATTGCGAGTCTCCAATGTCAAATATTGACAGTCATTTTATTGTATTATTTAATTGAGTATTAATTTTGCCAAGCATGAATATATTTAAACATATTTGGTAAAAGATGCTCTAATTAAGTAGTCTATGTTCACATTCATTCCGTTTCTCTTTCTCTCTCACACTCACTCACACACGCGCACACACATATATAGCCAGCTACGGATATGCCTTATCTATATTTGTCCATTTACACCCATAATCTTGAATCAGCTACCATACAGTGCCAATTAACTGTGGTCGTCACGTCATCTAACTGACCCCTAGCGACAGTATGGTAGTCAAATGCCTCCTATATATGTAACCATCGTCATGACATGCGTCCATTGCAAGGGAGGCCAGTTAGAGAAAACATTGTACTGGCTATTAACGGTTGCCTATACGTGTGACCCCTTACAATAGGGAGCTCATTCTTGGGGGAGCACTTAAAATTTTGTTTCCCGGTCCGGTGTCTGTCGTGGCGAGTGAGATGAGTAGAATGAATTTTATTTACGAAGCACTAGTCTCTTAAGCATTTTACCCCCGGTGGTGACATGTGAAAACGTTGGAGTTGATTTTAAAGAAGAGAGGACGGACGCTGACCCGTAGCGCTCTCGTGTTGGTGGGACTGCATCAAATTGAAGTTGTAATAATCAGTTAAACTAAGAAAAAAATTTTAATTGGTAGTTTGTGTTGGGATGACGAGTCTGCCAGACCCTGCCTATTCATAATCATAACCGTTTAGATATACAAGGACCGTAGATATCAGCAGACTAAATTAAAAGGGTTGGTTGGCTAAAAACAGTGACAAACTTCTCTTCTTGCCTATTGCTGGGACGCTTTACTTAGTGACAAGCAGAGACCATGTCACTAAGGAATAATTAAACTTTGAGGATGGGAAGAAACCATCTCAGTATCAGCATCTTCTCCCAAAGGAATCAAACTTTTGGAATTTAGGCAAAAGAGAACTGGGAAAAAGATAGGATGAAAGGGACTGAAATTGGGCTTCCACACCAACCTCATCTTCAATTTTGGTAAATCATGAAGACTGACGTGTTCAATCAAGAATGAAAATACTTTAATTTTGACGACCACCTGGCACGCGTTTCTTCCTTTCTTTTTTTTTTGGTAATTGCGTTCCTATTAATTTATTGATAGATTGCGTATTTGTTATATGTCACCTTATATGTATGAATGTAATTATGTCTATTCTAAACAATCACGATCAAATCAGGAAAACACCTATTTCTTTATAAAAAATAATATTTTTATATTAAAATTTTACACATGAATTTTAATTGGTTTAGATAAGTAAATCCATGTGAACTTTATATGAGGCCCACTAGTGTTGCCTATTAGGTACATGAGAAGGCTTTGTCACTATTGGGACCATCCGTGGAGTGGATCATGTACCCTAGATGACAATGTTGAGCACATGAAATTTTAGATAATGTTAAAAAATTATTAAGGGAAAATTATATAGTTAATGTTAAAAAATTACTAAAATATTGGAGAGATAAAAATAATTACCAAAATAGTGTTCTTTTTTGCTACATAGGAGCCAGCCAAGCGCTAGTGCCTATATGCCTTTTTTATTTTATTTTTTAGATGATTTTGTCCTTTATTTCATCCTTCATAAGGACAAAATCACCCTATTATGACGAAATCACCCTAAATAGGTCATTTTATCCTTCTAAAGGGAGAAATCACCCTACTTTGCCAAATTTTGACTAAACGACGGATACGAAATCAAATTAAATTTTTTTTTAAGATTCATTTAACCCCGAAACAACCACCATGTGATAACAACATATAAAATACTTGGATAACCACACATCAAGTAATTACAAAGTCTATGAGACACATAAATTAGTTAAAATGTTCTCAAAATGTTTAGCTTAAAAAAAGTGTACACTTTATACATTTGAAAAAATATATTACAACTATAATTAGCTCTACCTCTACTACCCCTACGACCTAGACCTCAACCCTGACTTCGACCTTGACCACACCCATGGCCATGAAGCTGCTCTACTGGGTCTTCCTGGTCCGCATAAATAGATGGCTCACCCAAACACGCCTTTGAAGATAATAAGATCGGACCTACACAAGCTGCCCGATGTCATCTAGTATATACTCTTGAAATAATCATCATTTCAATTAGCTGAGGATGGGTTGGATCCGCATGAGCAGTTGGAGATGATAGATGTGGGCTATCATGTAAAGCTAAAGCTAATGAAAATAAAGAAGGAGATGTAGGTGCTACAAATTAGGATGGGATATTTGTGTATGAAGCATGCCTTGGCAGTGTCTGAGCTACCTTGTCGATGGGATAATGTCCATGAATGTTTATAATAATCGACTGAAGTAGTGGCAAACTATGAAAAGCGTCTTCACCTGATAATCGACTGACATGATGCTAAGAAGACCTCACTCAAAGTATAGGTGTTAACAACATCAATAAAATGTGTATATATTTATTGTGCTTAACTAAGCTATGAAAAAATAAAATAAAAGTCGTATAAATAATAAAGGAGAAATAAGAAAATATTATGATATAATTAAGATTTACTTACCAAAATTGCCTTAGACATGCCCCTAGGATGATAGGCCATCTCCTCTTAATCATCGCGTGGTAGAATATATTTATGTATTATACTCAAATAATATAGCATGTACGGGCTACGAACATCATGCAAAGTTGTAGCAATCTTGCGTTGGATAATAGTGGCCCTCTTGTTATCCCATCGAGCAATATAGGCTGCATGAAGTGCAGCCCAGTCCATAATGTGGCAACCTTGTTGAGTAATCCGATGGATGAACCCTACCGTATGAGGAGTATCGTGTTCTTAAGTCAAATTGGAGCATCACACGATCGTACACATGCATCTCCACAATCTCAAAATATATAAGTAGAGTTCTAGATAGCCACACATACCTTTCTTCTGTACAGAGGAGGTAACCCAGCCAATGCCTCAGCCGAGTATGGCCTGCACAATTTTTAAGCATAATTAGTTTTTAATAACATTACATAGCCTTATATTCATTATATTACATGTGACATAATAAAATATTATTACCTAATAAGGGCATTGGTGTTCCAACTCTCCTCTATACAATCGGAGGACTCCTTGTGGATTTTTAGTTTTTCTCCTTTGAACATTTCACCTTAAGTAGTCAATTTTAACACACCAATTTAACACATCGACATAAAACTATGTTAAAAATATAACCGTTTAAAAAAAATGTACACCCTCTACTACTCGCCCTATCTCAATAGTTGGTCGACCGACATGTAAATGCTCCTACGACCATAGCTCTGTCACAAATTCATTTATCTGAAGAAGAGTCAAGTAGCCAACAATCCTCGAGGTCATCGCCTGACACGCTTTCCCTAACTCTCGGTATAAGTATGCAAGGGTAGCACTGCCCCATGCATAGGTCCCCACCATGTCGAAATCCACAAGGAGGGAGAGGTATGTGACATGCACATGGCTACTAGTGTTATCAACAAATATAGTAGCACCATGTAGATAAAGCAAATACCCATGCACATACTGCTCAATGACTATCTCGGTAGCATCAGCTAGGAGTGTACAAAACTCAACCTAATAACCATCTGAGGCTCACTCAATTACAACACGATACAGAAGGAGGAGGTGTTCTACCGAAGAATCCAACCACTAAAGCTAAATCTCCTCCTCCTATCGTACCTATCACCGCAAGGCCATCAATGTGAACTCCAAGAAGAATTGCCACATCCATAAGTGTGATGGTCAGCTCCCCATAATGTAGGTGAAATGTCTGCATCTCCCTCCTCCATCTCTCGATGAAAGTTGTGAGCAAAGTCCTATCATGTTGAAGGTACTATAAATGGATGAAGTGTCCAAATCCAACTAACTCAATATATAGAAAAATCCACTCACCTATCTCCCACTATCGAAGGTACCTAAAATGCTCTGTGCACACGAGGCACCCCTAGGTCCTACTATAAGCTAAAATGTTGCAAACCAACATACCATTTCATAAAAAATGAAATAAAAAAATATGTTAAGTGGGAATAGCTCTCTTCACCAAATGGATGCCGACCTATGAGAGTCTTGCTGAACAAGGACAGACTCATCCATGGGGCCTGGCCCATAAAAAGGCTTGATATGATCTATATGATTTGCGAGGAAATAAGTACTTTAGGAACATATGGTCATATCTAAAAAGGATATTAAATAAAAAGGTTACACAGTCTAATCGTATGTTTACAAATCAATAGGAGGGTTACTACATCTTTTACCTTGCCGTCAACTATCTGTTGAGCACTTTCCTCACCTCTAACACCTTCTTCGTTCATACCATACTCCTCATCACTATCTTGATAAATATTATCTTCACCTTCATTGCCCACATTCATATCAACATCATCATCATGGATCTCAGCTCCCCTACACATGAATAACACATGTATTGAATTTCATGTTCCCTAATAACTTGTTCAATAACTAAAATTGTAAGATTCATTTATAATTATATATTTCACCTTAGATTGGATGGTCTAACATCTATAAAGTCAACACATGTATAAGGGTTTTGAATGCCCATCAAGGTCTATGTTCCTAACCATGCACCACTTTGTGACATTCAAACACTAAATGTCTCATGTTCATGCAACATGTACCTTACATATTACACAAAAAATTCAATATTATTATTTTCATCGACAACTAAAATATTCACAAGGAAAAATCATACAAAAGCTTACCTCCAACTAGGTCTACTAACATCGTCAATAGGTGCAGATAACCAATGGTGTTCGTTCGATGCTACTGCCATGGACAAATTACCATCTGCATTGTCATCCATTGGCATTTGTATGTGCTTTCCACTTCTCACATTTCTATGGGAGCTCCTTTATGAGCTCCTACTTACACCCTGCCCTTCACATTCAAAACTAGGCACTTATGCCTCTTTTTTTAGAAATAGCTCGAACTACTTGAAACAAATGATAAAATATTTGACTAAAGGAAGCCTTGTACTTGACACGTAGTAGAGTCAATCTCATTCCAAATATCAGGATGTGACATTTTATTATAATTTTCCATCTTCTTGGATGTCACCCAACTTTGCTAGCCACTTGCATCCCAAGTTCATCATAATTAAAAGGTTTTTTTATGAATAATCCCTCTAATACCCCTTCATGGTGAAGCATAAAACAAACCATTTCTCATGCCATGTCTATTCAATTAATTTATAACAAATATATAAATCTTAGATACATCATAATATGCCATCAAAAAGTATTCATTTAATTCATAACCATTTTTGCATGATAGATAGCATAAATGACACATCTGCTCCAATTTCGTTGTGTTATTACTCTCATATTTATAATCAACTGGAAAAGAAAGATATAGTTGGCTTCATACTACCAAGTTTCTTCATAGTAAAATATATTATAGAATTTGATGGCTTCTAGTTCTAATCAGCTACATATGCATCTAGAGGCATACCTAAGATTGTCAACTTGTAACAAAATACTCTTTAGTCCATATTAAATGCACTACTCCACAAAATTTATTTAATAGAAAGATTTATATATATAATACAAAACACAAAAGCAACCAAGTACTAAGCTGAAGTAATGTCATTGAGAAAATCTGCATAAGACCCAAAACTGAAGCTAATAAATGAAGCTTGATTGAAGCTAAATAGTACACACAAATTTATTTTACAACTTAGAAGAGAAAAAAACGCAATTACACAAGGACCGTGCATTGTGGAAAGTTTTGTTCAAAGATTTGACATGAAGTACAAACCAAAAAGATAACAAAAAGCCCAGCTCAGTCTAAAGATTAAGGATCTCTAAAATAAAATTTACCATCTATACCATAGATAATTATATTAAATCCATTCTCCTTATTTTCACTCTCATGTGATAAATCTATACATGCCAGACGAAGTAGCGGACAAAACATACTTGAACATCACGAGAAGAAATTGCCTAAGAATAAAGACCAATATAATCAACACAACAAGATTAGTGCCCCTAATCTTGTACCCATTTGAATTCCATTCCAAAATTCATCTTTTCTTACAAGAATGTATAGAAAAGACTTTAAACTATGTAAAACACTATGGCATGTTTCAAGTACATTCATAAATTCCATAGTAGAGTTAACAACTACATAAAAGAGGCCACATAATAAGCGATGTGAACATTATTCTAGGTGAAATAGGAGATGGATAGACTGGTCCACATAGTAATCGTTGTCAATAGTGTTGTATATTGGCGCACAAACTAAACCCTAGAGAGAACAATATAGAAGAGAATGACAATGAAAGTGTATATTCTCTTAGACGAGGGAAGGGCGAGATTGGGAAATTGACTGGGAGCGAGAGTCGAAGCAGGTAGATGCATAAAACCTGTCCTCAAAGGAACATAAAACCCTGTCCAATTCAACGTAAAACTGACTCGATAAACCTTTGATGCGGCTAATCCAAAAAACTACGGCATCCAATCAATTAATTACAGTTAAACACGAATAATCTTTGCTTACAAGTCATTTTTATGATGCATGTGACATGATACATACGTGAACAATGTTTAATAATTGCAAACATAGGTAAACATACTCTAATAAGTCCTCATATGCATAAAACATTGTCCATTTGTGATAATAAAATCATATAAGCATAACTAAAAATATATATACATGGTCGTATTCATATTTGAGCCAAAATGTATAGAACATTGTTTATCTATAACTAATGTGACATGTGCAAGAATACATAATTCATCATGATCATAATATAATTAAATCATGGGGTAATTATGAAGAAATCATCAAAATCTCACCTAAAATTGCGCATATACTCATTTATCCCATACTAGCTTAAGTAGCTGTTTTAGCACAATTACAACATGTAACTTGTAATTTTAGAAAAAAAAAATAGCAAATAAACTCCAATCAATGTTACAATTTATAGATACCTACATCATAGTATTAATTAACATATCATATAAAAATAAGTACAAAAAATAATTTTCTTTATTTAATTAATGGAGACTATGTAGATCTCCCAGAATCGTCGACCTTCAAATTTATGACTATAAAATTTATTTATCATGCTCTAAACAACTTGAAATTTTTATAGCTTGCTCATAACACATATATCAATCCATCATAAAAAAAAAGAACCAAAATTCGTCTGTTTTCATCCTTAAACATGCTTCTAAATACATAAACAGAGAGTTGTTTTACTATACAGTACATATTCAAAAAAAATACTTATTATTTTAAAAATATCTAATAAATTAGGAATATAATATATATATATATATATATATATATATATATATATATATATATATATATATATATATATATATATATATATATATATATATATATATATATATATATATATATATGATAATCCATTCACAAAAAACATTGAATGAAAAACTCAAAATAAAAGTATCGAAAACATAGTCTTAAATCCAAAAAAGAAAGGTACTTGGGCAAATTGAATGGCTTGATGGCTAGGACAAAACTATCAAAACAATCATATTCTACCTCACAAAACCGAACTAAAATTCTTCTAAAAATTCATAAAAAATAATAAAACTTCATATAATAATTACACAAGCCTAAAATATTATAGATTTAACATTTTTCATGCTTAAACATACAAAAATAACCATAAATTACGTATTTTTAATAAATCACCATTACACATCAAGATAAATTAAAAGCTAAAAAAACCCTACAATAATGGCATTTCAAGGAAGAAAACCTCTTACCTCTATCAAGCTTGTGAATCCCTTTAAAGAGCTTTAACCTAAAGAAATCCTACCCAAAAATTAAATTTTTTATTTAATCCTAATTAAGACTAACTAATAACTCAAATCAACCTAAGAAATGATAAATTCAAAACCTCCTTAAATTTTTAAAAAAACTATTTAGGGTTCTAAATCGAAATTAAAAACATGATTTTGATGGAAGAAAACTAAGAATCCAAATAGGAGAAGTGAAGATAGAGATAATTAAGATAAAAATTGGAAGATTAACGGGTGATTAAGGGGGGAATCTTACCTTAAGAAGGATTTCTTTTTTGGAAAATGAGGGTAGAGCTTAGCCTCCCTCTTATTCTCAGTCATTCCCTATTTGTCAAATGGCTAGAGCTTTTTCTTTTTATAGTAAGGCTTATGGGCGGCGAATTGAATGATTGGGCTAGAAAATAAGTGAAAATGTCCTAAGTGGCCATTCAAGTACACTTTTAACTCAAAAATGAATTTAAATACACTCAAGCCCACTTAGACAAATCAATAGACGGTTGGAAACTAAAATGAGAAGCATGCCATCCCACAAGGACATGGGTCCTACAGTGGGTCCGCTCCTTTGACCAAGGAAAAATAAAAAGAAAAATTTCTTTAAATAGGTAGAAATTTGGGTTAATCAAACTTGGCATTAATGCTCTAAACTAAAATAAAATTAAACCTTAAAAAAATTTATAAATAACCTAACTCATTACCCCAAGAAAATCAAATCACCGACAAATAAATAAATTCACACAATTAAAAGGAAATAAATTAGAGATCTTACACGATTGGGACGCCGAAGAAGAAAGGCAAGACACAAGGTGGCAACGGAAGCCAATGGGCAAAACTCACAAGGCGGAAGATAGTCGGGTTTGGGCTGGGGTGTATATAGACTTAGGGGCGTTTGGCAAACAATTTTAACTAGAAAGAAAATGGATTAGTTGTAGAATCGATTTTTGAAAAGAAAAGCAAAAATGGAAGATGTTTGGTTCAAGTTTTAGTGGATGATTTCAAAGGGAAATCAGATTTTAGCTCCATTTTGATTTTTGTATGCAAAATGACAAAAATATCCTCCAACATAATTGTTTTACAAAAGAAATGATGGGCATAACGTCTTTTCACATCATTTCAAATCTTAAATCACTTTCTTGAAGAAATTGGATTTTGGGTCAATTCGGGTTGAATTGACCCAAAATGTGATTTCTAACAGGAAAAGCAAATTTATTCTTAAATCGCCCTTCCATACCATTTTCGTGGGGGACAGCGATTTCCGCCCTCAACAAATCGCTTTTTGGGGGCAGAAATCGCCTCCCAAATGCCCCTTAATGAAAGAAGGAAGAAAACAGCCTTTGAGTTTGTAAGGAAGAAATCACCTAAATAATAATTAAAAAGCCATACATGCGCTAGTGCTTGGCTAATGCTTATGCAGCAAAAACCAATACTATTTTAGTAAATACTTTTAGCCCAACACCATTTTGATATGTTGTTTAATATTATTTCTATAATTTCCCTTATTGTTAATAAAATTTTAAGAAAGGTTATTGAGGTTCAATAGTTGCTAAGAAAATAAATATCACTACAACAAAAAGGACTATTAGTGATGTTTTTATTAGCGACACAATACAAAGCGTTGCTACAAACTACTATTTGTGACGCATATAAAAGTATCGCCAAAAAATAATTATTAACGATGCTTTTGTAAAAGCATCGTAATAGTACCACTTTTAGCGATGTTTTTTGAAAAGTGTTGCTCATAGTTATAAGTTTTAAAAAATATATAAAAAATTTGGAACTATTTGCGACACTTTTATAAAAGTGTCGCAACTAGTTCTACTATTAGCGACGTTTTTATAAAAGCGTCACAAATAGTGGTACTCTTAGTGACGCTTAAAAAAATGTGTTGCAAATAGAATAAGGTTATTTTTTTTAAAAAAAGACTATTGGTAATGCTTTTCAAAAAGCATCACAAATAGTAGTACTATTGGCAACGTTTAAAAGTGTCGCCAATTGTACTACTATTTGCGACACTTGTTTAAAAGTGTCTCCAATAGTTTTATTTTATTTAATATTTATTATCCATATATATAATATATTTTAATTTTAAAAAATAAATATAATATAATATATTTAATTTAATATTTATTATTTTTATATATAATAAATAATATATAATAAATAATAAATTTCCTACTTTCTCCCTACTCCTCCTTGGAGTTGGGGCTCACGTTCAGACGTGTGTGTGTGAGAGAGAGAGAGAAGAGAGTGAAGAGACGAGAAAGAGAAGAGAGGGGGGAGAGAGAAAGTGAAAGAGAGGTAGAAGAGATAGAGATAGAGAAGAGAGAGGAGAGAGAGTGATAGGAGAGAGTGTGAAAGATGAGAGAAAAGAGAGAGTAACGAGACAGGTAGAAATTTTTTTTTAGATTTTTATTATATATTATATTTAAAAATTAATAAAAAAGAATTAAAATAAAATATATTAGATACATAGGAATATGCGTCACTAATACCCTATATGTTAGTAATACATGCGCCTATGCATCGAAAATACCTAGTGTATTAGTGACGCATTTTCCTATATATGTATCACTAATATATTTCTTTTATTTTATTATTATTTTTAAAATATAATATATAATTAAAAATACCAAAAATATATATTAAATTACCCTCTCCTCCTCAGAGCTAGTGTCATGCATGAGAGAGAGGAGCAAAGAGGAAAGACAGAGAAGAGAGAGGAGAGGGAGAGGGAGAGGGAGAGGGAGAGAGATGAGAGAAGAGAGAGAGGGGAGAGGGTGAAGATAGAGGGGGAGAGAGAAGTGAGAGATAGAGAGAGAGAGAGAGAGGGGAGTGGGGAAAGAGAGAGGAGAGAAGAGAAGAGAAGAGAAAAGAGAAAGTGTGAAGCAGAGGAGAGAGAAAGAAGTGAGAGGGGGAGAGAGAGAAGAGATGGGGGGGGGAGAGAGAGAAGGGAGGATTGAGAGATTTAAAAAAAAAATTAAGTCTATTTGCGATGCTTAGTTAAGAGCATCGTAAAAATGGGAGAGTACACAAAATTTTGCATAGGCTATTTATTCCCCTCTGCCACCACAGTGTAAGATATGTACCCTTAACCCAGTTTATTTTGATTTAATTACATTATTATTATGTAGTTTTATTTTAAATTACCAGTTTAACGTATTTTTGGGAAATTTGTGGGATTTTATTTCTATGCTAAACTAAATTTATCCTATTTTTAAGGAATTTTTGGGATTTTTTGTATTTAGGGTGTGGGTTCCACGTTCACGTTTAAAAGGTAAGGGTCCTACGAGACCTGAAACTTCACTTACTTCATGATTAAAGAATTTTAAAAAATTTAAAATTATGTTTTAGCCTTAAAATGAGCAAAATTACCTATTTAGAGTATTAAATTTTATTTGTACCCCAACTTTTAATGTATACTCCCTAATGACTTACTATAAATATAAAATCCCAGCCCTATTCCCAATTGGGAAAGGGCTGAGATTTGGAGGCTGAAAAGCCCTAATCCTCATACCAAAGAAGGGAAAATCGATTTAGGTATGTTTAAGCCTTGATTTTTCATTAATCTATTAAATTCTCCTTAATCTTTCTTAATCCTATCTTTTAAAAGGTTGATTTTTATTTTACCTTATTAAAAAAAACTTTCTTCTATCTATATTTCAAACCTATTATTAAGGATTTTCGTTTTTAAGCAATAAAAACCCTTGATCTACATGTTTTAAAGAAGTTTAAGCTTAATATTCGAATTTAATGAGGTACTAACCAAACCCTAACTTTGGATAGGAATTTGTGACGATTCAAGCTTCAATTTTGGACCAAAAGCTCACTGAAGGTAAGAGTTTTTCTTTCTAAATGGGTTTATGTGTCGAATTTAAGGTTTGGGATGGTTTATATGAGTTTTGCTTAAGTTTGTGTGTTTAATGGTGGGTTAGATAAAGCATGTTCTTTTTAGTAATTATCTTTTGATTTAGCTTAGAAATGACTAGATCTATTATGTCTTAAGTTTCTATTTCGATATTACGAAGATTGGAAGTGATATTGGAATTTTCTTGTCAATTTTGTGTATTTTCAATTTTGGGTTCACAAGGTTGAGGACGAACCAGTTTTGAACTGTGAGGGGTGGGTGTCTGACCGATTGAACGGCCAGGCATTCGAACAGCCACCTGGCCGATTGAACGACCAAACTGCAGATTTGTCTTCTTGAGTACTTTGTCCATTTTTGTTCCCCTTTTTATACATATCATTCCTTAGTCTTATAATGAGCTATACTTATAATGTTACTGTGAAAGCATAAATACTAATTCGGAAGCTATGATATAGTTCAAGCATGATTTAGGTTCCACTTTGTTAGATTTCTCTATGATGTTCCCCTTATCCAAAATTCATGTTTGATGATTCTTCATGCTTTATGTATAATTTCATTGAGTTTAATTGTAAGGTTGGGCATATATGTTTACACATGTTGTGCTAATTAGTGGTAAATTTATATTTCCATGTCTATCTTAAGTGTAGTGATGATTATTCTCACCTAAGACTAGCATGAAGTGGTAATTGGCTTGGACTTGTGTTCTCAAGGTTTTCATCGTATTTTTATTCATGATTTTAGTAAGTAGGAACCATGGAAACATCATGAAGGCATGTGTGTAGTATGATGATGGTTTGTTCTTGATGCTCATGGCTATACTTAGATTGGAACACTATTACTATGTACATACTTGTGAAGGAAATTGTGGTGATTAACTTACATAAATGAACTAGGAATGATGCACATATGGACTGATTGGAGCATATCTCATGTATTAGGATTTATAGAGTGTTGCTCATGTATATACCATGTTGCATGTATCATGTATACGATTTATAGATGAGATTTATCGGGATTAGCCATGGTTGATCGGTTGGATGCAATTGGGTGATATTGCTTGCCGGGTTAATCGATCGAGGGCTTATCACAATTGTGTGGGTCTGAAAGGACATGATTTGTTTTGAATCCAGTCTTTGATGAGAAGAAGTGCTCGACACTTAGTCTTGATGAGCAATATCGCTCGAGACTTGGTACCTCCCCTGAGTTGAGAAGAGCTATCTTGATGAGCAATTCATGCTCGAGGCTTTTGGCCTTGATGAGCAGGTTTATCTTATTTTCTCTATGCATGAGACATTCACTACTTGTTGTGGTTGCATGTGCATGTAATCTTTATGCTCAATTTACACGGTTGTGGTGTAGGGATGA
Source organism: Saururus chinensis (assembly GCA_035235625.1). Lineage (NCBI taxonomy): Eukaryota > Viridiplantae > Streptophyta > Magnoliopsida > Piperales > Saururaceae > Saururus > Saururus chinensis. Next base: position 118,895 of record CP141141.1, read on the forward strand.
GAGAGCTTATATTGTACATGTCAGTATAGATTTAATTACATGTTATGCATGATAGAGTGTTTGATGACATTTGTATGCAAAGTGAATGTTGCATTGAGAATAGATTGTGAATTATATGATTATGATGGATAGTCACTCATGCAGGATGTGAATGTGTTACACTTGTGGTGAATGATGAATGTGGTGTTATGTTGAAAACTATTATGCATAGGAGGCATAGAATGTTTATAATGAGATGGGATAAGTGATAACAATTGATTCAGGTGACTTGAATGTGTGATATATTTAACATGTCATATAGTATGGTGTCCAGGTAGGGCTGCCAATGGAACGATACGGTTACAATATAACCTATTCCATTACCATAACCATTTCCTAAATTTTTATCCATAACTATTCCATTAAGTAAACAATATAGGTACTTCCATAACCGTCCCTTCCACTAATAATTGGTCGATTAATTGGATAACCATTATGCATTACATTTTTAAAATAAATATTTTTTATTCACTTAATTAGATATCACTAAGGTAAAAAATTAACATCATTACTATTGTTATTTATAGTTGTTGCAAATAAATTGTAATAATTAAACATGAAACGTAAATGGATACATATACTGGCCATATATATATAAAATAAAACTACTAATTTTCTAATAATTATTTTCTATTATAAGAATCTAGCTCCAAGACATCCATCTACTGCCTGTTTCAAAAGAATCACAAATGTGAGAAGAATAACAATTGCCTTCTGACAGCTAGTTGCTATCTTCAAAGGTATATTGTAGGCAAGAATGAGACCGCATGTAGTGATGCACATCATCCATTAGTGTCTCTTTGAAGCAATGTTTTAAAACCTAGCCAATACCCTGAACCGGATTAGTGGTTGGGCTGGGTCAACCCGAGTTGTCTGGATGATGACATCATCACCTACAAAATTTAAAAGAGTCCCCCCATAATTTAGGAAAAAATTCATTGAAACCTATTCAAAGTTTCACTTAAACATGTTTGGTCGTTCAAAACTTGTTGATTCCAACCTATTTCAATAACTAAATCATTCCAAATTTCGCAATTTCATATAGAAACATAATTTGTAATATAATCATGATTCCAACCAACACATACCAAATCTCAAAATAAACCACCTACACCACTCATTCAAACTTAAGCGAGCCAACACTCAAACCAAGCTAGTTCAAGATGGGCTAAATAAGAATTTGGTTCTATTAGCCTAAGTTTAAGCTTTAATTTGAGCTAACTTGAGTCTAACCTCAAGTAGAATAGAGCTAACTCAGCAATCCTACTCCAAATCCACCAATCATTTCCTTTCACAAATAGTCCATAAGTTTAATCATCAAAAACAAAAAAGGAATCATGTGTTTGAGTTATCAAAATAAAATCTAAATTAACCTGAAAGTTGCAAAAATATTTTGTACAAATTATCTTTGTAGCTAGTTAAGATTTTAATAAGTACGATTAAAGATGAATCGTTACCTAATGAAACCAGAAAAATTAGACAAAGCAAACAAATGGGAAACATCGAAGCAAAGTGAGTTTAAGAGAATATAAAAATATAAATTGTAAATGAATATTTTAAAAAAAAATGCAATTAAATATAAAATCCTAAAAAGAGCAAATTATTTTCTAAGTAGCAACTTGTAACAACTATAATGAATGGTTGTAAGTAGTTAAATTAATTCAATAAATGTTTGGGATTTGAATGATATTCTTCATTTGAGTAAATCACCGTGGTGAATCATGACATGAAAATTATTGTAAAAGTCCATAAGTCAATCTCTTTTGAAATTAAACCACTTAAGACTAATGAGTATATATATGTATAATTTTTAAATATGACAAACGGGTAAAAAATAAACGGGTATGGAAGAACTTTTTCCAATATATTCCATTTAGATAACAGTCGGATAAAATTATCCTCTTATTTACCCATTGAATAAATTTAACCATACCATTTAACTTCTTAACGGTATGGTAGAAATGGTAGAACGGTAGAATGGGTACCATTAGCAGCCCTATGTCCAGGGACATGTTAATGTCGTCATGAGTAGATGATTATGGAGGGTAAGTCATGATATAGATGCATAGGTTATGAGAATGTTCCATGATGAATGGGGGTGATTGCATGATGAATATGTGATATATTTGTGACGTATTTTGGATTTTTCCTCCCGTAATATAAAAACCTTGTTGAGTATATAACTCCCCCTCTTTTTGTGTGTTTTTGTTTTTGGGCTGCATGGTGCGACATGCATGTGGTCAGGATTCACTCTAGTAAGAGAGGGTGGTTGATAATTTGGCGTAGGAGGGGATGCTTAGAGACCAAGTGCTCCATGATAATTTATATTGCATGCTATGTGGAGTGTTATGTCATTTTGACCCTACTTTATACATTTTTGCCGGTTTTGTCCTAGACTCATGTTAGTTATGATACTTAAGCCATGAGAGGGCTAAGTGAACTAAGGATGTAGGTGTCATGTGGACTAATTCTTATTGTGGTCTTTTATCTTTCTCGTTTTCTCTTATACAAAGTTTAAAAATGCTCCACTCCATTAGTAAGTACCCGCATGAGGGGTTAAGTCTTCTGCAATCGAATTCCCACTTCATCGCATAGCGCACACCAACCTTCCCTTGGACTGGTTTTGGCTCGGGTTGGCGGGTGCTCAAGGCGTCACACTCACCCTCTGCCCTTGATGCAGGAAGAGGAGGAGAAGCAAGGGCGGCGGCGGCAGATTCGGCTTTGTCGCAAGAATTTGGTGCCACCCCCTGCCCTCCGGTGCCTAAGGAGGACAAGAAGAGGGGGCGTCGCCAAATTCGGCTTTGCCGCTAGATTCTAGCACTACCCACTCTTCCCCTGCCTCCCTCCCTTGCCCCCTCCCTCCCATCCCCTGACTATCGGAGGAGGAGGAGACAAGGGGGGAGGTGGGATTTAAAAAAAAAATATTGTATTTTTAGCGACGCTTTAACAAGCGACGTTAATAATTTTCTTTAAAAAAATTCTATATTAGCGATGGTTAGTGTAGCATTGCTAATAAAACATTATTAGTGACACTTGTTTATCAGCAACATTTTTCTAAAACGTCGTAAAAAAGCGGTGTACAAAAAACGTCGATAATAATATTTTATTTTAAAAAAGATTTTATCATATTAGCGACGCTTTAAAAAAGTCCCTAATATTATATTATTAGTGACTGTAATAAGTGTCGCTAATAATCTATTATTAGCGACATTTTTTAAAGCATCACAAAAAACTAATATTACCGACAAAAAAAAGAGTTATGAGTTCTATTCGCTAATTAGCAATTGGAAGAGGACTATTATTGACGATTTTAGCGATGATTTTTAGACTATTAACGATACTTTCTTTTTTGTTGTATCACTATATCTAGTTTTATGTGGCTCTAAAATTCTATTTTTTATATAGCAACCTAGCTGAATTTAGAGTCTAATTCTATTTTAGACTTGGTATTAACTAAAATTTTAAAAAATAATTATTCTTAAACTGATGGAAATAGTTAAGATGATACTTGTCACACTTATGTCTCGCGTGCACCGAATATATTATGCTTAGCAAATCAAAGCTAAACAGTATGTGTCAAATCAAGAGGTCTTCGTTCAAACCCATCTATTACTTAATTTGATGCCTATCATCAAATTGAGATTTGAGGAACATTTACGCAAATGTCTAAGTACACATATAAATAATCAAAGACATATTTTGTTTACATTAATGTCAAATATAAATCCCTAATAAAATGATTATTATTTATTAAAAAAATTAATTAAAAAAAAGCAGAAAAACGAGAGACTACGAGAGAATGAGTACCACCATAAAGAGGCAACACGTGGCGTATGTTTTACCAAAATATGACGCCACGTCCCGATCCTCATCCCTTCATCATGCCGCCCATCATCCTCTTTCTCTGGAAAACGACAATATCTCCCCAGCCGCCAGCTGGACTCCACTTCTCGTTTATAGACGACAAAACCCCTAACCATAAAACCGCCTCTACACCTCCTCTGCCCAAAATTTCAAACCTCTCTATCTCTATCTCTATCTATTTTTCTCTCTTTCTCTTTCTCTTGGCCTAGGGAGGGCCTCTCTAATTAAGCTGTATCTCCAGCTCGACCTATATCTATCCCTCCCTCAGTTTAGGAGTTGCTGTAAGCAGAACAGCCTGGGCTCGGCTGCTGGTAGCAGAAGCTCTTTTGCATGGTTTGTGGAGACATGGATGCATGATCAGGCCGGTAGTAGTTCAGAGCATGTCAAGCCCGGAGACGAGCCTCCCTCCGGGGTTCAGATTCCACCCAACCGATGAAGAACTCATTCTTCACTACCTTCGGAACAAGGCTTCCTCCCTCCCCTGCCCAGTCGCCATAATCGCCGAAGTTGATATTTACAAGTTCGACCCATGGGACCTACCTGGTAATAATCAAGGATCACGTCACTCACTGGCCTGTTTGTCTGCTTAAATTAGTTTTTTTAAATATTTCTCTTTATTTAATTACTGTAATCCCTTCTTTATCATTTACTAATTGGCTTATTTTTTTATATGATCATCTATTATATATCACTAACTTATTTAAGGGAGGCATGAGAATAATTAGCACGTGAACGACTGATAACCCAGTTTAGTTAATTTGTTATTTTCCAGCTAGGGTCTATACTGCCAATACCTAATTATTCTCTTTGTTCTATATATATATATATATATATATATTAAGTGTTTTATTTATTTATTCTAAATTAAATAAAATTATTTTAAAAAAAAAAAATTACAAACGCAGAGGGAGATGGAGTATATTAATTAGGGGATATTGGAGTAGCTAACCCTTTGGCGTACTGTGAATAAAACTGGAATATGGACCTCAGGAAAAGCGGCTTTTGGGGAGAAAGAATGGTATTTTTTCAGCCCAAGGGACCGGAAATATCCCAATGGAGCCCGGCCCAACAGGGCGGCGGCATCTGGCTACTGGAAGGCCACTGGGACGGACAAGCCTGTAGTTGCGAACGGCGGGGCCAACGACAACATCGGAGTTAAGAAAGCGCTCGTCTTCTACAAAGGGAGACCCCCCAAGGGTATCAAGACCAACTGGATCATGCACGAGTACCGCCTCACTCAGCCTCCCACCGCCAGGCCCATCATCAGCTCGTACAAGGACTCTTCTTCCTCCTCATCCATGCGGGTAAAAATTAAACATGCCATTTTCCTGCTCTCTTCCCTCCTATATATTCGACAATATTATATGATGAATTAATCTATATCTATATATTGAACGAGAGATAATAGATAGACCTTGTTGCTCGGCGGCCTGCTCTCATATATCACTTTTATTACCTACTTATGACGTGTGGATTCTAATATCTGAAGGACTTTTCTTGCTTGACCCGTTTTCATGACCGGCAATAATAAAAAGATACCAAAGCACCTTTCAGTGGTGAGAGAGAAACTTAGAAATTATATCCAACACCCCCCCCCCCTCTGGTAAAAAAACATATTTCATATCTAATACTGCTGCATTAAAGGAGAAAAGTTGCTTTCCAAATTTCAACGGATGAGGTTGTGCATAAGTAACAGAGGCATAGTATTGCCTCGATCTGCTTAATTACATATCGATCACTAGAATATAACATGGGAGGAGACTTACAATTACAGGGTATCGATCCATGCATGGCCACGTAAATATACTATAGCTACGTGCAATATATATCTACTGCTATATTTGATTTTAATCTACGTTCTTTACTTCTTTTTGTTCTTTCTTTCTATTACTATTTATGAGTCTATGACTTCTTCAGTTGGACGACTGGGTTCTCTGCCGGATATACAGGAAGAGCAGTCCTCTCCCACCCACACCATCTGATGACGAGGATGTTGCGAGCTTCACCAGCCAGAGTGGCCCTCCAGTCATCCAAAATTCTTCTTCCTTCTCCGACCTTCTGGCAGCAGCAGACTACTCACTGCTCACTCGTCTATTATCTGATCACCCTTCCGATTCGACCGGTTCAGAAGTGCAACTCATGTCTTCTGCTTTTCCAAGTTATGTTCATGCGGATCCATCCCCTGCCGTCATCACCAGCAGCGCTGCTTATTCTGCTGCTGCTCTTCAACAAGTGGAGAAGCTTTCTCATAGCCAGCAAGGAGAGTCGTCGTCCCCACAGGTTCTACAGTTGCAAAACCAGTTCAAGCGCGAGAGGTCAAGTGGCAATGACGATAATTTCCTTCCGCAGTCGTCCAAGAAGCTAAACCATTTTTGCACTTTGACCAGCTTCAGCAACTCTTCCCCCGACCAGCCAGTCTTCAATCAGCACCTACTCCTCAGTTCCCACTTACAGTTTCAGTAAAAACGTTCATCAAAGAAGCTAATAAATACAGGAAGATGAGAGGCGTATACATTTAGGAAGATGATTACAGGCGTGAACGGAACGTTCTTTTCTTTTGTACATTTAAAAAAAATGCTACACATTTTAGTTGTATACCATAATATAGCAGATGACTACAGACCTGATGAAAATTCATGTACACCATAATATAAGTTATTTCAAGAAGAAGATGTAAAAATAGTGTTGAACGCATTGATTTGGTTTGTTTAATTTGTAGATGGATACATATTTATCTAGACTTCAAGAGTCCCATTTATATACGCGCTCGAGCCGACGGTTCGTGATGCACTTGCCACATACTATTAACGTTTTTTATATTAAACAATTATTAATATTTAGATAAATTGCACTTAGCCACTATAAATTATGCTAAAAATGCACAAAACACCATGTGTTATGCAAACCTGTACATAGGTAACCCCATGACTAAAATTTCTTCGACATCATTAAGTTTAAAGACTTCTGAGACAATTTTTGTCGATAATTAATGTAAAAAGTAAGGTAAGAAATCGAAGACTGAAGCTATAAAGGCATTGAGTTGCAATAAAATGTGATGGAATATTCTTGGTAAACATTAAGAGCACTCTGAACAATTGTGGCACTTGAATCATTGTACCCGGGGCGGCTAGAGGCCTAGGCAACATAGGCAATTGCCTAAGGCCCCAACATGAAAAGGCCCCATATGTATATAATATATGTATTTGAGAGAAATGACAATAGGGCAAATATAGATGTCACATGGGAGAAAATATTACAACTTTCTTTATTGTCCATCACTTGCATTTTTCATCCCATCATTCTTATAAATAAAAAGACATAATGAGTGATTATAAAATAATGTCTTTTAACGAATCAATAAGTGGGCATTTTTCTTGCCATAAATTAATATTACTAAATAAAAAAACTACTATTACTTACCATGTTGGTTACAATTTTATAATTAGAATATACTTACACTTATTAACCAAGCTCAAAGGTCTTGAATGAATTTTATACTGTATAGGCACATACAACTCAGTTTTCCAATACAATTATCAACCAAACCTAAAGACCCTAAATTAGCAAACATATTTCATACTACACGTGATAAATGATTGATGCTCCCTAAACCTTTTTTTTTTGGTAATTCAATTAACTAAACTTGAGTTAAATGATTGTATATACAGGAAAATTCAATTGATTGTAATTCAATTAACCTTTTTTGTATAAATGATTAGCAAATGTATTTAATACTACGTGATAAATGATTGAAGTTTAGCAAGATGATTACAGGCTTGCAACAGAACGCTCTTATCTTTTATATATACAGGAAAAAAGATGTTTATACACATTTCAGTTTTGGTGAACAGGGTATGGGGCATGCCTGATGAAAAGAAAATAGGCCATTATGAAATATTAAGAACTTTCAAGAAGAGAATATAAAATTGAATTGAATGCATAAATCTGGTTCGCTTGTAGTCTTGTAGATAACTGGGTATATATTTAGGAACCCATAGTTTTCTGGGTAAATTACATTTAACCCCTACAAGGCTACAACACCACATTCTTTTTTTCTTCCTGGATGGCGATGCAGTAGCATTGGCATATCTATCACGCTACGCATCAACAACATTTGTTTGGGGTACGATAGCACACATAACAATTGCTATGATATTTGCAACGGGTGTTGCGATGCTACGCCATCACAAACCCTATCGCTCAATTAGATGTGGCAACGGGCCATGCTGGCTTGACATGGGCTTTTTCTGTTCTATGCCAAACCCGTTGGGTTTGGGTTGTATTAGGCCAGCCCAGTTCGTACCTTCAAAGAAGAAGCCCGTGGGGTCTGCTGATTTAAAAAAATAATTAGAATATATATAATTAATTTATAATTTTTAAAATCTTGATGTAAAAATAGTATTATTATAGTATGAGTAAATCCCAACTAGGTTGATACTACTCACCTATCTATCATTTGTAATTTAACATTCACATACCCATAAGATAAAAAAAACTATATTTAAACTATCTAAAAAATTATAAATTCATTAAAATCTTCTTCTAACTTCTCTGAAAGAGCAAAAATGACTCGAAAATGAGAGTGGGGAGGAGAAGGAAATGGAGGAGACAATGGGAGGGGGGTGCCTAGTCAAGGCCGGCTATTTGAGGGACTAGGATGCAAAGCGCAATTAGTTTAACATGGGCTCGGGCTTGTTCGTGATCAAGTCTGTAATGTCCCTGATTTTTCGACGATTTTTTGAGATTTTTTGCTATTTTTCTGGTGATTTTTGGCGGAAAAAAGTGATGCTTTGGCGTATTTATATTTATGTATTTCCCCCCATATTTATACCCGTAGAGACGAGTGTAGGGCTTAGTCGCAGGCCGCGGGCCTCGCTATGCGCTTACGGCGCGAGTTTTGGAGGTACAACGCATAACCAGGAGGTGAACGCGTATTGGGGACATTGATGTAAAAATAAAAAAGATTAATTATAAGATATTGAATCATCCATCGGATTCCACAAAACCGACATCCAGTAAAATTTTCACGTCCAGAGAGATGGAGTGAAAACCCGAGGGTGATTCTAGTCGCTCCATTCTCCCTCCTCCGTCGTCGGATTTCGTTGATTCTTGTCGGGATCCTCCTTACCTCATCGCCACCAGTCCGTAGGTACCGGCTATGACCGCTGCCATGGCCTCTTCGCTCCTCCATGAGGTACTGAACCTTTTTTCTGGTTTTCTCCTTCAAATCCCGTTTTTGAGCTATGGGGGTGCGATTTTGACGTCATTTATGGCCGCCCTCAACTAGACTTATGTTTGTTTGGCCGCTAGGAACCCATAGGCGCTGGCTAGAGCCGCTGCCGTGCTTTCTTCGCTCCGCTGTGAGCTACTGATCTTTTGGTCGAGTTTTTGTTACTATTTACATCTCACTGTCCGCGGGATTTTTTTGGATGCTAGTGTGTTTCCGGTAGTCGTCCGACCACCGGATGGACTCCGTCCAGCCTACTTCGACCCAGTGTCGGTAGGGGGTTGTCGTTTCCGACCCCGCCTCGCCCCTATTGCCTTGCTCCGCCCGATTAGATGCTTTGTGTGCGTCTCGGGTCGTTGGCATCGGCGAGCCGTGGGCCATTTGGCCATCGTGGGCTCTGCCCCGGCTCGACGACAGTGAGGGCCAGCCCCACTTGGCCAATTACACCTCTGCCCAGAATGGGCCGCTTGCCATTGCCCTATACCGGGCGAGATGCACAGTCGCCCGCACCAGGGTGTTGGTTGTGGGTGGCGATCGGCGATGTCGCTACTTCTAATGGCCACCATGTCTTGGCCTTAGCTCGACTGCCCTTAGGTGGGCCTTAGGCCGCCACCGTCCAACCCATCTCCCCCTATCGTGGCACTGTTTGGCTGCGTGTGCATGTGGCCACGCGTGCATTTTTGGGTTTAGGCGCCGTATTTGTGGCGCCTGACCGTCGGTTGGCTCTGCCACCGAATGGAGTTGACATTAGACCCCTCCACTACCTCTCCTCTGTCCTTCAGCGTCGCCCCATGCCCTCCGCCCTTATGTGGGCGCTTGTGATGCGAAATCACCACTGTTGGGAGCTGTCCACGACCGATTTCAACGTCTTGCGGCCGGCTGAGTACTTCTCAGCCACCGGCCAACCTTTAGTGAGTACACCCTCGACATCTGGTCACACCGCCATTCTTGTTGGCTTGACTTTTCTCCCGGCCTCCCTAGTGTGCCACCGTGGATCGCGGGTTTTTCCGCATTGATTTCTAACACCTTGTTTGGCCGTGATTACTTCCGGCTTCTTAAAATCCTCGGGAAAGCATGTAACGACCCTGAATTTCCAATACGTTTTCTAATAAGTTAATTTTGGAGTTGGTAGCATTCTTTTAATTAGTTAAAGTTTGTTACATTTTTAATCTTCATGAGATTATGGTAGAGTGCAGAAAGACGAGTGTAACGGCTTTCGAAGCACTCGATTCGGACACCGGGGCCAAAAGATATGGCCTCGGGAAATGTGCCATATGGACGGGACCCACATTGAAGTACGGGATAACCTACCCATGTAGGGTGTAGTTTGTTAGGGCTCATCAATACGAGCCCAATGGTGTCTAGGACGTGAGAATCGGAGTCCGGGAGATAAAGATACACGCGTTTAAAGTTTTCGGATTTTTTAAAAAAGAAAAATATTATAAAAAGGAAGGCTAACGCAAGCTGACGCACGCGGCTGGTGTCAGCCGCGTTGACCTGGGCCTGCGGGACCGCGGGCCGGGCGCGCGATGCGAGAGGGCCCGTGTGGCGGGTCCGCATCACGCGGGGCCGGGCCCGCGACGACGCGCGCCACGATCACGACTCGCGGCGCCGCACGTCGTCGCGCCGATCGGCGCAACGGAGCCCGGGCGGCATGGGAAGCGCACGTGTGATGTGAGTCGCGCATGTGTTGCATCGGCATGACGCGCGACGTGGCACGCAGGGGCCCCACATGCGCGCGCGCCTATAAATAGTGCACCCGAACCATTTTTTTTCTCTGGTTTCCAGTTTTCCACTTCTAAACCCGTTTTCCTCCGTTCTTAACCGTTTTAAGTCCGAATCGAGTGATTCAAAAGGCGTTTCCTACTGAATCGAATGTTCCGGATGCTGTGGTGTGGTCGGTTTCTTTATTTGGTGCTTTCACAGTTACAAATTTGTAACCAAGGATTAAGGTAGGGGACCTTAAACTCTAATCGTGTGCTTAGTATAACTTCTTTACGCATGATTAAACGTATGTGACTGATTTATAGAAGAATGCTATGTATTGAACTGTTTTAACATGAATGATGCTATGTTTGATTGATGTGATGATTAATTCATGGGCTTAAGAACCTGGAATAATCATAGTGTGATGATGCCCGCCGAGAAAAATAAATCGGCAAGTGGCGCGCACAGGGTAGAGCATCGTGGGAAAGCTCTGTCCCTAAGTGGCCCTCGTTTGCCCCATGAGCGCCGAGGGTAGGCCGTAGGGTGTCGCAGCTTGTGGATTTATTTTCATTTGGAATCGTTATGTTTTTCGCATAATTTATCGTGATAAAGATTTACAAAAGAAAATGTTGTAGGGTTTTCAAAGAGATTTCTGCTTAGCATCTCTGTTAGATTTTAAATCAACCTGTTGAGTATTTTAAAATACTCACCCACCCCCAGATTCTCCAGGTAATGCAGCGAGGGCGGAAGTGAAGAAAGAATAGTCTCTCAGATATTTTATCTGCACTCTATTTCTGGAAAATATGTAATATTTATATGACTACAGTTTAAGGGCATGATGTGCCCGAAGACTTGTAAGGCTTGTAAACTATAAACTCTACGAACCTAAGTCTATGGCTTTTGTAAAAGTTTCTTTTAATGCGTATGTATAATATTTTGCTGTGCTATAACTCTGTCGTATGCCTATGATTATTATAAAGCATATGCGACTGTGATCCGCATTGACGGCCGTCATGTTTGGATGCACGTGTGATGACCGAGCGTGTCAAACATTTATGACGACTATAATTATATATATCAAAAAAGGGGTGGCCGCCACACAACAGCTCTCTCCACTTGGCAAAGCTTTTGACCGCCAACTCTGCCGCCAATGCTGCCATCGTCGTGTGCTCGCCATCAAACATCATGATTACAAGGTAGGGGAGCTTTGAACTCGTAATTTCATGATAGTATGCTTGAATGAGTAGTAGCATGCTAGGATTGCACGATGTGGTTATAAGCATGATTATATGGTATGTTTATATACATATGGCATGCACATGAGCTGTAAGTGCGGTTGATGTATGTGTAATACGTGTGCTAAGTATGATTGATATGTATGAGATGTATGCATGTTTTATGGATGTGGATTATGTATGCGCTAGCGATGGCTAGCGAATATGTTAGTATGCTACGTATGTGTTATGCATGTGCTAGTGATGGCTAGCGTGAATGTTTGAAGTATGCATGGATTATGCATGTGCTAGTGATGGCTAGTGTGCATGTTTGAAGTATGTATGAATGTGTGTGCATGTGCTAGTGATGGCTAGCATGTACGTTTGTAAGCTACATATGTGTATGTTGATTGAGTATGTGCTAGTAATGGCTAGCGTGTTTGTTGGCAAGCTTCGTATGTTGTTTGAGTTTGTGCTAGTGATGGCTAGCGAGTTTGTGGGTATGTTGCATGTATGGATGCATATGTATGCGCTAGTGATGGCTAGCGAGTATGATAGTAAGCTATGTATGAAAGTACGTGTATGTTATACGTATGTGTGATAGACATACGTATGTATGATGGCTATTGTGTGATAGTAAGCTTCATTTGATGATGTTAGTGTAAGATGATTTGGCCATAAGGGGATGGTGGAGTATGTAAGACTGTAAGATTTTGTTGTACGGTGAGTTTTGTTGTGATATGGACGGGTTAAGCGAAGTCTGGTGACCTGACGAACTGGGTTTCGGATCGGGCTCAACTTCGGTTTGATCAGTAGAGCACGGTATGTTTGAGTGCTTGTGTGGCATAATTGTACTGCATAATTTACTAAATTCAATTTGAATTATAAGCACAACTAATGATAGCGTTGTGAGTTTGAGACTTGAGGGTTCGACGGATTAAGTTTCATGTTTGAGCTAGCTGATAATGAGTCGTCTGAGCATTTCTCATGTCTTGCCATGGTGTTTATCCTGCGGGATGTTGTCTGTGTGCTGTATAGAGCACCAGACGTCTGTTACTCTGTTGAGAGCGATGTATGTTTTTGATTTGGTCTGTGTGTTGTATAAGCCAGATGTTTGATGCTTTGTTGAGAGCGATGTTTGCTTTCGATTTGGTTTGTGTGCTATATTAAGCCTAGACGTATGATGTTCTATTGAGAGTGCTGCATGATTTCCGCCCAAGAGTGGCACTGTATGTTTTTGCCCAAGTGGCATTGTATGATTCTGCCCAAGAGTGGCATTGGCACTATAAGACCCATTATGGTGGGCAATTCTATGGCACTATAAGACCCATTATGGTGGGCAATTCTTTGGCACTATAAGACCCATTATGGCGGGCAATTCTATGGCGCTATAAGACCCATTATGGTGGGCAATTCTATGGCACTATAAGACCCATTATGGTGGCCAATTCTTTGGCACTATAAGACCCATTATGGTGGGCAATTCTATGGCACTATAAGACCCATTATGGTGGCCAATTCTATGGCACTATAAGACCCATTATGGTGGGCAACTGTATGACCCCTTATGTGTGGGTGTTTATGTTTCCGCGATCAGGTAAGTAGTATCATGGACCTGCTCTTACCTGTTTGATCTTGTGCCCCATGAGCACTGGTGTGCCTTACCTTCTGAAAAGTCCATGGCATCTAGTCACTCCCCGGAGGTTAAGGTGATGCCCTTGTGGCACTCTTTTCCATCTCGACGCTAGAGCTTATTAGTTGTAATGAGCTTCAGCGGTCGATAGTATGTGTACGTCTGTGAGTATGAGCACGACTGTAAGAGTATGAGTATGAGCACGACTATAAGATTATGAGTATGAGTAAGACTGTAAGAGTGTGATTCTGAACAAGACTATAAGCGTATGCTTCTGAGTAAGATGTGCGAGTAAGGTCGCACGAGTAAGTGTAAGATGTACGAGTAAGGTCGTACGAGTAAGTATATGATTGTACAAGTAAGGTCGTACAAGTGTGTGTAAGTTGTATGAGTATGCGTACGATGGTATGAGTATGTTTGTAAGACCCTGGATAAGGGTGTTTGTGTAAGTTTTGTTTGATGGTATGACTTTGGCACGATGGTGCATTTGGTATGTTTTTGGCAAGATGGTGCATTTGGTATGATTTTGGCACGATAGTGCATTTGGTATGACTATATGCAATGAGCATGATATTTATATGCTTGAGTGCTTCATGTTTGAATTGCATGAATGCATCTATGTATGGATTTACTGAGTTCACTGTTTAGAACTCCCCTACTGGGTATTTTCCTACTGAGTATGAAAATACTCATTACCCTATTTTTTAGCCCCGTTGTTCGGGAGGCATTTGCAGGTTTGTGACGGAGAGCTCCTAGAGATGGATGCTCATTTCAGCGGTGGATTGATTCCCGTTGACTCAGGTATATGCTTGACTCACTGCGAGTTTATTTGTGTCACGATCTGATGTATTGGGTGAGATGAACATTAAGATGTTTATTCCTTCTGGACTTTAGTTTGGATTAGACTGTGGACTGTTATGGGACTTGCACTCAGGGATGCCTGGGAGGGATTTGTATTTAAAGTCTATGATCATAGCAATTTATTCGCACGGTTGTTATCGAGTAGCGCCTGAGGATATTTTCTTTGGCCGTACGATGGTTAATCGAATGAGTAAAACTTTGGATGAGAAAAATGGATGTTTTATGTTTTAAATTATAAAACTGTTTTATCAGGTTTCGTATTCGTCATTTTCTCCGATTTATAGCAGTTATATTGCAAAAAATTTTCGTGAATTTTGAGGAAAATGTATGAAAAATCTCGGGCGTTACAAGGTCGGTCATGCCACCTCTATCCTCAATGGCATTGCAACCTATCCTGCTAATGGCATCATAATTTCACTACAAAACGGGTGGGCTTCAGCGGCCAAACTTTAGCGGCAGCCCAAGAAATTAAACCACCACCAAAAGTATGTAATTAGCAGGGGCTTGGAATCACCCATGCGAAAGTCATTTAAGCACCCCTGCTAAAGTCATTTAAGCCATGAGTGTGCAGGATGCATCATCAAAGCTGCCGGTAGAAGAAGAAGGAGCACAAGAGTCCCCAATTCTTCCCACGCGCATACAGTGGTAACGAAAAGCCGCTAACATCGCTCCCAGTTGCAAATTGGAAAACACCTCATACTTTTGGCGGCCATGATCGAGTGCAGGCGGGATTAATTAAGCCCTAATTCTTTCCGTGCACAAGAGATTGATTTCGCAACATGTGGAGATTGACAATCAAAAGGAAGGGTATGTTTTGAGGGTCATTCGGTTGATCAACATCTGAGGCAGGGATCAATTGTCAACCTTCTGGCGAAGGGGAGTGATCAACATCCATACACGAAGATCAATTTTGCCATTCTATTTCTCACTAGTAAGTTGATCAACATACTGTAAAGAATATGTTTTATCATTCTGTTTCTCACTAGTGGGTACTATTCAATTTTTTTCCCAAGAACATTACTCTGAATAGTTTTAGTTTTTTTCTTTCTTTTATACATATCAAACTGTTTTAACAACTTTCAATTTAAAGCTTTGGAAGAAGAATTTGTTTGTATTGGATTTATGATTTGTTGCTTATTCAACCTCCTTTATTCTAAAATATCCTCCTTAATTCTCTGTTTCCTTTGGAACTCTACTAAATATCCTCCTTTATTCTGATAATTTTGATCCTGAAAGTGTAAAATTTATGGCATGAGAGATTCAGATTCTTCGCCGACTTAATCATCTAAATGTTGTGAAGTTGGAAGGTCTGATTACATCCAAGCAATCTTGCAGCATATAACTCGTATTTGAATACATGGAACACAATCTTGCTAGGCTATCTTCATATCCCGACATCAAGTTTAGTGAGTCACAGGTTTGTTGATATGTCGGATTTTGAGTTCTACTTCGAAATTAATAAAAAGCTAGATGTCTTAGTAAAAAGGTATTTCCACCTATTGCAAGAAAGACATTTTATTTATCTCTTGACCTGTTCTCAAGTGATGAGATTTGGGATCAATGGCAGCTTTAGGTGAAGGATCTGTAGGCTGTGTTTTTTGTGCATTTCCATAGGCTTTAGTTTTCTTTGTAAATATTTATTGGGTGCCTCAAGATAAAAATTCTCTGTTTTCTCAATTTTTGATGTTGTACAGATAAAGTGCAATATGTAGCAGTTACTATTGGGTATGGATCATTGCCATTCTCGCGGCATCATGCACCATGACATAAAATGCTCTAATCTCCTTGTAAACAATGGAATTTTGAAAATAGTCTAATTTTGGCCCAACAAATTTTTGTAATTTATATTAGGTACCACAAACCTTGGGCAATCGTGTCTTAACCCTTATCCTATTTTTTCCAATGAATCCCATGCCCCTTTTAAATAAATAAATGGAAGGATATTTTCCCTTACAGAAACTGACTATTTTGTCTAAAATGAAGACCCGAATACCTGTTTGCAAACAAAAACGTGGTTTACCATTTTTTCCTTTTGTTGAAAAGAAGTATAAATTTCTATTGAAGAGTAACAAGAGCATTATGGTCAAAAATCCTGTACGACTCCCATTTAGTGTATTTTACAAACATCATAACCTCTTTTGGAAATTATGCTAACTATTTGTATCTAGCCATGAAGATATTAAATAAAGAGCAAGAATAAACCTTACGGAATGCTAACAAATCCGCCAGAGATGATGCTTTTCGGTGTTCATACCCTAATGTCATCCAATAAAGTTTGCTGATTCACAACAAAGAAAGCAAAAAAGTTAAAAATATACATAATGCTTTCAACTAGGAACAATGGAGAACATTATTATTGAGATCACATTTTGGTCCATTCGGCATTATGTTTCGGCACTTGAACAGCTTGAAGGCATAAATGGTTGATTTTAAATATTATCCATGTCATATTACAAACCAGGTTCTGATGCAACCAATATGTAAAAAATGATGAATTTTTTTTATCAGATCAAATATCTTTCTCCTCCAAGGGTTCAATTCCTCTAATGCTCTCAGGACACCTGCAAAACATTACAAGTGTCCATTAAGCCACCATTTACTATGCCACCACGATCCAGTTAAAGCTAAATGGATACTAGCATACCTTCATGAACCTTTTCAAACACTCTAGGCATGCCAGCAAATAAGGTTGGCTTCAACTCAATAAGATCATCCCTAATAGCATTCATATCCTTCATAATTATTTTTTTTTTATAAAATGTCACATTGGCTGGTCAATCAAGAAATTTAAAAAAAAAACATTAAGAAACAATGATTAGAAGTCGAGACCCCTTGATCGTAACCAAAGGAAGCACCCTTTTGGAAGAAGTATTCTTCTACTTTTTGGTCAAGAATATGAGCCAATGGAAGAAAAGATAGGTAGATATCATCCACTGTCATCTATTAAGAGAATAGTAAGGTGACTCTGCAATCCAGTCTACGTGGAACATTAAAAAAACAAGACTAACTCAACACATTACATTGTTAGTGCACTCCCAGGATAAGTTGCCGCCCATTTTTTAATCTCCAAAGCAAGGTGGCTTGTAGGAGAATTATGTCCTTGTTTAGCCTCCCGAAAATGCTATGTAAAGTTGATACTCATAAGAGGCCACCCTATTCCATTGAAAGGACTGGTCCATCATGCTAGCATTTTTCTCCAATTGAGACTATAAAGTTGACATATGCCTAGCATTTTGCATGAGCAATCTTGTTCGGCAGTTTGCAAGAATTTCAAACAATAGCCCGAAATGTCAATTTATGTGCTAATATCATATAAGCAGGTTGTACCATGTGGGCATCTTTTAAAACTGTTAACTATCAATGTCCAAGGTTGCCAATTTATGGTAGCCATTGAGTTGAATAAGGTGTATGGTTTTTACTATTGATTTTCCTTATCTAACAGCTTAAGCTTTTAGGAAAATTGGTTACTAAAATGGTTAAGAGCAGGTTCCCTTCCCTAAGGGCTTATGCTTTTAGGAAAAGAAGTGAACTACTATTTCCACCAAAAAGAGGTCCTGAAGAACACAATGAGCATAGACAACAATTATGGACAAGTTGTGGAGGAAATTTTCAGTGATTACCTTGTCCTCTATTTGTTCCATGAACAGATCCATTGCTGTTAACATAGTGTGCAATGTTGTCATGTGGCAAAATAACACCTTTCGGATCTCCGCTGGTGCCACTTGTGTACATTATTGTGAATATATCATGCGAATGAGGTGGATGTAGTTCTATGGGATTTTCTTTTCCCTGCATGGAAGAATAATGTTAAACTTACAAAATACATATAAACATGCCTAAACAGCTGCAACTTCTATAATAACCCGGAAGAAAAAAACTTCTGAAGGCATGTTATGTGTCATTTATCATTACTGTATTTCCCAATAATAGGATGATAATTAAGAGAAATGATTGAATAAGATGCTGGTTTACATTCTATGTAAAACAACAAAAACAGTGGAAAAGAAGAAATGATATTGTTTTATATAGCTGTAAAACCAATAAAAAAAACTTAGTAAACCAAACCATATTCCGAAATTCATTCTAGGAGTAAGCTCTAATCCCCAGTGCAGACATATTATCCTTCTGCTCCCTTGTAAAGTTAGTGAAGCAAACCTCCATTGTCACTATCCATTCAGGGCAGTTTGAACCATAAATTCCAACACTGGAACCCTATAATACATGTTAGAATCAATCAAACAGCCAAAAAAGAAAAATGGGAAGTTGAAAGGTTTTGTAAATCACTCATGCTTACTGGTTCAGCACAGACACCCTTAGAGCAGAACCAATGTCAAGAACTTCATCAAAGACTCCTGAATTATTGTAAGCCCCTCAATACTCACACAACAAAACAACTAAAAAAACAGAAAAAAGGTACCTGATCCTCCAAAACTGAGCATGGACTGCCTACTCATGAAGAACCAGCAGAGAGTTGTACATGAACCATGTAAATCCATCAAAATACAACCTTGTAAGTAAGATATTAAATATAGGAGAAAACTATGTAACAACTATTTATCTCAAATTGCAGGGTGAAAGCTACACATTGAGAACCCTAAGTACAACTCAACACATAATTTACATAAAACAGAGAGACGTAAGTTCTTACAGTTTGGAAGTGGCCAACTTGATGTACTGTGTCTACAAGATGAGCATTCATGGATTGGAACTGCTTGCATTTGATTATCATAATCTACTGCTATGAATTATAATATTTAACTTTCCAAAAAACTTATCTAATTGTATACAACAATATAAATTAAAAAAAGCATGGTGCAGTGGACTAAACTCTGTGCCTAGAGAACTCTTGGAGGAGGGAACCTGATATAAATTATTGAACATAAGAAAATGTAATACAATCTGCCTTTTCACTCATAACAATAATTGAAAATATTGATGTCCACAATGCAAATGCAATCAATTACTCAAATCATTTCAGAAGAAAGAGAGACCAAAACTTTCATATCCAATTCAAATATTGGTGGCCAAGATAAAACATAATTCATACAAACTAGACCACAAGTTTGTCTAGAGCTTGACGACCTTTCAACAGCTAATATTACATCTGCAATAAAAATTGTAATAATTTTAGAATTTTCCCATAATAATGTAAAAAGTAATATACTAGTAGGCATATGCATAACATATATTAACTTGAATGATGGCTGAGATTAGGACTAAGCATTACGTTAGCATTAGTGACGCTTGCATCGTTGCTCCCTCATGAATTCCATAAGCATGTTAATTTGAGTTTGTTGTTCCTGAATTTGACTTTGTTGTTGTTGCGCTTGGGATTGTCGTTCCTGAATTTGAGATTGTTGTTCCTGAATTTGTCTTTGTTGTTCTTCAATATGGATTTCTTGACGTTCAAGACATTCTTTATATTCTTCAATCATTACACGCGCTTAAGAAGCTAACCTTTCTTCCATTTAGGCTCTTTGAGTAGCATTTTCGAGCTGCGAAGACATCTCTCATCTTGATGGAGACACCAGGGCCACCTCACCTTTTCCAAGACCACGCACATAATTCTTAAGTTCCCCTATAATCTGAAATGATATCTGGTCTTCAGTTATCCTTATGCCCACTCGTCTTAACTTGATGGATCATCGTGAGCTTTAATCATTTTATTTTGCAATTACAAATGTCTAATGAAATCAATGTAAACAATTAAAGTTATGATATCAATACATGCAAACTAATCAATAACTAAGTCTTACATGCAAATCATGAGCCTCATTGCTGATCCAATCACCTTTTCTTGTTGAGAAGTGGTTTTCTTTGTAAAAATCAATCATACTAAATTGATGTTCCTCATTCTCATTACGCTTATGTTGTCTCATTCAAGGGTAAGTAAAAAGATAGGTGCAACAAATAAATATAAAGTGAAGCCCATAGATAAAACTAAGATGTTGTAAATATTACTAGCTCCTCCAAGTAACATACAAATGGTTTTGAACCTTCAGAATGTTTGATTTTCATTTCTTGTTGGTTCCTCTTAGCTGCAGAACTAATATCCTGCATTGAAATTTAAACTTATTCTAAGAACAATGTAACATCGTATTAGCAAAATAAACATGAAAAAGAAGACTCATAGTCCATACCTCAAATTCCTTCAATGCAAACCTATCACAAATTCTTTCTCATTTGTCTGAGATAATAGTATCATATGGATTGGCTTTCGTTGTAGCTAAATCTCTATGTGTTTTGAAGTGTTTGTGCATGTGATATCTAAAGTCTTTGAACCTCTCTGCGAATATCCTATTAAGTGCATTCATAACATGACCAGGGTCTCCATGTAATTCGAATATTTCCTAATAAATTGTATAAACGATTAAAGAAACAATATGTATGGTACTAAGAGTTAGTAAAAGGATAAATAAATTTTGTAATGAAATCCACCTTATGCTTATCATGCATTAACTCTTTATTTGGCTTTGGCACGTGTCTCCAATCAGAAATAATGTCTCCCTTATCATCTATCAAGGATACATTATATCGGCATATGAGCCATGCTTCGCGTGTTAATTTGGCACATTCACTGCTTATTGGTCTCCACTTATCACTGGGAATTTCAACATGTATTTTCCCTTTCTTTCACAAAAATTCATGCAACGATCTATTGACTGCCTTTTCACAACCTCTTTTTTGTGAAGATCCTATAAAAAAAGACGTTATATAACATAACATATTATAACAAGACATATAGAGAGATTACATGCATCACAAGAAGAAACAAGAAAAAATAGCATATTGATAACTTGTCGAATGATTGACAAAAAAATTATTTTTGTTGTTTTATTTATAAAAATGAGTGTAAAAATCTCAGGGCATTACAAATTCATTTGTACAAAACTTATTTTAAAAATTTTAATTTATATTTAGCCCTTCACGTTAAACTTTATTGATGGTGTTAACACCATTAGACCATGATTTGCACATCTCGGGTTGTGTCGAGCACATATTTTTCTACATACGACCCGACACATATTAATTTTTCTAATAAAGTGCACTTACTAATAATAATTCATACTAGTTAAGGTTAGTGAGTGAATTCATGGATGTATTATGGAGGTGAACTCATTTATTTAATTACATCTACAACTCATTTAAGTAAAATAGTAAATTTGTAGCTATTGGTTGGATCTTATCTAAGGACTACTGAGAAAGGTAACCTTCATCGCATAGAGCTCTAAGAAAAAAATTCCAACGGGCCCAAGATTATAAGAAACAAACATCAAGAGTGTAAGTTGCAATCCTGAGAAGTGTGGGGCACATAGTGGGGCTCACTAAAACAATACAAAATAACAACCCTATTTCACTTCTCATTTGATAGAGCTCGACAAGACAAATTTAAGCTACCAAAATTGTACAAATCCAAGTTCAAGAGTGCAAGAATGGCCTCAAGAAGGTGAGATGGAGAAAATAGGCGAGTAGGGCCTACTTTACATTATTGACTCCATTTTTATTTTAATTAAAACATATCATAAGATATTAGGGATATATAACTAATTACTGCAATATTACTATTTTATTGTCAATTCTAAGACAAAACCCTATAATTCACATAATGTCTTCTTTTTTACATGCTTATCCTGTACGGAGTTGAACATCAACATCATATGATTATGGTTAGAATGCATATAATTAAGATAATTTTCTTCAAAATTTTGAGATAATTTAGACATAATTATGCCGGTGGGTCCTAATAATTTAATTATTTCTACATAAATATTAAAAGTAGCTTATATTGTAATTACACAACCTATTTATATGATCCTTGTGCACGTATGCACAAACCTATAATATTCAGGGGGCAGGTGGGTTTGAATCACCCGCCCCTTGATCTAATGTTAGCCATCATCTCATGATTTGATGGTTCACATCGTGTTGAACACATATTTTTTAAATATATACGACCCAACACATTTAACATGAAACTTTCAATAAAATAAAAAGTTGAACAGATCTAAAAAACTCTCAAATAATTCAATATATATTATGGTGTCCGAATTACCTATTGTGGTCTCAAATATTTAAACAATTGGGCGTATCTACCCACCGACCTATGGTGCTTTGCCTCTTTTTTGCCCTTTACCAGGCCATAATTTGGCCACTTGGCACATCAGGGCAGCTTTTTTGGCACAGGGGATATGAATATTCAAAAATGCTCAAACAACCGTACCTATAACATGTAAAAGATAAAAATCAGTATGTTGTAACTTCCTTATAATCATGTAAATATAATTATGTACAAAGTATAAAATACTTGTAGGACAAATGTTGCTCCAATCAATGATCCATAGCCCTCAAACTTGCCTGCCCCCTTCAACATAATCTTCCTATGGAGGGTTGAGGCTGAAACTACTAAAATGTCATAACAGCCTACAACCAGTCATACTGATGGAGGTTGCCCATGTCTTCCACCAAGTCAACTAACTCGTTCTTGACCACATTGTTGGTGTGAGGAAATAGGAGGCATGCAAAAATGTACAAATCTTGCACAATCCTCCATCGATTTAGAGTCAGTCTTGGAAGCTAACACGTCGAGGGTCTTCTCAATTTTAGACCTTTTAAACTTTTTCTTCCCAAAATGACACTTACAAAAAGCACCCCTCTCCTCCCGTTCCTAGGCAAAGACCACCTGATCACCCCCCATCTTTAGGCCAGTGATGAGGGCCACATCCTCCAGAATGAAGTCCACTATGTGCCCCTTGAATGTGACCCCAGGTTGGGCCTTAGTCCAATAACCCAAAATTACTTTGAAGAGTGACGCCTGACAAATGATCGTTATGTGTTAAGACTCAGAAGAGAATAGTAGGGTTGTGCAATTTAGGAGAAGAGATTGAGAGGGCGAGATGGAAACTGAGAGGAGGGTTAAGAGGGAGATCAGTCGAAAAGAGGGAGATCGAGAGAGAAAGAGAGTCGGGGAGAGAGAGAAAAAAAAAGATTAAGGCAAATATTACTTCGTTAATTCTTGATTACAAAGTAAATGCCTAAATAGGCTGCCCTAACGCACTAGGCTACATAAGAAAACCCATATGGATACATAGACATTAACATAACTAATTCTAATCAAAACCAAAGCAAATCCTACAACAACTCAAATAAACTTACTAGCCTACTCACTAATTTCCTAACTAACACATTATTATGGGTCATAACATTATGGCATCCAACAATCAAATGAAGGGGGTTTGTCAAACAAGGTTCTTCACCTCTCGGAAGGTAGAGAGTATGTTGACCGACTTTGCTAGTTCTGAGGGGGTGCAAGGGACTTTTACTGACTCCCGCCTATTTCTTTGTGACCCTTCCATAGGGCCTGAGCCCCTTTTCTTCAATTCAAGAACTTCTGCATCAATACATACCCAAAGATGAGTAAGAAGGTACATAGACATATAATAAAAGTGTTGAATATAGCCCCGTGAATAACATAGCCATGTTTAAAAGGTACATAGCCATAAAATTCAAGATCATACGAGTATAGCTGAAAAAATTTAAATTCAAGAATCAATTGTATTTAGGAATCTTTTAAAATGAAGCAGAAAATTATTATAGTTGGTGAAACAAACATCTTGCTGAAACGTTATAGCAATAATGTTAAATCCTTATACCTTTAATGCTAAAACGTTTATAACAATAATGCTACAACATTTTAGCTATTATGCTATAACAATTTACCAATAATGCGGAAAGGTTGTAGTAATAATGTTTTTATAATGTGACATATAATTCAATTATAGATAATAGGATTAACATTTGCAATATTGCTAAAGCATTAGCAATAATGCTAAAACATGAGCAATAATCCTAATACATATGCAATAATACTAACACATCAACAATAATCCTAAAAGTTTTTAATCTTAGGGATTAAAAAAAATCTACTTAATTTACTCACCATGATATAGGGATTCGACGAATGGAAGCCTACTGTGGAGAATACGTTAACTATTTTTGAAACCTCAAAAAGCACATTGATAAAGTTAAAATGTTGTCAATAATTAGTAGCATTTATATTTTACAATAGGGAATAACAACCAAAAACCTGCAGATAAAAGCCCAATAAAAATGACAACTTTATATATAATAAAGGCAAAAAATTTTGTATGCTTCTTTGCAATGTAAACGTCATATAAGGCTACAATTAACATACATAGATGGAAGACATAAACCCCATATATATAATGAAGCTTAAGATTAACAAAAAAAAAATAAGATAGAGTCATCTATAATTAGGGAAACTGTGGAGGAACATAACCGAGATCGTCTCCGACGCAAGGCTAGCACTGACAATTATGCCACTGGTAGAAGCATTTTGGGGGGCGTAGGGCAGCAAATGTTCTAAAAAAGAACGCCACTGTGGAGGAATAGAACCCAGATCATCTCCTATGCAAGGCTAGCACCGGTGATTATACCATCAGCCGAAGAATTTTAGGGGCGATTAGGGTTGCGGATTTTGAAAAGAAGGACGTTATGGAGGAACAAAACAAAGATAATTTCTTACGCAAGGCGATTAAGGATCTAGGGGAAGAGGAGGAAATGAATATGCAATTTCGTATGTTTATGGTCACCTGAGGAAGAGGAGTGTGGACGTTAGGTCTAGGGGTGTAAACGGACGGACATGAACGCGAACAAGGCATGTTCGCAATCGTCCATTTTTACACGGACCAAGTGCTTGTCCGTCCATATTTGTCCATGACGGACACGGACGGACACAGACGGAATGAAGGAGAAAGTTTAACATATACTCATTTGTTCTTAAATTAAGGGTGGTTAATAAAAAAATAATTAAAAAATAAGTTATAATAATAATAAGATAGTCTAATCTAATTAATAAATAAATAAATAATGATGTTATAAAAGACATGTGAGAGTATAATATATATTTTTTACAATTTTGTTGTGAAGATTAACTATGTAACATAAATTAGTAATTTAGTATAAAGTAAAAATAATAATAATAAAATATATAGTTGGCAGACACAGACGGTTGCGGACACAGCTAACCCTTGTCCATATCCATTCGTATTTGGGATGGACAAAAATCAATATTGTCTATTTTAGTACGGACGGACGTGGATGCATATAAATACCAGATAAATAAATACCATTTACACCCCTAGTCAGGTCTGACCGGCGAAAGAAGAGGAAGCCGAGTTAAAAATGCAACATGGCAAGCTCGCCTGACCTTAAACCCGAATTAAAAGTAAAAATGCGATCCGAGTTGCATTTTGGGTTAAAAAGTGAGCCCAAAGTCACTAAACTTACCTGCCCCAATAAGCGACCTGGCGCCTGTTATTGGGCACTCTCACCCATTCCGGTGAGAGTGCAGCACATCCGAACCAGGAAATTAATTAATTCATCCAAGCACTTACGTGTTCCTGTCACACATTGTGGCCGACACAAGTAGGGTAGGCAGGTCACAAAAAATTTCAATTACATCAATCATTCATGAAAATGGTAGATTGGTAGGAAAGGAAAGCAGCTAGCGGTGAGCTCGCCATCTCTCTTGATTTGGCCATCTGCTGTTGGCCGGCGATCGTTGGGTTGAATCAGCAATGGATCTCCCGTTCGGCCACCATAAGCACCACCATCAGGCAAGGGGCGAGCAGGAGGAGGAGATGCCGGAAGAGCGACCAAGGCGTCATCCACCTGCGTTTGCAGCTTTTGAGGGGGAAGGAGAAGGCTTCCCTCCACCCTCCGCCGTGTACCATGAGCAGCACGTCCCCGGATTCCCGACCAGGAGAGAAGAGTACCAACAAGGCGAATTCGGGAGCCAACACGGATTTGTGGCACCACAGTCTCACTCTCGTCACCAGGGTGATTGGGGTGGTGGATCAGAAGAAGAGCCGCCGCAGAACTTTGGGGTGGGATCCTATGACTATGCTGAGGCTGTTGATGATGGGCCACGACGAGTGTACCAGCGACCCCCTCCTCCATCTGATTACTCTGACCCACGCCCGCCTCCCTATTCGTCGTCGTCTCCTTCTTCTGTCCACGTGCAGCATGTGGCTCACGAGACGTTTCCGGACTCGCAATCAGAACAGGAGGAGCATCGTCACAACCCCTTTTCCTTTTTCCACCGCCACAGTGGCCGTGGCAGTGGCGCTTCTGGTGGGCTGGAGACTAAGCCCACTGTCCGTGTTTTCTGCCAGGCGGAGGAAAACTACTCCCTCACTATCAGAGACGGCAAGGTCGTTCTTGCCAGGGCTGATCCCAGCGACGAATTCCAGGCAATTCTTACCATCTACTTTACTACCTTTTTACATGCTCCATTCTTTCCCCTTCAATTTCTGCATCTAAGCTGGCGCTTGTAGGTTCTCCCCCCTACGGACTACTCCTTCTGTTCCATATTACTAGCTACATTTGAATGAAAAAAAATAGTAGTGGCTTTTATTGAATGGCGAAACCCACATCCAAGACGACGAGGGGAAATAAGCTTATGATACTCTTTTATAAGTACCCTACTACTTGAATTGAACAAAATAAAGTTATTAATATGGAACTAACTTTTTGCCAAATGGATCTATTAATTTAGGACGGAGGGAGTATTATTTATGGATTTGCCTTTTTGCTTCTGGTTTTGTAGCATTGGATCAAAGATGAGAAATATAGTACGAAGGTGAAAGATGAAGAAGGGTTTCCTAGTTTTGCTATCGTGCATAAAGCTACTGGTCAGGCCTTGAAGCACTCGATTGGTGCCACTCATCCTGTAAGACACCATTCAAACTTGACTCAACGTGTTTTCATCGTCTATCTGATACTGTCTCTTTTAAGACACACATACTCATCCAATTTATAGGTTTCCTGTGCAGATGGCAATTACTCACTTGTTATGTCAATTGAGCAGTTCTCATGCTTTCACTGACAACTTAGTCAATACTTCATCCACCATGCAACTTACTTTCCAGTTTGTTGTCTGTCTACTGATGTGTGGATTTTCTTTATGTTTTCAATCACTTACTATGTCCTTTATTTGTGGAGTATGACACTTTCCTAGGGTGGGCAATGTGTATCTCTTTTTGTGTTGCTTCATGGCAATTCGCCCATTCCCAGGACTTGGATCGAACTAGTAGTCCTCCGATACAAGGGTTTAATTTCCTGACTGTCTGATTTTATTCCCTTTATAGATGCTATGTTAGTTTCCAACGTGGGCTGGTGGTGGAGGCTGCAAGGGTTATCAATTTCATTAATGGTTTTAAATAACTTTACATTATGTCGGCAAAGATGTGGTGGCTCTGTGTCATAACTCATATCACTTGCTGCGTATTCATCTTTGCACTCTGGCAAGATGAATGATATCCCTGCATTGTTCCATCTTCTTTTTTTAGCGTTCTATAATCTGCTACTGCGAGTTCAAAATTTTGAGATAGCACTGTGACCTCAGTGTTTGTGCCTCTGATCCACTAGATACTAGGAAATGTTTACCTTCAAGTTTTAACTCATTATGTTATGAACTGACAAATGAAGGTTGAATTTATTTTATTTGCTAACACCAAACCATAAGCAAATAATGCGGTTCAGTCATTCAATGATGCTTGAAATACTTGTCCATACACTTGGATTTTGTCAAAATTTAATTTGAAACAGTAAATGTAAAAAAATCCTTTCCTAAAAAACTTTGCAGGTTCAACTCTGTCCATATGATTCTGATATTCTTGATGAGTCTGTACTGTGGACGGAGAGCAAGGAGATCAGTGCTGGCTTCAGAGCCGTCAGGATGGTAAATAACATACGCCTGAATTTTGATGCATTCAATGGGGATAAGAACCACGGAGGGGTTCATGATGGAACCATTCTTGTGCTTTGGGAGTGGAAGAAAGGAGAGAACCAGAGGTGGAAGATTGCTCCTTATTGTGAGTACTCTAGATTGAACTGCTGAGTGATAAATGTCATGTTTTGAGATATTATGTTTTTCTATGCATAATTTGTTGATTGAGCTGCTGAATGATGAATGCCATATTTTGAGATACTCCCTCCGTCCTATATTAATATCTCCATTTAGTTTTTTATAATGAACTAAAATTGGTTCATTTTGAAAAACTAAATCGAGCTATTAATATGAGACAGTGAGTATTATGTTTTTCTATGTATAATTTGTTGTTGTAATGGTAAGAGTTCAATAATAAAGTGGAGAAGAGTAGCAATATACAGTGCAAGGCCGCCACAGGTCTACGAATTTGCCTGATGATTTAGGTTGTTGAGGGTGGATACCCCTGACCCTATACAATATATTTGCTGAAGATTGACTCTTCATGAATGTACCTTGTAAAATGGACAAGTAATTTGGATCTGAAAGTAGTTTATGAAAGGAAGTAGGTGTTTGACTAGGGCGGCGACCTAGCCTTCTCCAGGCTAAGACCGACTGGATTGAAGTGGTTTAGTGACCTTCTGGCGTCCAGCAACGCTACAATGGCCCAAAACAGAAAAATGGGTAGAATTCCTAGAAGGGGTGGGGGACACAGGGAGTAAGAAAGGAGGGGTACTAGTGGCTCTAGCCAAAACCACCATGATCATGGTGGCCAAACAGAGCCAAACCTCTTGGTAGACGGCAGTTTCCAGTAGTAACAGCTCACTGGAGAATCAAAACACAATTGGGTGAACGACTCTGTTTTGCGGACGAGCATAGCAGCTAGGCAGAGGAGAGGAGTGGGACGGAGGGGGGTGGAGGGGAGGGGAAGCTTTGCAACTTTTTCCTCAGATCTCCTTGACAGAAACTATGTGTATGGCTCGCGTATGTGAGGAAAAAGTAACACAACATGGGCATACTTAATTTTATATAGATATTCTAATGTTGGATCGTGTGCTAGAGTGAAAGTGAGCCTCTGAATGATTGAGGAATTCACATGAACTCGTAACAGGAAATCTTGAGAGTCTGCATCTGTTTAAGCTTTTCAGCCTTGTAGCGGTCAACTAATTTGCAAATGCTTTGACTTCCTGATATGAACTTGTGTGGACATGCATTGACTGGGCCTGGGAGAATATTTTTTTCTCCAAACTTGTTTCAGAAGTTACATGCTATCTTGAGCCACTCAAAATTTTAAAATTGCATAATTGTAAGATTAACACTCCTTATATCCAACTGTGTAACGCAGGAAAATGGATGTAGGGTCTCCCTTTGTTTGCTGAAGGATATGCCTAAGTGTCTGTTGATATAATGAGCTGCTCGTTTGTTGGAGATAACCAGTGTAGTTGATGATAAGTATGGGATCCTTTTTTATACTTACGTTTGTGTATGTTGTGTGTGTTTGCCAAACACGAATGAAGCGTGTGCCCACCGCCATATGGACCATTCACTTTGAAATTAATATGTATAAATTGCAAGGTAAATCTATATATTTATGAAATGTAATGGTTTGTTAAAGTTTTAAGTAGGGATGCCACTCGGGTCGGGTTAATGGTAAACCCGACCCGACCCGACCCTAATGGGTCGGGTTTGGTTTTCAAAAATAACCCTAATGGGTCGGGTCGGGTTTTAGTGATCCAACCCGACCCGACCCGAATATAAATATAAATATAAATATAAATATAAAATTTATATTTTTTATATATTTTTAATATTATTTTTAAAAAAAAATTAAAAAAAAAATATAAAAATTATTTTTTTAATCTATTCGGGTCAAACGGGTCGGGTCGGGTCGGGTCGGGTTCGGGTTTGACGAAACCCAACCTAAACCCGACCCGGTGGCATCGCTAGTTTTAAGGGGATCACCCGCTTCTGGTTTTTTTTCTTTTGATCTCATTTTCTACAAGCATCCTGGCATGTTCACCAACAAAGGAATGATAAGAGCAAATCAGGTCAGTAATTTAAAGTGAGAAGGTATCTGAAAAGGCCAAAAGCAATGACAAGGATTTTCTAACAGGATTTTCTTTTGGTTATTACTCGTTAGTTTTAAGATCAGTGACTTACTTTCGTAGGTTCAGTAGTTCTACTTAGAACTTAAATTTGTGGGGTTAAAAGATGCAATGAAATCAAGCAGTCGGATCAAGGATACCTTGCGGTGAGAAAGGGGAAAGTTCAAAGAAAATGATAGAAATATAAATTTTGTTTGTGTCTGCCCGTAGACATTATTCACGGGTCCAGAGCACCACGTCATCGCAGGTGTAGTGCTCCAACCCAGTTGCGCACCACCATGTGTTTCTCACATAAGAAACGTGGTTAAAGTTTGTCAATAATACTCCCTCGTCCTATATTCATATCTCCAAAAGCAAAAAAAAATTCTATAATAATTATTCCATTTTACTTAATTTAAGCCTAGATGAATCTATTGTGCTTCTCACTTTTAGGGGAGCCACCACCAGAGCCGCGAAGGAAGAGAGAAAGAGAGAGGAACCGACCAGTGGAGGGAGGCCGAAGCTGGTCTTGCAACCAAGGACAGTTCCACTAGGAACGGAGAGGGGAATCTGAAATCAAAGCAGAAGGGTTTGAGCCTGTTGAGAAGGGATAGGCCTAGAAGAAGATTGACTAGCAGCTGAAGTGGATGAAGATGAAGGAGATGGTCCCCAAAATGACGGGCCCAGTATGTGGTTGGCTACTTTTTCACGTTGGCCAACTTCCACCACCTACCAAATCTGTACCTTTTCATCATGGAAAATGATATTTCTACTCCATGTCGTCCTTGTCGCCATTGAAGAGGTTGTGGAGCAGAGTTTGCGGCATGATTGCCATCTCCGAGAACTCAATGCTCCCCTTCTCCACCCTCCACAGGTTGAATGAAGGCCCACGTAGCTCGTCATAGTGCAGCCCAGCTAGCACGAGGCGGTTGTTGCAAGCGAGCAGGAAGGATGAAGCCCAAGCAATGAGAAAACGGCTAGGAAAGACTTGTGATGGCCGATTAGAGAGGGCATTCCACGAAGCTCCATCTCTCACGAGCAACTTACTTGACGCTCTAATCTCCGAGCACATCCTATGTGGGTTGAGCTCCCCGAGCACACGCGACCCATCAGGTGTGATGGCGCATGACCATTGGCATGTGTCTGTGTATGACGTTCTCGTCAACCTGCGTCCACTGCCATGAGGCAGCAGAGAAGCTCTTAGCAGGTGTTTCCCCCATCGTGCCTTTGATGACGAGGCAGGTGCAAGCGTGGAAAATAGCCTTGGGTGTAGACCGCTTGTGGGCCATGTCTGGCATTGGGACCCACGCATCATCAGTCACATTATAGACCATTGCCAACCTCAACCTATCATTGTGCTTGCCATGGCACCCTGCCAGGAACACCCACCACTCCCATCGAAGGGTGTGAACCTCACTCCAATCGCTGGAGCGCAAGTTAAAGGAGGAGATGAAGCCCGAGTAGATGCCGAAAACAAAAAGCTTGGCGAGAGTGGATGTGAGACACCAAGCGGAGCTCTCCTGTAGATACTCCTCCGGTAGAGGTAGGCAAAGCTTCCAAGTGTCGGCCTCCTTGTAGTACACCTCCACCACTGGCCTGTCATAGATGTCGTGTCACACCCTGACACCCGCCCAAGCCGAGCCGAACCCGGTCCAAGGGACGGTTGAAGCACACGGGGGTGACAAAGTTGGTTTAACATAGCGGAAGACTTTAACCCCTCTATCGGGTATTTAACACATACAGAGTCGCGCACCTTTAAACCTTTGTGCAAGAGAAATAAATAGAATAAAAGAGAACTTTAACTCTAAAATAGTTCATAAGTCATATACCCACATACTTAAAATACTGAGCCAACACACATGACTCTAATCAGAATGTTTTACACAGATATAAAAATATAAGATATACGCGAGTCTGAAATAAGAACCATCATACATGATGTTTTATTATCATAACAACATAACAAGGTCTAAAGGCATCCATGCCTATTCCCATGCTCTCCTCAACCGTTCTTCATACATAGGATCCTGCTCGACTGCATGTTGCACCATGCAGCCCCAAAACAAAAACACAAAAAGTGGGGTGAGTAAAACTCAAGAAAGTTTTGGGCACGGTAACGGTAAATCAGAAAACAACTACGACACATCAACAAGGTCTATCAGATATACATATCATATAACATCCAATTTCTGAGTACTTTCCTTACTATAAGCATACTTAAACATAAGCAATTACCCTTCATGCAGATACCTCAAACATACTATACACATTCATGCTCAATCATTCTCCTTTATAATATTCAACCTGCATGACACATATCTTTAACATACAATCACATCATGCATATCCATAACCATAACCCTGCATGAGAAGTGTCTCTCCCACACAATTATACGATGCATAATCATCACATTTAACCTACATGAGAAGTGTCTTTACCACACAATCATATCATGCATAATCATAAACCATCAACCTGCATATCAAGCATCTCTAACACACAATCATAACCATGCAAGTTGATAAAAATAACCCTGCTTAATCAGTCGAAGCTTAAGCAGTCCATGCTTACTCTAAATAGTCCCCAACAGGAAAGTCTAAATGAATTACGCAGTTTGGGTAAATTCCCTAACGGGGAAGAATACCCCCTAGTAAGCCAGTATACTTGGCTACACTAGCTTAGTTTCTCAGGGTCTAGATGATCTCAATAATTTTATCTCCTTATAGCATTGCCGCTCTTCTTGTAACGCCAGAGATTTTCATACATTTTCCTTAAAATTCACGAAATATTTTTTTATCGGAGAAAAATAACGAAATCAAAACATGTATAAACAGTTTATAATTTAAAGCATCATACGGTTAAACATCGTACCGCCAAATCAAATATCCTCAGGCGCTACTCGAAAACAAACGTACGACTAAATTACCATGATCATGGATTTTTAAATACAAATAACTCCCAGGCGTCCCCGAGTACAAGTCCTATAAACAGTCCAACATTCTAATCCAAACTAAAAGTCCAGAAGATATAAACATTTAAATCTCATCTCACTCAATACATCAGATCGTGGCATAAAAAGATACTTGCATTGAGTCAAGTATACTTGAGTCGAGGGGGAAACAATCCACCGCAGAAATGAGCATCCATCTCCAGGAGCTCTCCAACACAACCTGCAAAAGCCTCCCGAACCACGGGGCTAAAAATAGTAAGGTGAGTATTTTCATACTCAGCAGGAAAATACCCAGTAGGGGAATCCCAAACATTGAACTCAATAAGTTCATAAAAACATGCGTCATGCAACTCAACATGAAGCAAACAACGTATAACATAATCATGCTCATATGCATATAAACATGCGTAGCATACCATGAAACCAAACTCATATAAACACCCTTAGACAGGGTCTTACAAACATACTCGTACCATTGCACGCTAACTCATATAACGTACACGTACTTGTACAATTTTACACTTACTCGTACGACCTTGCTCATACAGTCTTACACTTACCGTTGTACTCATACTCACTCTTACAGTCGTGCTCATACTCACTCTTACAGTCGTGCTCATCCTCATAATCATACACTTACTCAGAAACGTACAAACTCATACTTATACTCATACGATCGTACTCATACTCATACTCTTACTCATACGATCATACTCATACTCATACGATCGTACTCATACTCATATGCTTATAGTCGTATACATACTATCGACCACTGAAGCTCATTACAACTAATAAGCTCCAGTGTCAAAAAGGAAAAGAATGCCACTGGGGCATCACCTTAACCTCCGGGGAGTGACTAGACACCATGGACTTTTCCGAAGGTAAGGCACACCTATGCTCATGGGGCACAGGATCAAACAGGCAAGAGTAGATCCATGATACTACTTACCTGAGCGCGCAAACATACACCCACATAAGGGGTCATACAATTGCCCACACATAAGGGGCCTTATAGTGCCATAGAATTGCCCACCATAATGGGTCTTATAGTGCTAGTGCCACTCTTGGGCAGAAACATATAGTGCCTCTTAGGCGGAATCATACAATGCCACTCTTGGGCAGGAACATACAGTGCCACTCTTAGGCAGAACATACAGTGCCATCTATAGGCAGAAACATACAAAACCCACGAAGGGTGGAAACTTACAGCGCTCTCAACAGAGCATCAAACGTCTGGGCTTAATACAGCACACAGAGCAAAACAAAGCATATATCGCTCTCAACAGAGCATCAGACGTCCAGTGCTCTATATAGCACACAAACACCATCCCGCAGGATAGACACCATGGCAAGATATAAGAAATGCTCAGCCGACTCATTATCGGCTAGCTCAAACATGGAACTTAATCCGTCGAACCCTCAGGTCTCAAACTCACAACGCTATCATTAGCTTTCTTATAATTCAAGTTAGAATTATGTAAATTATGCGGTACAATTATGCCACACAAACTCACAGTCCTCGACTGATCAAACTGAAGCTGAGCCCGATCGAAACCCTAGTTCATTAGGGCAGCAGACTTCACTTAACCCATCCATATCGTGATCAAACTCACCATACATCAAATCCTTACGTACTCATACAGTCTCTGACATCCACCTTACGGTCAAAACATCTTACTTACATCGCCAAACTGAGCTCCTCAAAGCATATCCCTAACAAACCCTCTTACTTAGTACCTCACTTATTATACTTACTTTTCACTTTATAATTTATACGTTATGCTTGTATAATTATGCATACTCTTACTGTCTAACAAACCCCCATATGACTCCAAGCCTAAGTCTTCTTACTTACTGAACCCCTGATGTACACTCCAAACCGATTTGCTCAATTCCTCTCCTGTCACACTTACGTCCGTCGTCTTTTGTCACACGCTTACACATCCAAATCCACATCCAACTTTGTACCAAACCCTTACCACTCTTACTGTCCATCGCCCATACCTCTGCCCACACAGTCCACATACGTAACTTACTCACAATTGCTAGCCGTCACTAGCACGTACATAATACGCATCCATAGCATACTAACTTAATCGCTAGCCAACACTAGCACATACATATTCTACATCCATAAAACATACATACAACTCATACATATCAATCATACTTACAGCTCATATGCATGTCATATGTATCTAAACATACCATATAATCATGCTTATATGCACATCATGCAATTCCTAGCATGCTACTACTCATTCAAGCATGCTATCATGAAATTACGAGTTCAAAGCTCCCCTACCTCGTAATCATGATGTTTGATGGCGAGCACACGACGGTGGCGGCGTTGGTGGCGGAGTTGGTGGTCAAAACCATTGCCTAGTTGAGAGAGCTACTGTCCCAAGGGTGTAAGAAACACCAGAAGCACTCACGGCCAAACAAGGGTGACACTGATCAACACGGAAAAATCTGCGATCCACGGTGGCACACTACAGGCGGTCGGGAGGAAGGTCGTGCCAACAAGTGGTAGGTGCGACCGAATGTCCATGTGTACACTAAAATTCGACTGGTGGTTGAACCATACTCAACCGGTTACAAGACATCGAAATCGGCCGTGGACAGCACCCAACGGCGTCAATTTTGCGTTTACCAGGGCCCACCTAAGGGCGGAGGGTGTGGGCGATACTCAAGAACGGAGAAGAGGTGATGGAGGACTCCGATGTCAACTCCAGATGATGGTAGAACCATCTGATGGTCGGGCAGCGCCAAAGCGGCACCAATACCCTAACCCGCACGTGTGGCTACTTGCACACATGGCCAAAGGGAGGGGGAAGGGCTAGACGGTGTCAGCCCATGACTCGGAAGGGCGGTAGGGCCATTCCCAAGGGTGGTGACCAACGAAGATGGCCTTTGCCATTGCCGTGCCGAGGCAGGCCGACTAGAGGCCAATCGGCGTCCGGCGAGGGTAGAACGGTGGCGCTCTGAATAGCGCGGTCAAACACATATCATCGGCAGAGGGAGAACCTGCCTCATGCCGAAGAAAAGGGGTGGTGCCGCACTAGGGCGGCCAGCTATCTCTAGGCTGACACCTGCCAAACAACAAGGTCCAGAGGTGTTTGACATCCAACAACGCTCGGTGGCCCAAAACGGGTGAAAAACCCTAAGGGCACAAAGACGAGCAGGGGTTACCAACGGCTCTGGCCGGCTCTGTCGTGGCCCTAGCGGCCAGGAGGAGCTATCTCCGACCAAAGGTGACGGCCAAAGTCAGCGGCAACACACCAGACAATTAGCACAGTGAGGAGCAAAGGCTCGGTTTCTGTGGACGAGCACATCAACCGGCAGGCGACAAATCTCGTTCTAGCGGAACGGAGGGGACGAAGGCAAAACCGGGCTGGGTGGAAACGTCCACCATCGTTGCCCGGCCGGAGAGAAGCCGAACAGAGGTCTCGTGGGTCAAGTCCGGCATCCAGCTGACGGTGGAAGCCAGTGATCTCATGCACGGCAAAAATAGGGGAGATGAGGGAGAGGCGGACCGGAATAGTGCTAGGGCCAGCAAACCTAAGCTGGGACGGTGGCTCAGCCCTCGTCAGGCCAGGGCGGAGCTAGACAGAAGTCTATCGTCCGTAGCTCGCAACTGCCAGCCTCCGTTCCACCAAAACCAAATACGGGCGGAGCAGGGGAGGTGGAGGCATCTGGCCGGAGGAAAGAGGGAGGGCAAAGGCGGAATCGGGCAGGCAGAGGTGGCCCACAACCTTCGCTGGACCAAGGTGGTTCGGACTGAGTCCTACTGAGGCGTCCAACGGCGGCCGAAGCCGGCCGGCGAGTTGGATCAAAGGGGGCGGAAAACAGGGCACCGGAGAGGAAAAGAGGGCTGGGGTGGCGGAGGAGGACCACTGGGGCCGGGATAGGTGGTCCCTCGTCGTCGCGGGCCCAAAGCGGGGCCATGGCCGGCCAGTCGGGCCTTGCCGGCCCACGTCTGCGGTGGTCCGCAAAACACAGTGAGAGAGGGAGAGAGAGCTCACTGGGGAAATCCAAGTGGGGAGCCGACGGGAATGGCCAGGGTGGCGGCCTTGCTATCACCGGCCTGTGGCTGGCCGGACGGAGGCCGGGCGGAGCCCACCGGCCACCGCCGGTGCTGCCACAACACAAAACAGAGAGTGAGCAGAGAGAGACCGGAGAAAATAGGGGCGAGACGGGGCGGATGGCGGAGCGGCCGTGGGGCTGGGACGGTGGCCCCCCTGCCGTTGCATGGCCGGGGCGGAGCCGGTGGCGGCGGCCCACTGGCGGCCGGCGGCGGCTAGGACAGAGAGAAGCCGGAGAGGGGGCGGGTGTGCACTGTTCCAGAATTTTTTGGATCAGGCTCGGCGGGCGGGTGTGCACTGTTCCAAAATTTTTTGGATCGGGCTCGGCCGAGCCCGATCTTCTCTTCCTTTTTTTTCCCTTTCTTTCACTTATCTCTTTTGGAGTCTCATACTCTCTCAAATATTCGCGCTAGAACATGTGTCAAGGCCCGCGACCTACGATGAACTCTATACCCGACTCTATGGGTATGAATACTGAGGCCAATTACGCCGAAGCATCACAATTTCTCGCCGAAAATGATTAGAAAAATTGCAGAAAGTCGTACTAAAAATCCGAGACGTTACACTTCTCAACCCGGGGAGGAAAACACGTCCTCAAGGGACGTAAACCCCATCTTTTTGGACGTAAAACTGAATTGATAAGTCTTCGATCAATTAACCTGGCAAGCAATATCACACAATTGTATCCAATCGATTGACATGGCTAATCTCGATAAAATCTCATTCGTAAATTCATCTCATGATGTAATGCAACATGGTACATGCGTAAGCAATAACTACATGAATTCTAATTTATGAAACGAGCTCCCCATCAGCCATACATACATCATTTCTAATCATAAATATTAACAATCACCATAATTACCCCCTCATGTGTGTGTACACGGTAGAATCACTACATACTAAGCATATAGACATGCATTATAAATATCCCATTAACATACAACACACGTGCTATTTAACATTTAATAATTTCTTCTTACTGAAATCATGAGTAAAAATCATTGAAAAACACAATTCGAATAATGTGCAATCTCATGCTAGACTTAAGTAAGCATAATCATTACTACACTTAGAGCTAAACATGGCACCATCATTCACCCATAATTTAGTCAGAACATGTAAGACATGCAAATCCATTCTCATACTATAACCTTGCTAAATCATTCAACATGGATTCAAGACAAGAATATATCATATGCTTAACTGAATAACATGAAATTCACATAATACTTAAATATTCATCATAGCTTTCATCATCAAATTCATACAATTCCAGTAGCTTTATGAAGTATATATTACTCATAAGAAATGATACTTAAGGATAGAAACTCAAAATTGAGCAAAATAGTAAAATAGCCGAACTGTTGCGTTGGTGTTCGAACGGCCCTACAGGGTAGTTCGAATGGGTCGTTCGATCGGCCTGCATGGCTGTGCGATCGCCATAACTGAAATCTCTGGTTCGTCTTTTCCACTTTGAATTTAAAACCGAAACTTCATATAAATATCATAAACCTTCAAATCTCACTCCCAATCATCATAATAACGAAATCCATTGATGCACTAAAATAATGTTCAATTAGATGTTTTTAAATCTTGAATTACAATCATATTTTGTGTTAATTTACTATTTGTTTAGGATATTTATGTTTAAATATGTGAGTTGGACCTTAGTTGTGTTTACATGTCTAAACAGGCTTCAACATGATCCAAGTAGAAGATGAAGTAAAAGCCCATTTACCCAAAACTATTTAAAAGTTCTTAAGAAGCTCCTAATGGTCTAAACATGCATAGAATGGTCGAACACAACCTTTTGGACCCGTTGCATTTTAGATTTGCATTAAGAGAGCTAAATTCGGGATGAAGCTGATTTGGATAGATCGACATAGCCTTAGTATTTCGACTATATTTTTCTATGTATAATTCGGATTGATACAATTCCGGTCGCATGGGAAAGAAGACTTCCGTGGCTACAATCTATATTTCAGAAAAAAAAAATTCATAATTCCGACGATATATGGGTCAAATCTGGCATGCAAATGGCTAACTAGTTAACTAACCCGAGGCCAACACATCGAGAATCTTTTTATTGGTTGTGATTGATACACATAAGGAAAGACAATGAGGCTGATTGGATAACTAAAGAAAGACTCAAAGATACTTATTTGCTAAATAAATCATCAATTTATTTAATTGATTTAAAATCTAATCATTGCCAAAGAAAAAACCAATCAAGCAATCAATCAGGATGTAATTAAGGGATATGATTGAACTTTCCCCTTTGAAGCAATTTATTCTACTCCTATAAATAGAAGGGTGGATGTAGTAGATGCATCATCTCCTCCTCTTTGGAGCTATCTTCTCTTATTTTTCTTCTCTTATTTTGTAGCTTTTATTTTTAGTTTTATTGTAATAGTTTTCTAAGCTCTCCAGCTAAGGCTAGAGGTGATTTGTAACAATCTAATGAAGTTCTATTCATGTTTAATCAATGGTTGCAAGTAAGTATTGGTTATTTGAAGTGATGTTTATTTAATATTGTTCTTTTTCTTATTTATTTGTGATTTGGATACATAAGATGCTTGAAGGCTCTCCTTCTTGATCTTTTGTGATTTTGATACATAGAACTCTTGGAGAAATAATTGTTTTATCCTTCATCTATCAAAAGAATTTTCTATCTTTGTTTTTGCTTTTAATGTTCATATCTTCCAGTTAGATAGAATCTTCATTCGATTCTAACTGAGATAACATAACACATAAAGAACATCACTAGATGTTACAATGACCCTTAATGCCTTAGTGTTTTATCTTATTTTGCCATTAAAGCTCAAATCCATGGAAACACACTTCAAACACCAAAACTCAAATATGAAATCACAAACACATTTAGGACGAAATCACTTACCTTTAACAAGCTTCTTGACTTGAAATCGATCCTCAAACACCTTCAAATCCTACCCAAAATAGGGTTTTTGTTAATACCTTCATAAATCCGATTTAAAATACATAAATATCTTGATAACTAATAGATCTATGGTTTATTGAGTTAAAAAATAAAATTCATTTCATAAGGGTTTGAAATAGAGGTTCAAATTAGTAACTTTTTGGGTAGAAATCAAGATTAACCCTTGTCAAAAGAAGGGATTTGAAAAGTTTATGGAAAACCCTAAGAAATTAGTGAAAGATTAGGCTAATTTTTACCTTAATCACCTTCCTTCTTGGGGAATGAGGATTAGGACTCCTAAGCTCCAGATTTTCAGCTCTTCCCAATTTGGAAAATGGCTGTCTTTCTATTTATAGTAGGCTTTGGGGTAAACCTAATAGATATGTGGGGTATAAATAGAGTTTTACGCTAAAAATAGAAAACTTGCTTATTTTAAGCCCAAATTAATTTGTAAAAATTTTGTAACTTTTAAATATTGTCTTAAGATGTTGTAGGGTAATTTGGGACCTATCATCCAAATTTTGTGCATGGGGCCCACGGCAGGTCTCGCCCCCTAATTTTTTGGGAAAAATAGTCAAAATTTCTGAAAATTCTAAAAAAATCACAATTGCCTTATATTAACATAAGAACCATCAAAATGAAGACAATTTGATTAAAAGTCATTGTTAACCACTTTAAATTTAAAAATATGTCAAAACCGATCAAAGTTAACATTAAACCACACAATAATTATTAAATCAAATAAAATAAACCGGTTGAGTTTAGGGATCTTACATGTCGTCTCTGGTGGACAAAAGTTGGACCTCGCCTGCCGTGATGACTTTGAATGGACCCTCTTTAAATGAAACCCGAGAAGAGAGGGTGCACCTGACGGGTGATGTTTGGTAATGGGAGGAGCTCAAGTCTGGGGCGTGTTTGAAGCTGGAGGTGGTGGTGCCCGTTCCTGCTAGGTATGTGAAGGGCAGTCTTGCCATCGTGGTCAAGCACTATAACGATGAAGAATTGGAACTGTTACATTTTCATCTGTTTGTAGAATTGTCACAAAATAGCTCAAGGGGAGATTGTAAGTGAAATTTGAGTGCAAATTCCATGAAAACAAATGTCATAATAATGTGTGTAATTTGAGTCTTGGAGATCGATTTGATGTGTTGTGGTTTGATCTGAGTTATTCGTTAGAATTAAATGCTTGAAAAGTAGAGAACTTGAAGATACAAAAGTTGACCTAGGTGCTTCAAGTGATAAGACACTATGATTCATCATGCACTCATGTTAGTTAGATTTTATTGTTTAATTGTTTGGGAGAGAAAAGAAAATTCTTAGGAACTATAGAAAGTTCAACTCAATATGAAGAATGAGATTAATTGTTCTATGATCTATCGCATTCATCCAAACGATGTTCAACCTCAAAACCCAACTCTCTTGCTAATCCTCTACATGCGTTTGGTTTTGTTGAGAGGATATTCATTGAGTTTATAAACTCTCTATTTCATAGTCTGCAATCGAACGAATTCATCCACTAGAAAGAAAACATTCCAGTTTGAGTCTAATGAGTTAAGGATTCCTTTCTATATTGATACTTAATGTGGAAGCCGACTTGGTATTCTAGTAAAAGGCTTTCTAAGTTTGTCCTTGAAGAGAGAAAAAGAAGAGACAATGCAACCAAAAAGCCCTAGAGATTTTTAATTATGTTTGAGTGGAAAAAAACCCAAAGGTTCCCCTTTCCAATGCTTGAGTTTTTATTACAAATCAATTCAGAATTGTTGGAATTGGATTTAGTGCTTGAGAATTGATTATTCTATGCGAGCTGCACAAAACAATCATCACAAAAGCTTTCACCTTTACTCCGCTAAATTTTGGAGATCAGAACAAGGTGTGGAGCACGAGATTTGAAGATTGTTCTAGGGAACAAAATACCTTGGCCATGCCTAAATATTTTTGTGTGCTTCCCTATGTCTAAACAACACCAAATTTCATAAATGCATACTGATATACATAATTTAACAAACTATTCAAGAAATTTTGGGAATTGAAAGGAAAAAGTGGTAAAAATC
The DNA here is from genome assembly GCA_035235625.1 of Saururus chinensis. Taxonomy (NCBI): domain Eukaryota; kingdom Viridiplantae; phylum Streptophyta; class Magnoliopsida; order Piperales; family Saururaceae; genus Saururus; species Saururus chinensis. Next base: position 161,344 of record CP141141.1, read on the forward strand.
CAAGCCCTAGACACATGCATTATACGACAGGTAGGGGCAATTTGGTAAATATCAAGGTACCTTCTCCACCAACCAAGGCTGCAATACCACTATAGGGTGGAAAGAACATAAGTCTCATATTGGAGCCCAATCGGTGGAGGCACCAATTGGAATTTTTCCACTTTCAAACAATCTACCTAATATATATAGCAAGAAAGTCATGAAATATAATGAACAATCAATCAATTCCACATAGAAAATAACATATAATCAATCAAATAGACGTGCTAACCTTCAGTAGTTGAACCCCCAGGATGCAGTCTCGCAACACCCACAATAAAAACACAATGCTTTCTATTAATTGAAACTCATTCAAGTGGGGAGAATACCTTGTGTTTGATTCAATTATGAATGAGATCACTACAATCCTTATCACATGAAATTGAGGAGTGATCAGCCCACAAACTACCTCCTTGGGGCATGCATTAGCCACTGTTGTCCCAAACACCAAGACACACACAGTCCAAGGGGCCGATGGCATGAATCCTGAGGCGATAGAGGAGAGGGCTTGTCACAACCCAGATTTTTAAAAGCCTTTTTTAAATGGCACGAACGGTAAGTCACAAGATTTTTTTTCTTTCTTAAATACAAAAAAAACCATTCGGTTAAATATCCAGGTCATGATAATTGGGGTTCACAAATATGAATATCAAATCATATAATATTATTACACGTCTAAAAAATTTAGTAAGAAAGCTAATCCATCTAAGTACAAGTATGTCATCCGTCTAAAAATAAATAACTAAGTTGACTCTCTTGCCAAAGATACACTTATGTACCAGAGTTTTAGAAACGAAGAACTTCATCATGTGCTAGACAATCTTGGTCTCACTTAGCATCGCCTGGAGAACCTGCAACCAACCAACAACAACAACAACAATGGAACCTCTCTGCCCTCAGGACAAAAAGTTTTATTAATATTTTTTAGATCAGGCCAACATCACCCGATATTAGTTGCCTATCACCCGATATTAGTTGCCTATGTACTCATCAGACAACATCTCCAATGTTTCCGACAAGATTGGATCCATATGTAGTTCTGCCTAAAAATTATACTATCCTAAGAAGCATAGCATTACACATGCAATGCTTAAGTATTTTCAGCCTACATTTTATGCAAGTCCTTTAATCATTCCACTTGTCTAATTAAACAAGCAATATCAAACAATGTTATTAATTATCTCATAACTCTTGCTCAATAATTAATACTATCAAATATATATTCACTCATAGATAACTCACCCCTCGAGGAATCTCTAGACAAAGGACTCCAACATTGGAGTAAACTGCTTAACAACCACTTGACCCAAATCCCCAGGGCTCTTAATAACCTGCCACGAATTTGCAGAAGAGGATCCTAACTATGCTCATTGACACAGATTGGCGAGAAGCACCAGCCTTCCATGATGCTCATACAACTCCATTTTTCATACGTACTATATGGTTTTGGGAAGATCTGTGGGAGACCCACGATAAAGACCATCTAATCAATACCCAAACCATCGTAGCGATGAAGAAGCACATCACAATCTCCACCATTCCCCAACTCAGGGAGAAAATGTATTCTAAGACATTACTAATGTATCCATAGAAGTCTCAGGTCCTTATGACCATTGACCCCCCCAAATATTCAAAACTTGAACTAGATTATTATTATCTAGTCAAGTATTCACCCAACCATTTAGGTCCTCTTCACCTTGTGAATCGGCCCAATAAATAACTCATCCACTGAGCTATAACTCAAAGAACATCCCATAACCACCCTCGGTTCATTAACTAAGGTAAAATCTATGTTAGGCCTCGTTCACTCTATAAACTAGTCCCAAACCTTATTGAGGGTATTTTAGTCTTTATCTTGATCAAATGCCCCCCCCCCCCCAAAAAAAAAAAATCCAATAGCAACCCATGTCTCTTGATTAAACTTCATTAATCTTAAATTACCGATATAAATTAAAGCATCAAAAATAAAAGTATGAATCAGATTAAGCAACATAAATAACATGTAGTCACACTAGTGCATAAATAATGAATGAAGGCCTGTTGCACACATTTGCAGGGCTAGGGCTCAGCGAATTCAAGCCCGAGAGTGTAAATAACTTTTAACACATTGTACGAGTTACGTAAATAATACTCTAGTTGATCGATGTACTAGGTTGCAAAAATGTGTAATTCACTGCCTTAAACACTGAGAATTACAGTTATTCCCCTTGTTTCCCGTGACATTGTGACTTGACAAGGTCTTCATGTCATTACCTAGTCACACCCTTTCCTTTTGAAGCCATTTAACATCACTATAACATACCCTAACACTTGGTAGTTAGGTTATTAGTTTTGGCGGAAATGGAACATATTACCCCTAAGGGCATTAGGGTAATTCTACTACCTAGGTTATGGTACCCTCCCTTGGGTCATTTGGTCATCTCACTACCCTTTTATTTGTTTTAAGTTATTAACCTCTCAGAAGGCTCCACTCTCAAACTGACTCGTGCTTCCATTCACATGAATGTGGGCGGGTCCACTCAAAGGGGTATTTTTATCATTTTGTTTAAAGTCATCCTTATGTCTAATGGGTCTAAAATTGGGCTCAAGGGTACTACTTAGATTCATGGACTCGGTGTAATTTTCCTAGCATGTGACGGGGTCATTAACCCCTTGAACCGACCTAGGCCTACCTAACGGTTTACCATAAACCCTAGGGACAAAATGGTCAATTATCAACTCACTGGAATTTTTCCTCCCTATGCGGTTTGGTCTATATTTAGGGTACATATTAAGATCTTACTGGAAATTTTTCCAATTTTTAAATCCACTCATAGGCCCCTGGAACAGAGCCCTTAAATCTAGTAAGTGAATATCTTATGGTAATTTAACTACAATGTGTAAAAGGGTTATTTTACAGCTTCCTGGATTTTTCACTGGCCTGACACTTAGTCAGAATACTCCCACACGTCTCAAGGTCAATGTGTAATTTTCTAGAATTTTATTGACCTTTTTATCTCCCTGAACCGGACTGATTCGTTCCCCTTTCTTTTTCTTTTTTTTTTAAACCGACTTGGGTCGGGTCAGCAGTTCGGCCCGGAATTTGGCCGTCATGGAGACACCCGTAGGGCTGTGGGCGGTAGCTGGATCGAATCCTGCTACCACCGGCCTGGCCCTCTCGCCACCGGCCTGGCGATCTAATCACCGGCAGAAGACTTCCATCGGAGGAAGACGGCCGGATCTGAAAGCGACGGTCGATGCGACGCCGATCTGAAATTTGTACTGAGACGGCCTAATTTTTGACCGCTGAAAAGCACAACAGCCGCCATGACCAAGGACAAGCCCAGGTCTAGTTAGATTGTCTCTAAGCGGCGAATTTGACGAGCCCAACCTCACTTCAGTCCGGTGGCCGCCGACCGACATCGAATCCACTGGGTTTCGCCCATGTTCGCCCGCTAGCAGAACTGCCGGCGGAGCAGTGGCTGTCACGGACAGTGTCGGGGGTAGGGCCTATTCGATTCGCCGCCAGGTGGCAAATCTAAGTGACCCAATCCCCGTCGCCGGCAAGCAGTGCTTGCCGGCCGGAGCCCAAATCTAGTGACTGTACAAGGGTAGAAACTGGTGTATTCTTCTTAATTAACTAAATGATTAATGCTCTAATTAAGAAATCGAAATAATTACACGCCTAAACCTCTTAATCACATAATCAAGTTTATTTGATGATCTTACCTTAATTGCCGAATTTTCGTCGATCCATCGCCGCCATAGCCTTGCCAAAAAATTTCATTGATGGCTTCTCCTCCTCCCCTTAATGGTCAAAAGCTCCCCCCCTAAGATCTCTAATTATCTATTTATAAGCATAGAGATTAGAAACCCTAATCCCTCTAGAAGTTGGGCCAAATCTCCCCCAATTAAACCACTTAATTAGGCCCTTAAAATATAATTTTGAAATACTAATTAATCAGGCTCGTATAGCAACTTAAACGGCCAATTTACGGGTCTAATTCGGGTAAACAGGCCCTGTGCGATATGTTCAACTTTGAAAGGTCATATTCCTCTCATCCAAACTCTGATTTGCGTGTTCTTGGTGGCGTTCCAAAGCTCTTTCTGTCTACTTTCCATCCATATAGGATTCAGCTACCACTTACAACTGATGATAAAGTTATTCTCATGAGAAGGTTAAGGGGTCCAACACCTTAATTTCCCGTGGTCGACATTTAGAAAATTCCCTGACATTACAGGGCTAAAGTTGTCTTTCTTGGTGCATGAGAGAGCAAGGGAGGAAGGAGGTGTCGCACTCCAAGATTTTCATTTTTTTTACAAAAAAATCACAACAGGAACAATATTATCATTATTTATCCAAAGTATTCACCAATATACCTTGGGGTGCGAGCCACTTGCTTTTTGAACATACGAATATCAAATCAAAGTACATATCAACCATCATTAAGACATTATAAAACTAAATAGGTATGGCTTGTGTACATGTATGAAAATCATAATACACACCAACGTAAATAAATTGACACTCACATGCCTACAATCATCTATACAAGTTTAAGCGCCATCATAATTAATAAAGGAAAATCCAACATAGTATGTGGCCTGAATTAGATATCCTCACCACACACACCAAATCCTCTTAAAAGCTTACTCCTCTTGAGTAATTACATCTAAGGATGTTGAGTATATTATATACGTAGTGGGATGGCTAAACAAGAACTACATAAACAAATAATACGGAAATAAACAAAATACACTTCAAATCAACCCTTAAACACAAAGTACAAAGGTTCACTAATGTCATGACAACATTAAGGTGATCTCCATGGCTCCTTATAATATGAACCACTCCATGCACCAGCTTCAAACTCTTATTGAAGACTATAGTCCGCTCCATCCACGCCATGAAGCTAAGGCCCACAAGGGCTCATGGACATAAATGGTCGAGATTCTTAGTTTTCTATTATAACTGAGAACTTATTTGTTACACTGTATTGGAGTTGTGCTTCTTTAAAAACTATAACTTGTTCGAACCATCTCCCAAGCCTGGGGGAAAGGCTCTACAAATAAGAAACTCCCAAGCCTTAGGGAGCTGAAAACTCATAGTCATTTTTTCATACCATTAATATCCTCTATGTAGCTAAACATATCCACTCTTCGAGCCCAAACTGACACTTGGCACTCGTGTCCTTAAGTATCTTACACAAGGGATTAAGATCTCTACCCTTTTGGCATACCAAAACCTAGGGTTTACTTACTATGATTCACACACATCTTTCATCATTTGTTACAATAATTACTTATATTCATTATGCAAGTAAAATATACCAAAATATTCCTAATTAGTAGTAAACAAATTTGTGAAAATATCACTTTGAAATATAGACAAAAGTGTCATTACTCATCCCACTACACATCGGTGTTTGTGTTGATGGCCATTGACACCAACATTGATACATTGATACTCTGTTGATAGTGAGTAGACTATAATAAGTCAAGTTCACCGATGCACCCCTAAATGTCGGTGCCAAAAACTATTCATCTCCACCTAACCATCATTGAAATTTTGGTGAATGTATCGATGGCTAGAACATAAGAATAAATATTTTTGCACTGGTGTCATAGCAATTCCTCTTGGAAAGAATCATTCAATAAAACTAGAATGTACATAAAACTTTAAATTCATAATACTTTTAAACACAAATACTTGACAGTCTACAATCATAATCTCAACCAATGTATTCATAGCCATGAACATAATCTCGACATACAAAAAAATATGCCAACACAAAATCATGATTTAAATAACTTAAGTAACTCATAACCCCCCAATTACGTCCTTTTCCATGACTAAAGAACATATAGGATTCAAAGTTGGCAATCTAACCTTTCTCCTCTATATGCTACTCGTTGATCTTGCAAAATTCAAATTTTCCTTTTTTTTATGCATGCTAGATAAACAGGAAGGCTAAGTGAACAACACAACTCATAATTTCAGTATAGGTGATAATTCACACCCACAACACAAGAAAATATGTGTTCAATATGGCATAAATAAGCAGTTAAAAATGGCTAGTTATATGCCAATGATATGTGGTGCACAATCATACTTACTATACAAAGCAAATTGAATGACGATAGATTTTTGCAAAATTTTCTATATTACCCTTATATTTTTCTATAATTTCCTTTAATACAAGTATAAATTAGTATGTTATATGAAGGCATTTTAGTAAAACTATATCTTTTTATTTTTTTAGATGGATGCTACATGTCAACCTAATACTAGTTGTTGATATGACATGGGTCCCACTTTTTACGTTATGTTGATTTTAACTTTGTAAGTTACATCCTACACTCCCAAACTTGGATTTGTACATTCTTAATATCACGGGAAAGCTCTAGACAAGCTCTTTCAAATGAGATACACATGAGTATGTTTCTTAAATCTTTTATGTGGATCCCACACATATAATATGCTTCATGATAATATTTTTTTACATTTTTATCCATATTACACATGTTTAATTCACATATTTTTTACACTATTGGAAAACACTTTATGAGCTCTATCAAATGAGATCTGCTGCCAAACTAATCCTACATATGAATGACAAACTTTGAGATGTGAAGTCTGTCAGCAACTTATGACTTAATATTAAACCTATAAGATCTAGACTTGGGGTTGCCAACTACATACGAGTAACTAAGGGTGCTAACGAGCCAAGCCAGCTCGTCGAGCTGAACTGGCTCGGCTCGGTTCGACCCGAAGTTGGCTCAGCTCGAATAGAGCTCGACTCGAGCTCGGTTAGAATTCGAAAGTAAACGAGCCGATCTCGAACATGGTCCAGCTCGAATCGACTCGACTCGGAACCTGATCGGTTCAAATCGAGATTGACTCGAAGCTTGGCTCGAACTCGACTCGATTTATTATATATTACTTTTTACATATTAATATATTATACCTATATTATATAAATTTTTTAACTTTCACCTTTCATATACCTATAAATTTTATATTATTTTGTACTAATATATACTATATATACATCAATATATAGTATGTAATATATTATATATTATTGTATATAATATCCATATTATGCTATTATATTTAAAATAAATATAAATCCTACTACTAATAAAATTGAGAATGTAGGTATGAAAAATTATTTTATTCTTATTATACCCTTATTCATCTATATAATATATATTATTAATTTTTTAAATACTACCTTTAATCATTCTAATCTTAATAAATATAAATATGTAATTTTACTTGCATATTCTTAATTTAACTAATAATATTGGCCTTTTTTGCTTATGTGCGTACGATTATACTTCTCTTAGCAACTACTAGATCACTAATTGATTCTTTCTCTCTCTCACACACACATATGTATATATGTGTATGAATGTGTGTGTGTGTGTGTGTATATATATATGCATGCATGTATATATAAAGTTTTAATCATTAGTCACGACTACTATAAAATATAATTAAATAGAATCAACCATTTGCTCCTCCCCTATATTTATAAACCATAAAATAAATGGAGTCAACTATGGGTCCAAAAGTTTTACTTGTGATTTGTAATGTGATGAGTATCTTAACTCTGTCAAAACTCTTTCACACGCTTGCGAAGGCTCCAACTCTATAACATTGACTTCAATATAATGAGTAAATTATATAAAATAAATCATATAATTTTTAAGATTTTAAATTCATATCAATACTATATATAAGAATAAAAATAATATAAACATCATATTTGCACTTTTACCTTTCATATACCCATAATATTTTATATTATTTTATAAAATATATATCCTATATATACATTAATATATGGTATATGATATACTATATAATATGATATATAATACCTATATTATACTATTATATTTTAAACAAATATAAATCCTACTACTAATAAAATTGAGAATGTAGGTATGATAAATTATTTCATTTCTATTCTACCCTTATTCATCTATATAATATTATTTAAATTTTAAATACTACCTTTAATCATTCTAATCCTAACAAATATAAATATGTTATTCTACTTACAAATGAACATTCTTAATTTGACCAATTATATTAGTTTAGAATTAGAGATTTAGTGAATTATATCTAGATTTTTCCTATAAATATATCCAGTGAACCAAGTCTAGATTTTACTCTTGAATTTTAATTATATTAATTTTTTTTTACAGGCAATTCACACACTATGAAATATGCTATTGCTGAGGTCCAAATAATTCTCTTATTATGAACTTTTTTATAGTCACTAGAATAATTAGATATGAAATATGTTAATAAGAGTTGTCATAACTTTAGTGACTAGTTTAGTTTTTTGTGGCTTATTATATGAGAAATTTTATATAAGTATCAAGTTAACGGAAAAAAATATATTTACCAATGTGATGTTCCTTCTCATTGACTAGGCGCTGACACTTGCGTGGTTTTTTTAATTTATTTTTTCATAATTTCATCCTTTAGAATGACAAAATGAGTACACTTAAATTAATATAATGTTCTAACTTTGTCCTTTCAAATGACGAAATCAATAATGAACTGATTTTTGCTCTTTTTTTTCTCTCTCTCTCCCCTCTCTATTCACTCTCTCTCTCCTCTCTCTATTCTCTCTCACCCCTCTCTCTTTCGATTATCTCTCTTATCTCTCTCTCCTCTTTCTTTCTATTCTCTTTCTCTTTTTTCTCTCTTCTCTTCTAAAGCACAAAATCATGAAAATTTTTAAAAAATATTATTTTTCGTCATTCATAAATACATTGTATTTTATTTTAAATTTAATATTTTAATATATAATATATAAATAAAAAATTAAATTAATTTTTTTTACTTTCTCCCCACTTCTCAGAGCTAAGCCTCACGTCATGCACATGAGAGAGAGATAGGGAGAGAGAAAGAGAAAGAAGAGAGGACAGAGAGAAGAGAAAGTGTAGAGAGAGAATAACAGAGAGCCAAAAGAGAGAGGAGAGAGATTGAATAGAAATATAGAAATGAGAGAGTGAATAGAGAGAGAAGAGAGAGCGAATAGACAGAGGAGAGAGAATGAATAGAGAGAGAGGAGAGAGTGAAGAGTAAGAGGAGAGAGAGAGAATGAAGAGATAGTAGAGAGAAAAGAGGACAAAATTATTTTATTATTGATTTTATCATTCTAAATGACAAAATCAATATATTGCATTGATTTTATTTTTAAAATGATAAAATTAGTACATTATATTGATTTCGTCCTTTAAATGACAAATCAGTACATTATATTGAATTTTTCCTCTTCAAGAATGAAATTATAAAAAAAAAAAATTAAAAATCACGGAGGCACTGGCGAAAAGAAATACCATATTGGTAAATATTTTTTTTCTATGTTATTTTGGTAATTATTTTTTTTATATTATTTATATAATTATATAAGATATTTGAATAACATTAGTTAAATTTTTGGTGACAAATAAAAATTTTTTGTTGGGTATTTATTGACTCTTATTTTAACCATAGATTTTGAAATAATATTTATAACTTTAATAGAATAGAATTATGTTTATTATAATTTATTTTTATTTTTGTAATGTTGGTGTGATTCTCTAAATTAATATGATTTTTTATAGAAAAAAACAGTTTGGGTTATAAATTGGATTCAAGCTCAATTCGAACGTAAGTTCGAGTTGGTATAATATATTTTTGAGCTCGAGCTCGAATCGAGTTTCGAATTTCTTATCGAACCGAGCTCGAGCCAGGCATCGAGCTTTTCGATCGAGCTCGAGCCGAGCTTTCAAAATCGAGCTCGAGTCAAAAAACCTGAAAACTCAGTTCGGCTCGGCTCCTTAGCACCCTTACGAGTAACAAGTATATATGGGTTAGTATAATATTTTAATTATATGTGTATGATTTTTTATCATTATGATCCTAAAAGTATGTATAGCTTGCAAGAGAGACCTTTGTTTGATGCATACTTTATTTTTATTTTATTTTAATTTTTTATCCATATTTGTATTTACATGCATAATGCTTGTGCATTGTTGCTAATATATGCTAACACATATTTTAATGGTTAAATTGACTGTGATTGACAAGTTTTTAGGTTAACTGCATTTGGGAGCTAGATAGACTATGAGACATGTATGAGAATGGGCCAACAAAAATATGACAGAGAGTACCAAGAAATATACTATTCTTAACAATAGCACACTTTTGAAGGTGATAACTACAAAGGCCAATTGTGGTGTCACTAGTTTGTACATATATCGATATATGTAGTGGGGGAGTTGTTCCAATGGTTGCTGGATAATGACAACTGATTGATGTTTAAAGTTTTCCATGAGTGAACACCTGATATTTGATGGTGAAACACCTCTTAGCTAAGTGATATTACTGCCTTTTTGGTAAACAAATTGTTCAAAGAATCAACCAATAGAAGAAGTTGTGTCCGAATCCTAATCGTTGAAATCCCAGCCCTAGAAGAATACTTCCAGATAAGATCTGTACTGCCTCGACGAGTTTGAAACATATACCTGGTCCAGAAAAACATCACAAGTAAATACAAAAAATCAATAGTTTTTTTCTTAAAATGGTAAAGCATCTATATCAAACTATTTTTGTTAATTAATGACATTTCTGATGAAGAATTTGAAAATTGTACAATTATTTTTTGAGGTTTTTGGCACTAACTACAAAATTTTTTTTCAATCTAACATTAACTCTAAAATTTGTATTCAAACAAAAATGCCCCCCAACCGCCCTCCTCTCACCCCCAAGATCAAGCCCAAATTAAAACCCCCCGACGAGCTCCCCCTTCTTCTGGAGGCACCCCATATAATATCAGCCTACACTTTTTGGCCATGGCCACTTCTTTTTTGGTTGGTGGGGGGCTGTCCCTCTTTATTGAAACTAATAAACAGTGTATTAGTGAGTCACTCCCCTCCTTTCAGCTGGATTTTGTCCCCATCCTTGACTTTCCTATTCTTCTCTAGATAATGGGACTGGGATGATTAAATGGGGTCGGCACTCAGACTGCAACTGTGGCTTAGCTACTGAAAAAGTTTTTAAAATGCAGCTCACCTGTGTGAGACGTAAAGAAAAAAACCCCTTTGATGCAGATTTGTACTTTTCTTTAATTCTTATGAATCTACCATCGTTTCGACTGAAGAACTTACTCAGCACGTCCGAGCTCTCGGGCTTTCAGTATACGTTTAAGCTTGTGATGGAGTTAAATATAGCAGTAATGTGGTGCCTCATTCATCTTCCTGCCCTTCTTTATTTCTTTCAAATGTTATGTATTTTATTTGTTGTTTTAGCCATGGTCTACCGGTTGGAAACCATAAATATTTACTTACTTTGCTATATATAAAGAGAGTAAATATTTACTCTTTATTAGGAGGGAGACGTTAGAGTTGTTGCATGTGGACAGAGAGGGAGACGAAAGAGAAGGAGGCATGAAATAAAGATCTCGACGGAGGAAGAAAAGGAGCAACAATTTGGACAAAGGAAGAAATGATCTGGATGGGGGAAGAAAAAGAAAGAAGAAAAAGATAGGGAGGAGGGTGCAACGAAGGAGGCGTTGGAGCTGCTATTGGTGGAGAGGGAGACGGAGGAGAAGGAGGCATGGAGCATGGAGTAAAAATATGTACATATGAAAAAAAAGGGTAGCGATTTAGATGGAGGAAGAAAGAATATGGAAGGAAGAAAAAAATGAAAGGGAGGAGGGCAGGATGGAGGAGGGCATGTGGTAGAGGAGGTACTAGAGCTACTATAGATGGAGAGGGAGATGGAGGAGGAGGTATAGAGTAAAGATCTGTACGAAAGAAGAAAGGGAGTAACGATTTGGACGGAGGAAGAAGTGATATGGAAGAAGAAAAAAAAAAAAAGGGAGAAGAAAGTTAGAAGAAAAGAGTAGAAGGCAAATTTGTCTAAAAAAATATAAATTATGTGGATTTTATGGGTAATTTACAAAGTTGTCAGACCTTCCATTAGATAAAGTCTGCTCACGAGGAGCAGAAGTCAGTTTTTTCTTATTTTCTTTCCTAGTGTGTATGTCATTTTATTTTTGAAATTTTAATATTGTAAAATAAGGCTCCTCGTAACAAATTTAATGGGATTAAACACAACCGTTCTTCAAGCTTACCTGTTTTGTGATTTTTCTCTCCAATGTTAGTATCGAGATCGGTCTGAGCTCCATCTTTTGTGTCCATCAGGAAGGCTCTATCAGATATGGTCATACAGAAGCAAGATCCGTATTTACCTATGCTTTTAAGATCACTTAGTTGTAGGTTATCCTTCACTTCATTTGCGCCTGGGTCCAGTGTTACTATGGCTTCTGCCTGGTCGCCTGTACTCATCTCCTCAACAAGCTTGACACAGTGATTGTCAATTGACACCTCTTCTTGTCTTTCTCTTTCAAGTTCATCTATATAGTCTGAATGCTCAGAATCACTCTCTTCCTGTATTGTATCAGTTGTTGGAAGCAGAGTGTAATCCGTTTGGTTACCTTGATCAGAAACCGTTATACTCTTGATGGTATCAGTGTAGTAAGTGTCAACCAGATCCTCTTGTCCTCTTTCCCATCCACCTAAGTGGACTGCATGCTTAGATTGGCTATATTCCTTCAACGCATCATCCATAATTTCCAAAGGATGTATCGGATCTAACCCACATCTTTCGATTCTTGAGCACTTTATTATTGAATTTATCAAAGCATCTGATGTTTTCTTCTTGATCACGTGATCGGTTAAGTAATCATCAACAATCATATCTTCGTCCAATCCATTGACATTGCTGACTTGTGAACTTCGTGCTCTGTTTGGCCCGTTGGCCATGTTTCTTTTATGTGGAAGGGGAATATCAAGCACTTCTTTACTCGGTTTATCCTTTCCGAGGCCAACCCACTTGCCCATGTCCGAGTCACACTGATAGTCCATTCTTTTACCGTACTCAAGATTGCTGGTTTCATGACTTGGGCAAGGAGTCGAAGCAACTGTAGTACTCCTTGTTGACTGTTCGTGATCCGGGAAAACGGCCATTTCACCACCACATTCTGATGGATCCTGGCTATAGTCAGTCCCATATTCGCTACTATACTTCCAGTTACAGGCCACCACATCCGACCCATCAGAGTCCAAAATACCATAAACTGGAAAACTCACCGACACAGCACGAAGAGATGCAGGCTTCTCACTCTGTAAGGTTCGTTCTTTTTCACACTTCCGAGAGATTGGTGGTTCCTGATGTCCGTCTTGCGTCTGCTGGAAACTGTTGGTCTCATGAATCTTGGCAGTTTTAATAACTTTTTCTTAACCTTTGTGTTCGAATATGGCATGCTATGGGATGATTGATAAACTCCTCCAGGCTTGTTGAATAATGGATCTTCCCCAGTTAGTTGTTTCAGCTTCTCGTTTAGATTATAAATATCCCGTTTAATGTCTTCACTTGCATATTCGAAACCCTTCAATGTCTGCAATAGCTCAGTCGTTGCAGCTTCCTTCTTTGCCTTCATTTCCTGCTTCACCCATGATATAAGTCGATACAAGCTTAGAGAACTGAAATTGGGAACATAATCTATGCTTACCATCTATGAAGAAGAAGAGAAAGTGTTGGTGATCAAGTAAATTACGAATTATGAGCTTATATATCTTACTGATGACTCATCCTGCTCTAGATGAATACTTCTGACCCGTTTTGCAAAATTCAAGGAACAAATATTTTCGCACAGATCTTCTTCTTTGGGGCTGATATGGACCAACATCAACGTTTTAGAACCCTTCCCTGCGTAAGTTTTGAACTGAACATCTGATCAGGTATCAAGTACGTATATTTCATAAATAGAGGAGATCGAACAGGAACTGACCAAGTGAATCCCTGAGAACTTGAGTTAGCTTGCTATTCCTGTCAAACTGAAGGTTTAAACCATTCTTTTAATCTATTAGAAAGTATCTAGTGCTCGATCTTAGTGGAATGGACTACCGTACCTGTAAGGGATGTGATGCAGATTTTTCTGAAGTGCACTGATTACATCACCCAGAGCAGAGAGTGATAGATTGATGGCTTTCCCTTCTTCAAGTCGTTTGCCACTGGCCTGTGTCTTTCGCAGCCGCTCACTTCCACCGAGGTCGACCATCCACAGTTTATTTGTCAACTTCTCCCTTCCGGCAGGACAAGAACAAGTCACAGAAATGCGCACCAAGCTGCCTTGGACAAAAGTTAAAAGTACAGAGTAAATACATAAGAGAGTTCTAAAAGCTTCTCAATATTAGAAACTGCTGATTATTCAATTGATTGTGCAATTGTCGTCTACACCTATAACCTTGTAATCCTTCGTCATCTTTCCTTATTTTGTTAGCTATGATCACGTTGTAATCACTGTAACCATTATATATTCTCAGTTAATTCAAAAGACAAATCAATACTTTTTTTGTAACTGAATATGGATTTCATTAAGAATGATCCTACCAATGAGATCTGCTGGACGACACATTAGAACTGGTAGAAGCAGTTGATCTGCACTGACTGCCTAATTTATACAACCTCCTTGCCTGGTCCAGGTCATTCAATCTGATCTCTAAAAGGCCTTCAATCTCAACTTCACCCTCCGAATCCATTTTGATGGGAAGACTATCGACATGTCACAGTGAATGTAAACGGATTACTGATCAGAGAGAAGAAACGAAAGGGATTGAAAGACAAAAAATAACTACATATGTATGTAAGAAAAAGTTTAGGTGCTTTGCGAGCCATTAGATTTAAATGTCCCCTAAGTAACCCGAGTCTTCTCATCTAAATTTGATGGCTCATAGAGCCTCAGCTTACACAGTCGCGCGTAAGCCTAGGTGTGAGCCTCGGCTCACCTAAACGGGCCCCATATATGTAAGTTATATATGTATGTGTACCCTTCTTAACTTAGTTATATGAGTTGGTGTTCATGGACAAAAATAGCCATAAACAAAAGGATGTTCTTATATGGATAGTGATATTCTCACAACAAATATACCTACAAAAACTCGTACAAGAGTTTTAATTGAACTTCACAAATAGATCCCACACAAACTTCATATGGGCTTATTTCTCTAGAACAATCAAAACTCATGTGTGAGTTTTTTATGTTGAAATATTATTTTCCTTCTTGTATTTGTCCCCTGTATGTATATACCTTTTCATCCATCTACATATGTGCCTACCTCCGTCTCTATTATATTTTGTTCAAGTTTATCCATTACAAACATATATTAAGCTATAACTTAACATACTACATAGCTACTAAATACTTAATTTTGTTAGCTATTTTTCAGTGATTTTGTAGCATGATAAGATAAGTTATAGTGTGGTACATAACAACTACTTATCCCTGTTTTTCTAAGGATCCCTATTCCTGTTTAGAATGATTGGACATGAAAATTTGCACGCGTAAACAACTGTTTGTCCATATCCACATCTGCCTATTAAAGTGGATGAAAATGATTAGTCTATGTCCATATCCATTACAAATATAAAAAAGAAAAATGTTTAAGTGACTTCAACTTTCACAAGTCATAACTCTATTTTATTATTTTAAAACAATTGATAAGTGGGGTGGTTCCTACAAATCAATAGTTTTAAAATGACGAAGTAGAGTTTTGACGTGTAAAAGTTAAAAGTTAACGTGAAAATAACACTACTCATAAAAAAATGTCTCTCATATAAAAATACAGGCATGGGCAAGACCAAACAACGTCCATGAGCACCCCTCTCTTTCAACTAATTTTTTTCGTATAGACTGCAATTTCTCCAATAGTTGAAACATGGAGGCATGTGGCTATTAACGAATCCAAATTCGCCTGTGAAACATCACCAGCAGAGTTGCTAGCTTAATTAGAAGTTGATGGTCTTAGATTGATAATGCGCATAAAATTTAAATAAAAATTACGATTTTCTATAAATTCTATGTGCTACTACAGTATGCATCCTCGATCCGAGTCCATCAGGTGCTGGTTAAGCTTCACTCCTCAATAATTAGTTGCGAAAGTATATATACTTAAGGGCAAGAGGACCTCGTACTCACGACTGGAAAGCGTTACCCCTCTCGTTGGTGGTGAAGGGGACAAGCAAATCTCGAACGCCGCCCATATATATTTCCAGCATGCTCAAAGTGAAGATGGTCTGATGATTGCTGTCAAGCGCTTGTTTAAACAAAGTTTCCAGAGCACGGGGCACTACACCGGGCCAGGCGTCTGTACCTTCCTGCAGTGAAATTAAGCAGTCAACATGCATCGTTTTAATATCTTAAATTAAGCTAAGATAGAATAGTTCACCATGGTGAAGGTCTTCCCTGTGCCCGTTTGTCCATATGCAATAATGCAAACGTTGTGGCCACCCATGGCTGACTTTATTACCCGCTCAACTTCAGAAAACACTTCATCTATACATTTCAGGAAGAAAAAAAGCAAGCAAGCAAAGCTCTAAGTATGGTTCAAGTTTCTTTGTTTCTTTCGGCTTAATTATTGGAAGAAGAAAATGAAAATGAACGATTAAGATGATAATGTGCATGAGGGTGGTCAAGTACCTAGCGAAGATCCGGGATGAAAAACCTTGTCGAAATTGTAGGTTTTCCGTTTATTCACAGATAATTTCACAAAAATTTTGTCCGAATCGGCATTTACATGACCATCCTTCTCTCCGGCAAGAATCGGCCTTACACGGCAAAAAACACGAATATTGCCTGCTATTACAAGAATCTAATGTAACTCAAGAGTCAAGTGTCTCACAGCAGGATTAATTTGAAACGACATTTATAATTAAGACTAAGCTGGAAATGTTGATCACCTTTTAAATCAAGAACTTCATTTAGAACCTGCCTTCGCTGCAGATCTAATTCATTGAGACGGACATTCAGGACAGCAAGATCACCTGTGAATCAAAGCATTTAAAATAAATCAAAAGCTTTATTCAATAGAAAATGTTGCGAAAGCATGACTTGCTTGAGAAAGTAAATGGTATAACTACTACCATCTTTATATGTAATGAGAAGGTGGATAAACTCACTGTAAATTTTAGAAAGAAGAGAGTTTTTCTCATTATCTTCGCCTTGAGGGGCATTCATCTTGTCGATGCTGAAACCTTCCGTATGACAGCCGCCAAGTGGTTGATCCCATGGTAAGGCCTCGATTATGTGAAGCACGGACTCCACCCAAGTGGTTGTCAGGTGTGAATTGAATCCCGTCAGTGATTTGATAGACTCTGCAAGCTTCTCAACGTATTTTCTTCTGTCAGGCAGATCATCCATGTCTCCAGTAGACCTGCATCAATGAACTTACAGGCGAATGAAGCAGTACCATGATTGTGTAATGTACATGTAGACATGGGAGCTGATTGGACGGTAACTGATTTAGACAAACTGCCTACCTAAACACTTGGTATTATATTGAGGTCTAGCTTGATTAAATTGATAATAGAGAAGAGCGACAGCGTTTGATTGTTCCTATCCCTCTTTAATAATGCATTGACTAACCGAGAAAGTGAAATAAGTGCAAGATCAAGGATACAATAATGCTACGTACCGCAATACTAGTTCAGCTAAAGCTACAGATTAACAGAAGAGAACATTGAGTCAATATGGGAATATAGATAACGAACCTCTTCAAGTCTCCATAATTAGGGCTAAATCATGTAGTTATAAACTGTTCAAGTCACTCCGCGTTTAAAATAAAACAGCAAGTTGGGCGACATAAGCTTTAGAGAATAAGAAATCAAAATTTCTTCTTTTCAAAAAAATAAAAAAGAAAAAGAAAAAGAGTAGCCAGGACAAGATAGAAGGTGAACAATCTTGTTGATTTGGATACAAGGTTTATTTTACGTTCAAGACAGGCAGTACAGTGATTTCTTGTTTCCAATCAAGACTAACCACCGCCCAGCGGGGCAGGTAAGGATGGAGGCCTGCAACCAACAACGGATGAAGAAGGCCTGTGGTGGTCAAGCTTTCTCGTAAACCACACCTTGTCGAAGATTCAGTACTAAAACAATACCCACTTCTCCGATAGGATCAGAATAAAACCAGCGGACATTCTCTCTCCTTATAATATGAGAAGATTCGCTCTTCCTCTTTCCTGTTAGTGAGCTCACATAAAAGTTATCATTCTTCATAGCAGCTTAAGTTTGTACTAGCAAGAAGTGGTTAACGAACATAGTATCAATGCCTTAGTTTGCAAGGACAGGAACTCAAATATAAAACAAGTATTGGAACAGATTCTGGCAAACTACTTGCGGGGTAGAAATTGTTAGGTGGGAAATCTTCGATGTTAAAACTTGAATCTCGAACTCTGAGTGAATGGAGGAGCAAATCCTTTGCTGAAAGGTTTGCTTCAAGACTTTGAAATTGCTATAGGAAATGCACTACAATGGGCTTTACTTCAAAGCATAAATTACTCTCTTAAAAATAGTATTTGCACCCACCAAATCTCTGCTTTTGATGCGTAATTAGGAACTCCACATATTTGTTCTCAAGATACGATAAATTTTTTCTTCCTCACCTGTAAATCATACTTTTGAAGACAAAGTCTCATATCGCCTTTATGAACATTGAGGCTCAGCCTTGTCTTCTATTTTGTAGGATATAGAAAAAGAAGTATTTTAATGACTCAAGATTTTTACCAAGAGGGAAGAGTAAAAACTCTCTTTTGTAAGTGAAATTTGACTCCATTTCAGTCTAGGACGAAATCCCCAAAGGTCACAACCCTCTATGGAAAACCAAAAATAGCCAACAAAATTCAATTTTAGCTGATCGATCGCCTGAAGTTACTGGAATTGGCATATAAACAACCTGATCGATCACTCCCCAATCTGTAGAAATTACTTGAATAAGCAACATACAACAACCCAAAGAATCGCTTCCATTGCCGATCGATCGGTATACTCAAATTTTAAAAATTTCTAACAGAAATGATTTTGTTATTGAAGGAGGTGCAGAATTGTCGTTTAGGGGAAGAAGAGGACGGTAAATTGTGGGGTTGGAGTAGTTCAAAAGTTTTTATGTGAAATCCATGTTTTTGCGGCATCGCAGGAGTTCCACTAAGCAAAATCGTTAGTATGGAATCACGCGATACCTTCTAAGGTACGATATCTCTTGTTGCTTGCCTCTTTGGACAAAACGTTCACGACGGACAAGCTTCAAGTGAGGGGCTATCTAGTCTTTACCGAACAGGTGTGTCATGTGCAACTGCAAGCATGCATATATATATATAGGAATCCACAGAGCATTTGTTTCTGCTTGTCCAACTGCTAGGCGTGAATTTGGTGCAAAGCTTTGCAGGTAAAAAAGGTGCATTCCACTCTATGGAATCTGTTGCCAGCTATAGCTTGGACATTATGAAAAGAAAGAAACCTTATAATTCTTGAGTTTGAGAGGAAAGTGTAATATTCTTAATTTGGTACAAGTATGTATTGAAGTTACTTAGGAGGACTTTTGATACACTATTTCATTGGATGTTTATAAGAAGAGAATTTAACCGGATTAATTTGGATATCTTTGATTTCTTTTGGGGCCTCAATTTGGATTCTATGCAGATGAAATTTAACCCTAAAGTTATCAACTAAAATCATGATGAAATTTATCGTAAACCATCGTTCCAATTATGTAAAATCAAATGTTTAACTCTTATAAGCATAATTATTCTACACACGAAGATAGAACATGATATCACTATTTACCCATAATTCATCCATATTATAAGATGACATATCATATCATTATCATATAATAACCTTGCTAGAACATGCTTAAACATATAAATTTCACCAAAATAGATTCAAGAGATCAATGTGCTAACATGTTTAGCCATAATCATGAAATTTCACATAATAATTAAGCATGCTTCATAAATACCAACAAAAATAGCCTACCCTTCAAGTAGCTTATTCTAATTCAAAATACTCCACATAAGCATTAGAAACATCAATTAGGAGCAAAAATACCAAACTAAGCTTAAAACCCAAAAAGGGCCGAATATGCTGTGTAGCCGTTCGATCAGCCCGATCGATTGCCAATAAGGCAGATTGGGGTCTTCTTCTTCCTTTCAAAATTCAAAATCAAAACACCATTAATTAAGCTTAAAATCTTCATTTCAAGCCTCATACACAATCAAAATTAAATTAAACATTCTAGAACATTAAATCAACTCATTTCAAATCAAAACCCTAAGTAATCAATGCAAAAGATTAACTTTTTATAAATCTACCATTAAAGCCCTAAGTATGAAACTCATTCAATCAAAACACATAAAACTCGAGATTTGCATACATATTATGGATGAGATGAAAACCCATTACCTCTCTATTTGATTTGAGTCGAATTTACTCTTCAATTACCTTCGAAACCTTCCAAAAATATGATTTTTATGTTCAAACACACCTAAACCCGATTTAGACTTGAAAATCATAAAATAAATCCTATATCTAGAGCTTAGGAGGCATAAAATCGAATTTTTGAAGGTTAGGGTTTGAGGTAGAGGAATAAAACAATGACTTAATGGTTTGAAAACAGATTAAATCAATAGAGGATGATAAGATTAAGAGGATTTTAAGAAAAACCCTAAAGATTAAGCAAGTATTAAGGAAATCTTACCTCTAATCACTTCCTCTTTGGGCCTAATTGGGGATTAGGCTCTAGATCTCCTAGCTCAGCCTTTTCCCAAATGGGAAAGGGTCAACCCCTTTCCTTTTATATGAATGAATGAGCTAAACCTAATTAAACTTGAGATGATAATATAATCTTTACCTTCAGGTTTGTTCTTATGAGCAAGTTATTCTAGTTTCCTTTGTGGAATTCGGACTTTCCCCACAAGGGACTATCCTAGTGAATAGCGGGTACTTTCCTAGTTGGGAAGCTTACCCAAACCCTCTAGTTTCCTTTTGTAGGAACTCGGACCTCCCCCGCAAGGGATCATTTCGATGAGCGGGGTTTGATTGTTTTTATGAGACATTCACTATCGATGGTTACATGTGTATGGATTTTTATGCTCATTTACACAGGTTGTGTAGGGATAATGAAGCTATATTGCAGATGTGGTTATGACTTACTTTTGCATGCTATGAAGGACAATGTGTTTGAGACACTTTTTATGTAGGGTGAATATTTTTCATTGAGAATAGATATACATGATATGTTTATATTAGAAAGTCACTCATGCAGGATGTGATGGATAGTGTGTTTAAGATACTTTTTATGCAAGGTGAATATTTTTCATTGTAAATAGATATATATGATATGTTTATATTAGAAAGTCACTCATGCAGGATGTGATGGATAGTGTGTTTGAGACACTTTTCATGTAGGGTGAATGTTTTTCATTTAATAGATATGTGTGATATGTTTATGTTGAAAAGTCATGCGTGCGGGATGTGATTATGTTACACATGAGGTGTATGATTGATGTGATGTTATGATGAACCCATGATACGCAGGAGGCATATGAAATTTATGATGAGATGTTATGGGTTATGGCATGATATGCAGGTGGCTTGAGTTATGTGATATTATGATATTTCATATAGCATGGTATGCAGGGATATGAGAATGTATTCATGTTTATGGATGGTAAATTAAGATATAAATGCACAATTTGATGTGGATATCCCATGATGAATGGGTATGATGTTTGATTATATGTGATGAACATTTTGTGATCTACTTGTGAGGTCATTGTGGATTTACTTTCCGTTATAAAAAAACACTTGTTGAGCTTGTGACTCACCCTTCTTTCTTGTGTTTTGTTTTGATGATACATAACGTTCCATGCAAGTAGTATGGACGGACTTTACGAGGAGCGTATGGGTGGTGACGTTTCTTAGGAGGGGCCATTTAGAGATCTTGAGCGCTATGATTGTTTACATAGTCTGTTGTATTGAGACTTATATCTACTTGATTATGCTTCATACTCTATTTTCCCAGATCAGCTTAGGCTTTTGTTAGCCTACGTGGACTTAGACTCTATTACTTGAGCTATGTGTGGGCTAGGTTGGATTAAGCTTGTGGGTTGTGTAGACTAATACTTAATTTGTAGTCATATATTTTCTCATTTCGCTCATGTACAAAGTTAATGTGCGCTACTCCGCTGTGAAATACCCAAAAAGGGATTAAGTCTTCCGCAATCGAACGTTACTTCATCGCGCCACGCGTCATCCTCCCCTTGGACCGGGTCTTGTCCGGGGTTGGTGGGTGTCGGGGCATGACAGTTGTCACCACTGGAAGTGCATTGTCGCCATTGTCGAAGAAGAAAACAGTCGATGGTGGAGCAAAGGTAGGGTTGAAAGTTGTCGGGTAGGGGCAAAGATGGGAGTTAGGCGGGGGTAAAAGGGGTTCACAATTTTCCCGGCTTGGAGTTGTCAGGGAGGGAGATGGGTCTCGAGGCCTGGTTGATGGTGGATTATGGGTTTTAATTGGCACCCTCGGATGATGATGGTAGAACTTTGAAGCACTAAAATAATGTTCAATTAGATGTTTTAAAATCTTGAATTACAATCATATTACTTGTTTGGGCTACTTATGTTGAAATAGGTGAGTTAGACCTTAGTTGTGTTTACATGTCTAGAAGAGGAAGTAAAGCCCAACTACCCAAAGTTATTTAAAAGTCTTAAATGTGCTCCTAATGGTCTAAACATGCATGAAATGGTCGAACACAACCTTTTGGACCCGTTGGATTCTATATTTGCATCAAGAGAACTAAATTCGGGAAGAAGCTGATTTGGACAGATTGACATAGCTTTAGTATTTCGACCATATCTTTCTATATATAATTCGGATTGATACACTTCTTATGGAATTGGAAAGAAGACTTACGTAGTTACAATCTCTATTTCAGGATAAAATTCATAATTCCGAAGATATATAGGTCCAATCGGGCATGTAAAGGGATAGCTAGTTAACTAACCCGAGGTCAACACATGAAGAATCTTTTCATTGGTTGTGATTGATACACATAAAGAAAGACCATGAAGATGATTGGATAACTAAAGGAAGACATAAAGATACTTATTTGCTAAATAAATTATTGATTTATTTGATTGATTTAGAATATAATCATTGTTAAAGAAGCAAGCAATCAATTAGGATGCAATTAAGGGATATGATTGGACTATCTCTTTTGAAGCAACTCCTTATATTCTTATAAATAAATGGGTGGACGTGGTAGAGGCATCATCTCCTCCTCTTTAGAGCTCTCTTCTCCTATTTTCTTTCTTTTCTTTTATACTTTTATTTTAGTTTTAATGTAATAACTTTCTAAGCTCCTAAGTTAAGGCTAGAGGTAATTTGTAACAATCTAATTGAGTTATATTCATGTTTCATTAATGGTTTCAAGTAAGTATTAGTTATTTGAAATAATATTTATTTAATATTATTTTCTTCTTGTTTCTTTGTGACTTAGATAGATAAGATGCTTAAAGGCTCTCCTTCTTGATCTTTTGTGATTTTGATACATAGAAACTTTTTAAGAAATAATTGTTTTTATCCTTCATCCATCCAAAGTATTTTTTATCTTTATTTTTGCTTTTAATGTTCATATCTTCCGGATTCTAACTGAGATAATATGACACATGAAGAACATCATTAGATGTTACAATGACGATTAATGCCTTAGTATTTTCTTTTATTAATTTCTTAACTCTTTATTGCCTCAA
Organism: Saururus chinensis; assembly: GCA_035235625.1. Lineage (NCBI taxonomy): Eukaryota > Viridiplantae > Streptophyta > Magnoliopsida > Piperales > Saururaceae > Saururus > Saururus chinensis. Next base: position 185,021 of record CP141141.1, read on the forward strand.
TACTCTTCTACTCTTTCTTTCTTAATTTTTCTTTCCTCTATTTTTTTCGTAACTATTTTCTTTGTTACACAAGGTTTTCCCTGTGGATCGACTTTATCTACATTGGCAAGTAAAACAAATCTGAATTTAACTTTTTCATAGTCTTAGTTCAAATGTAACAACAAACTCTATGCAACTCACCCTGATAAAACTAATTCTAGGGTGAGTTGACTTGGCCTGAACTATAGGGGGTAGTATCAAGTCAACTTGATAAACTCTATCCCAAGTTGAATTTTTTATAGGGCCCATTTTTGTTGGCCATGTCAAATAGACGTGTAGGACCAAGGGGGATGCGTGATTAATACATTTTAGACCGATTTTGATAAATGGGACCCACTCATCAACCCCGGTCAAAGTTTTAACCCCAAATCAATGACTTACATTTCATGTGGTTTAAATAAATGGTCCTACATATTGAAATAACCTCAAATTTTGTTAACCCACATCTTCAAATAAGATATTGAAATCCTAATTGGTTCTGCACCTATTGTACAACTCTAAAAACCCAAATTAGAAAATATAATCTCAACCGTTGATTTAATTGTGAGATTGAAACACCATGATGAACAGGACCCATATGTCCAAATGAGCCCAAAATTTATGGCCCCATATTTTTTGTGATGCTCTTTTTATTTTCTTTGGTCCAACACTCAACAAATATTGGTAAGATCTATATTTTTGAAAATCAACTTGATAAACTCTTTTATCAAGTTGACTTGAGCTTACCTTTTTTCTCTCTTCAGAAATTGCCAAGCCCCAGAAAAATAGTTGAAGGAAAAATATCATGACTCAAAAAATGACATATTCTTTTTAAGCTTTAAATTTTTTTAGGAGAAAAATATACATAGATTCTAACTAAAATGAGTTAAAAAATAAGAACTTTAACTTTTCTAGGGTCTTAACAATTTTGTATCAATTGAATACAAGTGATCTTGCGAGACTCAAGATTAAAAGTGACATAAGTTAATAACTTTGATGATTTCTTCTAAAAAATTATTAAAGAGAATGAACATAATATGTTGATGCACTTATATTAAAGGAAAATAAATTTAATTCTTTTTTCAAAAAGAGTTCACCATTGTTTGTTTTAATATTTGATTTTTATTTTGAGTTTTGATGGTCAAAAAAATATTATTTCAATGGATAATATTTTAAATTAATTTATGGAGTTTATTGGAATTTTTTTAAATTTTTTAATTTTTTATGAAACAAAATTCAAATTTTATTCAAGATCGATCGATCTATCAAGCAATTGATCACTAGTTGTATTTTTCGCACTAAAGACATGAAAATATATATAAACATCAACACATCACATGTCCATCACATATCCAAATATAACATCAATTTCAAGGTACATCTCATAGTCAAAATAAAACATAATTGAACTGAACACGTTTTAAACAAAGGAAAACATAAAAAAATAATACAAAATCAATATAAAAATCAATCTACAACATCATCATCATCACTCTGCTCCCCCTCACTATCTGCATGTAGAAGTTGGGCTTTGAGCAAGCGATTAATGTTTATAAACCTCTGAAATGCAACATCTTAAAACACTATAAATTCGGATATAGTAATTGGTCTATCTAGATCATCCATCAGTGTTGGTGCCTCTGTTGCATCTACTGCCTTTTATGGCTCATGAATATCACCCTAATGGTGAGATATCATCCTACAAACTACTACAAGGTTAATCGGTCTCATGCCAATCATAGTGGGCTTTGCTCTAGGTATCCTCATATGTACTACAGTGAAAATCAGACATATGATGTACAGGTAAAGTAACATATCATGTGTGTGGCTATGCATGAATGTTATAATCCTACCAAAAATAATGGAGGGTAGATCCAACTCAAGTTGTGGTTTTGCCAAGAGGTGTAGAAGCTGCGTGACATCATCCTATCTACTCTATCCTTCCTAGAACTCCAAATGTCATACTTAGCAATGACATGTAATAGTCTGAAATCTTATGTCATAGTGTTCCAATAAAGAAACATCAAGCTCTGGTCCTCTAGGTAAACCAAGCAAACTCCTAGTTAGCTCACTATCAAGTAGAAATATATATACATCTAATTGAGGATTTGTAAGATGTATCCACTCAAAACCAATAACATCCGCTATGACATTAGGTGTCACTCTCACCTGAACTCCACCTATAACTACAACTAGTGCATCATCATCCTCCAAACAATGTGATGCATACCACTGCCTAAACAACCTTGGGTATACACACTAACCTGTTGTAGAGATTGTGCTAAAGTACTCCATCCAACATCGACGAGTCTCAATCAATTTTATAGCTGTCTCTAGTGGTCCATGAACTAAACTCCACTCACATCTAATAGGTCTGACTCTATCCAACCCATTGTTGGATGTCCTTGGGTCCCCTAAGCCTGACTCAATGGTCTTCTACTTTTTATCTCTCCCTATCTAGATTAAATGACAATAAAACAACATAGGGCTAAGCATAAACTAGGAATAAATAAATAACAATAATGAACATCCTAGAATTTCAAAAAATCCTTGAAATGTGTGTCAAAATTTAAATTTTAAATAAACCCTAAAAATTGTGTTAGATTAACTCCAAATTTGAACCCAAAGTAGATCCTAGTGAGTAGATAAAACTTATAGCTACATGTTGTCAATTTTGATTAGAAACATCTAATTTTTAAAAATCCCCAATTTGTGCAAACACATTGCAATTGAGCTTAATTTTTCATGAAATCTAGAATTTTAACATATCAAATTGCATAAAATTTTAAACAAAGATAGATCTTCCTATTTCTAACAATCCTATTGGTAATCTCCTTGAAATCGATTGAAAATACACTAAAAATCATTTTTTTTTGTTTCCAAATTCACCTTGGCCGTGGAGAAATTTGATGTGGAAATCGTGTTTTAAAACAGGTAAAAACTCCTCAAATCGTCTCTAAGAACTCTTTGCGAGAGTTTGGAGTGAAAAAGACTTAAAGTGAAGTAAGTTCAAATTTAAAACAACACTTCAACACGAAAAACCCTACAAATGATCGATCACTAGGGTTGACCAATTGAACTTGAAATAAATGCATTTTTTTATTTTTTAAAATAATAAAATTTTATAAATTCAAAAATTCCAAAAAATTCTAATAAATTCATAAAAATATTTCAAGTCACTTCCCATCCAAATAATTTTTTTTGACATATAAAACTCAAATTAAAAATCAAACAATGAAAAATAGCAAAGTTGAACTCTTAATGATAATTTTTTAATCAATTACCTTTCAATCTAAGTACATCCACATATTATATTCATTATTACATTGGTTTAGATCAGTCAACCCCATTGGTATGTTATTGTAAATTTTATTCTCTTATTTTTTACACATAAATCCTATTTTATTAATTTAAAAAAAACTGTTAATATAGCCAACTCTTCTCTCATTTAATCTTAAATCTCGCATGATCACTCTTAATCAAACTAAGACAAATTTGTTCAGCCCCTACTAAAGACTAAGTTTGCATTTTTAAACTCTATTTAGTTAGAATCTATGTACATAATTTTTTTAAAAAAATAAAACAATTAAAATTATATAATTAACATGCCCGTGTCTTTTTTCTAAGGTATGATATTTTTCCTAAATTGATTTTTTTAGGGCTTGGATTATTTTGAATTCTCTCTACTTTCATTATTTTTTTCTTTTTTTCATTCATTTTTTTTATGTCAAACAGACAACATAATCTACACTTGAAGTAAGATAACTTATTTGATTGATATATATTTTTTTTTCCTTTATTTTGTATTATATAAGTTTCATTCATGATTATGTTTTTTTTTTCTTTTTTTATCAATGAAGGTATTTAGTTAAGAACGAAGACTTAAAAGATATCTTTGACCCTATATGATTCAAAGCCTTTGACTTACTTGAAGATTGGGTAGTGGACAAAGATATTATTCTTGACGATATTGATAACAAAGAACTAAGAGATGAGACTAATAAATTGGGTATTAACTTTAGAAAACAATAATATTTTTACTTTTTAGAGTTCATAGTCTAATTTTTTATCATTTGTTATTTCTTATTGTTGACAATAAATTTATTTTTGTTGGAAATGAGGAAGTCTCAGTCGTATATAATGAAAGGCAAGAGGAAGGTTTTGGATTTAATGATGATCTTGATTTTTTACTTTGGAATGATAATATTTACATATGATTTACAATTTGTTTAGTATTTTATTTCTTTTATTATATTAATATATATTATTTTTTGAAAAAAAATTAGAAGAAGAATGCAAAGTTGATGATTTTGGCGTTTGGAATTTGAAGTTTCAACTTTGAAGTTAGGTTTGGAAGATTAGGATTTTACATTTTAAGGAAGTTGATTTAATGTTGAAGAGTGAGGACAATGTTAATTTTTATTATTTGAGTTATCTAGTTAAGTTTAGTAAAAATTAGAGTGGACAATGAACTCTTCAGTCTTAACCATTAATGTTTAATTTGGACTTGAACTAAAAATTAGATGTTTTTTTAGACTTAAAACTATGAATATTTTTTTATGTTTCTAATTATGTTAGAACTATGGCTTTGAATGAAATAGGTAATTTATAAATTTTATATTTATTTATTTATGTTACTATTTATATTTTTTTATGTTGATAAAAAATGTGGAATGGTAACTTATTAAAATAGGTTGGAATAAATAATATTTTGAACGGTTAAATAGGTTCAAGTGAAATTTTGAACTAGATTTAACAGGTTTAACTAAATTTTCTTCGGTATTATGGGGAAACTTGTAAAAAATATTTAAGTGATGACATCATCCTTTCAGTCAACCCGAGTTGACCCATGGTTCAACTAGGTCAACCCAACCTAACTACTAATCCAAGTTAGGGTTCAAGCTGAGTTTTAAAATATTAATCCAGCCACAAACGCAAGCCAGTCGACTGGGAGTCGACAATAGTAGAAGTGGTAAGGGAGAAAGAGCACCGACAATACAAGTATATAATCTTCTAAAATCATGAATATAAAGGGCCTATGGAGATGGCTGCTCATAACCCTACATCAAAATTTGTCCAACAAAATCCTACAGGAGGTTTTAATTGGGCAAAGAAAAGTGAATCTCACGTGACACCACAAGGGTACACCTTTCTCAGTCCTGCTCAATCAAAACTAAGTGTAAGGTTTATTGGTCAGATTTTAGTGCATGAAAATCATTATCCTATGGGAAATGACATTAAGGTCATTGGCTTGAAATGTTACAGCATGGTGTTGAATGCATATTTTGATCTTACATAGGCATTACGTGCATTTTCAAGTGCAATTTACCCAAAATCAAAAGTCTGTAAAGCCTGCATTGGTCTGGACATCCTGCCAAAGAGGACCCTAATCAAAACTGGTTTCACCACCCGGGGCGAACCAAAATTTAAAAGATTACCACACATTAATCATTCCATGTGGGCAAAATCAGTTTTGATGCAATTCGTCAGAGTACTACATTGTTAGTCAGCAAAAATAGTACTACATGGTTGAGAGAGGAAGGCATGATTAAGTATCATGTCTGCGTTATTCATATACGAGAAGAAAATATCAAAATGACTACATATCTAAGTGTCTTGAGAAACCTCAAACCTTGTAGGTGTATCAATCCCCAACATACAGCAAATACCTGAAAGTAAGATAATGAGCAGAACAATTCCCTGAAAACCACACGCACAAATGTTAGAGCCCGACCAAGTTGTTGCTAGAAATTCTACAAAATATGGATCTAAATAAAAGTGGCTGTTCCTGAGAAATGTCCTTCATTAGCTGGATTCTAAAGAGATTTCTGAAAACAATGTATCATCTCGTCACCAAAAAAACAAAGAGAGAGAAACAATATATCACGGTGCTTGATACCTAGCACACAAGCTAATAAGGACACTTGGGAAGTAAAGCTAACGTCCTAATTATGCAAGGAATTTTTGCACTTAGCAGAAGAAAAATTACTACTCACCACTAACACCCCTTCCAGAAGTGTTGATTTAATCTGACAAACTCCATCGCAGCCAATTGAAGAGTCATTTCCAATGGAATTGCCATCTGTAAGAAACCTCTCCACTAACTGATGAGAAGGATATTTAAGAGATCTGGATGGATCCGATGCATAAAGAACTGAGTAACTTGCGTCAAATTTCTCCAAAAAATTAATAATCTCAGACATCATCTTGCCTGAAAAAATATCAGATATAATAAAAATTATGAACACCTTACAATTCTGGAAACCAAAAAGGCTAACAGAACCATCAAATTGCTATAAACACCTTCAGACAGCCCTTCAAGTTCTTGCATTGACTTTGGGCAGATCACAACCAAACTAGTTTCGCCCTTTTGCTTTGTCTGCATCTTCAAATCAACATATTCCTGTTTTTCATTTGTAGTTTTAGAACAATAAATAAGTTCTACCAGAAAGAGAACGATTAAAAGTAGATGTAGTTTAAGTTCAGCTACAAGGAGAGCAGAAGGGCCTGTAAGTTTCTTGAAGTTGTCAGTTGCTGTCAAACATGAATCCGTTACAGCAATATCATGCAATTGGGAGTGTTCCCCACAGCTCTCAGTGAACTCTGAAACCAACAGCTTTTCAACTGACGAGCTCTCAGTTTGAAGGGAGACATACGGGAATGCCATTGAGAAGTTTGATCCTCTAAATGACATCTGGCAAAATAAATAAATTAGCAACATTGATAACGCTTGGATAAAAACTAAGCACAATGAAAACTTTAATAAAATTTCAGCAATTCACGTATAAAGTTTTCAACTGAATTCACCTCAAGAAGGTCCCTAAGATCTTGATCAAGGTAAGGCTTTTTAGAATTATATAAGGGTAGAAACTGCAAGCGGAAAAACTATCATATCAGTATCCTAAATCTGAAACAGCAATTATCATCAATATGGAATAAAAATAACATTCCAAAAAATAATGACATGAGCCCACATACCTTACTCCCAATAAAAATGAGTGCAAAATCCAACTGTTGTCGAGCAACATCCCTAGAGCACTGAACAAAATAAATGCAATGTGAGACAACAGAAATCAATCTTCCATATACTTTCGGAAAAACGGTTTCAAAATCCAACATATACAAAAGAAAATATGAAAAAAATCTTAGGAAATTACCAGCAACTTTGACCAACCACCTTCAGAAAATACAGCTTTTGCTAAATCCTTTAGGGAAAGAGTCTGGTAATTAACAACTTCCTTGGGCTCATTTAAAGACCTACAGGTACAATAAACTTTATGATGTAACTCTAAATTTCACTGTCAATGATCGAGAATAAAAACATGCACCTGATCAAATCTATGAAATAGAAAAACAAAGAAAATGAAAGAAAGAAAGCATGGTCACACAATAAGTTAACAGAAAGAGTTGGGAAACATAAATTAAAGCAGTTGAGGAGTTAGGTTTTTTAAAAAGAAATTTTTGGGCTTATTAATAATTTATGAAGAAACTTTGCAATTAGTTATGAAACAAGGAGGTAGACGTAATAATCTAGAATTATCACATCTAGGAGGTAATTTTTCTCATTCCAAACCCTCACCTTAACTTTCTTCTCCTTTCACCCACTCTCACCCTGAAACTCTGCTACATTCCCATGAGTTAATATCAGAAAATAGGCACATTTAGAACGCAATTAGGCTATGGAAAGGGTGACAGCGTTTTAGAAGTTCGCTGCCATCTAAGTAGACCATCAACACTTGGAAGAATTCATGCGAGCAACCTCATATTAGATTCAAAATAACTAAGAAACAATTCTGAATTTCAACAACTCCTGCGCTTTTCATACATACACAAGGTTTGCCATCTCACATGTAAATGAAATCTTGGCTAGCCAAACGAATAAATATTGGTGAGATTGGACATTCCTCACAATCTCAAAAAAAAAACGCACACACATTGTTAGGATATAATATGCGCCTGTTGGAAAGTTTATTTTTTTCAAAGAATTAAACCGTGATTGTATTGTAGACGGTTTGTCTACAGCGGGTTTGAAGTTGAGGAAGAGGGTTTGAGGGCTTGAGAAGAGAGACAAAGTTGAGAGAGAGAGAAGAGACGAAGAGAATAAGGGGAAGTGAAGAGAGAGAGAAAGAGAGAGAGGTAATTAACTAAACTACTCTATTAATCTCTCAATAATTCTCCCATCAAGAGGCAGAAGCCATTACATTGACATATATTGGCATAAGCTTTCACTAACCCTAATCTAACTAGGAATTGTAATTTGAAAGGAAACTACCCTAATTGAAACATAATCAAACTAGGAAGTTAAAGACCTATTCTAAGCTAACAAAAGAGAGGCAGGGGGTGGAATTATGTGGGCCCTAAGGGTCATAATAGATTGAAGACCTACGAATCTCTCTCGACATTTTGGTGAAACAGAGATTTTTGCTGATACCTCAGCATGATAAAATTCCTTAATTGCAGACCTTAATTTTTAAGTTCCAACCTAATGGAAAACCATAAGGCAGATATAATGAAGAAGGAACCAGAGAAAGAGACAAAAAATAAAAAAAGAGATATAAATGAGAAAGATGATCGGTGCAGTTAGCTGCCAGCCTAAATGATACATAATTAAATTATAGTAAATGTCTACAGATTCATTCAACTGCAGCAAGACGTCACAACACTGCATATGCTACTATTAGTCACAATATAAGCAGCCTAATATGATTTGGACAAAAAGGTTCCTTCGGATACAAAAGAAGTCCTAATGTAAACAGGCAGGTCAGTTTTATGTGTTGCTCAACCATCCCACATAGAATAACATTAATTAGTAGAACAAGTCTGGCTCTATTTGAGGTTAAAGAACATCACCGTTTTGCAATTAGTTATTGCAGTGCCACTCTTTATAAAAGAAGTCTGTTATGGCCCATGCGTCCAAATTGGAGTTGGATTTGCTTGATTAGTTAATTCTCTTAATATTAGAACTTGTGTTTCCTAGTTTAGTTGGAATCTACTAAGGTTATTTTCTAGCCATTAGTTAAGTTATTCATCATTAGATTAGGATTTTCTTATTGTAGTTAGATGAGGTTTGCTTAAACTCTATAAATAGGGCTTCAGTCCAGTACAATGAACAGTAGTTTACAAGAGCAGTGCTCGAGTATCTCTCGTAATCTGATTATTCTCCCCTCTCTAATACTTCCCCGCCTTTCATCCATCATTATTTTACATATTCCACTGTAGTTCCTTAGTTATTTTAAGGATTTACAACATTAGTATCAATAGTAGCCGACCCAGAGGACTTACCATTATGAAATCCGGCCCTCCATGTGATGAACACTGTGTTGAAGTCCTAGTTAAGGGTATATCTGTGGTGAATCAAAAAATAAAAAAGGTGTATCCATGGAGCAGTTGCAAAGGGAACTTGCTGATAATCGCACATGAGTTAAGTCATCTCAAATACAGGACGACCAGCTCCAGAAGCCCAGATTGATCACTTCCAACAGAGCCAGCCTGCACATGATGCACATTTCTTTGAGCAACTCGAACAGAGAATGGGCACTCGCCTTAGTCATGAAGGGAGTTTGCTGCATAGGTGAAGCACCAGACAACGGAGCTTTTTCGGTGGCTCAACCAGTCGCCAGCCAGTCTACCGCTTCTGCCCTCTCCATGCCAGCAACCTAGGTGACAATTTCCGCCCTTCTTCCGGGCTCCTTTGTTTCCACCAATATGCAGTCGGGTTCAGTCTCAGTAGCACCAACCAACCTTGAGTCGGCCTCAGCCTCTGCACCAGACCTTTCAGTGGCTTCAGCCCTGTTCCAATCAGTCGTCCCTGTGCAGGCAGTCACAGTCTCGGCGACATTCACAGCTTTGTTGTCAATTGCTAAGGCCTCTCTGCACACCTAATCCACGAGCTGTCACAAGGTCTTTCTAGGCACCCTTGACAGGTGCCACCGTTGGTACTTCCACAAATGTCACGCAGGTTTCATTGAAAACTCCTGTACCCAATTTCATGGCTACACATAGGGTTCATGTTGTAACCCCTAGGGTTACAAGGATGAAATTAAGGAGAGAATGTACGTGGGAAAGAAGAAGAGAAAGAGAGTTAGGGAGGGGCAGAGATAAATAAACTAAACTCATTTACTGCTCAAAATTCGTAACTAATGAGTGCGGGGGAGTACATAATTTATAGGCTTCAGCCTTCTCTAATTAGAAAGCAAATTTAAACTAGGAAAGCAAGAACAATTAGAATCCTACTTATAATAAAAAATTCTAAACTAGGAAAACAAACCTAAATTAAGGCATACTTATATAAAAAAAGTCCTAATTAAATCCTAATTCGAAATCATAACAATCCACTCCGCTAGGCCTTGTCCTCAAGGCTGGGAAAGGCCAAGACGCTCATCAATAGCAAGAGGCTGGAGAATCCAATTACACTTCAGAGGAGGGCGCTAAATGATGTGCAATTTATCCGGCAGCTGAGCGGTAAGGAGGCGTTTGACCCCATCAAGCTCAAAGCTCATCTCCATGTGTTCAAATCCCATTCAACCTTTTGCAATATACGCAACCAATCCGTACCAAGAACGATATCAGCTCCCTTGATATGCATGACTCAGAAATCAAACTTCATAGTAAAGCCTTGAGCAAGAAGACATGCCTTACGTCAAACCCCCATACTGCAAAGCTTTGCACCATCCCCGACCATAACATGAAAGTTAGAACAATCAAAAATATGCAAGCCTAATTCTTTAGCAACGGTTTCGTTAATGAAACTATGAGTGCTACCTGTATCGATAAGAACCATGACATGTTATTTTTCCATTTGCCCATTAATGCGCATACTCTTGAAAGTATTACGACCTTCATAGGCATAAAAGGACAAGTATGGGTCAACATCATTCACCAATGCAGCGAGGGTAGAGTCAAACTCAACCACAGAGTTAGGAGAAGCCACAGGGTCAGGTGTATCTTCAACAACATAAGCATGAACGTCTTGTAACAATGGCTAGGGGTATACTTTTCATCACAATTATAACATAAGCCCTAGTAGCCACGAGCCTCCATTTCAGTCTGAGATAATCACTTAAGAGAAATAAGAGTACGCCCCATAGTGGTAATTGGACACATAAAAAAAGATTGTGGCATCTGTGGAACACGTTGCTGATGCAGAGGCTGCTCTTGACACATTCAAGCCACATGGATTGTCTCCATCAAGGTGCGTGGCTTGAAGATATGTACCGAAGCTTGCAAGCCGGGCCTCAACCCACCCAAAAATGTACCAATCAAAGCGACTTCCTGCCAATTAGAAACCAAATTCGACAATTTTTCAAATTCATCCAAATAAGCTTTGACGATGGTAGATTGGCAAACACGGGAGAGACAAAGATTATAGTCCTCATAATCAATAGGCCCAAAGCAGGCAAGAAGAGTTCACTCCATGTCATCCCACGTAGCATGCGGATTGTGAGATAGAAGGTGCTCGAGCCATTGCAACGCATGACCTTCCATATGAAAGGAAGAAATATCAATATGTTCGTAGTCCGGTGTACAATGGAAGTGAAAAAATCGTCGGGCATGTGAGACCCATTCCTCTGGTTCATCACCCTTGAAGAATGGGAAAGTGAGGCAAACCGGGAGGGCTTAGACAACTCCTTCATAGTCTCTGAATGTGGCATCATAACCCAGTGGACGTCCTCCAAGTCGGGGACCGCCACGCCCGCGGCCTAGCACAAATGATACATGTGGCCCGTGGTACAAGTTAGGCCTTCCGTAGTTAGGGGCAGCCTAAAAACCGTTCGCCTGCATCAAATAATTGTTAATATCATCAAATTCCCTAGCACCCAGCTGTGTAAGCGAGCCATGGATCTGTCCGTGTAAATGCTCACGCATATGGCCATGGGCTGGTGGGTGTGGGGCACAAATAACTTGAGGATAAGTGCCCTGAGACAACCCCAATGGGTCAAAACTTGTAAGTTATGGGTCCAGACCAGAATGGGATAAAAATTCCCGTGATGGACCGGTTTGGGAACCGGGTTTACCCAAATCCGAGTGCGACCTGCCCATATAACACCGCGCATCCACGGTTTGCCCTAAAACCCCATACGTTTCTGCAACAGGCATGGCGGCGGCGGAAGATACCAATTACACTCCAGAAGAGAAACGGCTGGCCGGAGCAGGGAATGGTGAACCTAGCGGCGGCGGAACGCAATGGGGCATCCAGGAGGAGAGGTCCGGCTGGAACCGAAGGAGGCAGCGAAGCTACAGCAACGCATGAAGCCCATGGTACACCAGTGGAGGCCGTCAGCGGTGGCACTGAATGAATAGCGACGACCTTGGTGACCGTGGAGAAGAGCGGCGGCCGGCTAGAAGCAATCGTGAGGGCCGACGCGAAAGAATCCAGCCCTACCGTTGCAGGCAGGGTGCCGAAACGACGGAGGGAAGGTCCGGCAATGGTGGATTCAGTTGTCTCTGCCTCATGGACCTGGCCACGCTCTGAGGTGGCCTATAGGGATGATTGGGGAAGATCCTGTGATGGCAAGAGGGGCCTAGACAAACTGGGTGAAGGCAGACGACTGGCTTCAATTGCTGAAAGGAACTCAGGGGCCATTGAGGCAGAAGCACCAGGTGGAGTTGAAGATGATGACCCCTGATTCGATGCCAGCACAGAAGGTCCCTGAGAAAGAGTTCGACAGGTGGTGTAGAGGGCGAATGGTCGGCGAGCTGCTGGACAGAGGCGGTAAGAGAGTCACATTGGCCAGTGAGTACAGCCAAGGAGTCTTGTTGGGCTTTTATGGCTGTAGAAACCTCGCGTTGTGACTGTGTAACAACTGCGAGTGTGTCCAAGAGCCTTTGAATTTGCTCTGCCCAACTATCGGTGTTAGTCTTCCGCTCTAGGGCTTGGGCATCCAGTTCATATTGGAGCTCGACAACATCTGTCTGAAGGTGAGAGGCGGTCGCATCCGAGGTCTCGACCGTAGAACTGGAAACCACTTTCTTTGGGCATCCCATGGCGGCGATGAAGTGATGGCGCAAGAAAGCGTAATAGTTCAGTCGTCCTTTAGTCAAAGACATCTTTCCTTTACCTTCTCAGCGAATGATCCTTTGCAAGTCACTTCAAAACTGGGTTCAACAAGAGGAGGCCCATGAGACTGATTCATCAAGTTCTGAGCAAGCTAATGCATTACCCATTAACCAACTCCAATCCATGACAAACCCACTTTATGACATCTCCATTGTTGCTGCTACCTTGGGCCACAATCTGGTCCACAATCAAGTCCACACACATAATCTGCCTGGCCATCAGCAATTCCAGCGTCCCGATGAGCAGGGTATGAGGATGATTGGCATGGACAGATTAACCTTGATGTCACATATGCGGACCTTGACAACAAATGTACCTACTATGATTGACTAGTCCATTTAATGGGCAAGGTGGCCGACCACCTGCCAAGCGCAGTAGGGGGTGATAGAGGGTGACCCTACCAAGATTATTTTGATGAGAGCCTCACGCAATCCAAACACAGGTCACTCATATTGACTTTCCTAAATACGATGGTGAAGACCCGATGAACTGGATCTATCAAGTAGAACAATTCAATGATCATCAAAATACTCCAAACGATAAAAAGGTCAAGCTCTCTTCATTCCAATTTCAAAGCAATTCTCTACAATGAGTAAGTTGATTTTTACAGGATCATCCTGGTATGTATGGGGTAGACTTCACGCAAGAGCTATCCACACTGGTACAACCAGCAATATCAAGCTGAATTTGAGCAGCTTGCCAACCGTGTACTAGAATGGCCTTAGTCAGCACTAAAGGGGGTATTTCTATCCAGTCTCATGGAGCCTATTCAAACTAAAGATTCGTAATTCTCACCTTCCCCCCGCCCTCCAACCTATAAAAGTGCATTCAACTAGCATGCACTGCTTAGTTGAATCTCCGCTATTCACATCCGACCACTTGGACTTTTCAGCCCATACCTATTCATCAGCTGCCAATGCCTCCTACAGGTTAGCCTGTCCAAACCGGACCTCTCACAAGTAACCCCTCCCATCCCTCCCCCGCCCCCCCTCCATTCCCACAATTATCTTCATCTCCGTTAGAGGAAAGACAAAACGAAAAGCCTATGTTACTATTGTAATGAAAATACCTATCCAATGATTTCTTTAATACTTGGACTCTAGACAAGTGTGGGATTGTTCAAAAGGTCTTTAGGGCACTAAAGTGGTGTTTGACGTCCAATGGTTATAAGAGCTTGGGATTTCAAAAATATGACAATGTAGATTACATACAAAGCCAAATTTTCTCTCAGCCTACTGAAAAGTTGCAATCTGCTGAAGCTATTGAGTTTTTAGGAAAATCACATTGCCAAGGGTATTTGATGCAGTTGCAGCTTGTTGAGGATATCCCTCAGTCCAACCCTCCTGATTTATCTGCCCTTCTGGATGAGCATTCCTCACTTTTAGAGAAACCTTCTAGTTTACCTACATAGCAAGCACTAGACCATTGGATTCCTTTCCAACCAAGTGCTGTCCCAGCTATTGTCCTGCCTTATTGCTATCCACGTGCAAAAAAATGAGATTGAGGCATTTGTTTATCATATGCTTGATACTAGTAATCATCCAACCTTCTCAGTCCTCTCTCTCTTCTCCTATTTTATTAGATCGTAAAAAGGATGGCATTTGGTGATTTTGCGTGGATTATCGAGCTCTCAACACTATTACTCTCAAAGACAATTTTTTCATTCTTATTATAAAGGAGTTTGATGATCTCGCAAATGCCAGATTTTTCTCCAAGTTAGACCTATGCTCCAGTTATCACCCGATTCTATGCACATAAGACAGCCTTTAGAATCCATGATGGGTATTATGAGTTTCTTGTTATGCTTTTTGGGTTGACCAACATCACAACCACGTTCCTATGAATGATATATTTTGAGCTTTTATGTGGTGCTTTGTACTGGTCTTCTTTGATTATTCTCAACTTTCCCTCAAATGCTAAGTGCCCTTTTGGTTGTGAATAGGTAAGAGTACCTCAACCACATTATTTTTGCCTCTAGTGTAGCGACTGATCTTGCTGAAGTCATTGCCATGAGTAATTGGCCTATGCTGAAGACTCCTAAAATACTGCATGGAGTTTTAGGTTTGACTGGGTATTACATGCGATTTATTTTTGCATAGACATTCTCGCAGCTCCTCTCACTTCCCTCCTAAAGAAGGGGGCTCTCAATTGGTTTGATGATGTGCAACATGCATTCGATAGGCTCAAGGAGGCTTGACATCAGCCACTATCTTGGCACTTCCAAACTTCACCAAGACTTTTGTGGTGGACAGTGATGCTTTGGATGTCAGATTGGTTTCCATGCTTATGCAAGATGACTGCCCTATCGCCTTTTTCAATAAGACTTTATTGGGTTGTTTTCTCCTATCATCCTTCAAATGCGAGATATTAGCGAATATGCTTGTCGTGACAAAATAAGGCCTTTATACAACACTTTATCATTCGGACTAATCATCATCCTCTTAAATATTTTACAAATCAGCATATTTCAACTCTGCCAGAGCAATGATGAGTGACAAAGCTGCTTGGGTATGATTATGAAATCATATATAAACGCGGTGCAAATGATCGAGCAGCCGATCTTTATCTCAACTGTTTGAAAACTTCATTATATGCTTTGATTGCTCTCATTTTCATTTTTTGGATGATCTTTGCATCCCCCATACACATAACTCAATTATTTCTAATTTTATTGCCTGCCTTCAGGTGGATCCTTTGTGCTCATTGGGTTTTGCAATACGATTTTCTATTGTATCATGAACATTTATGGATACCCAAGGTCCAAGGATGACCAATTGTAGCACAATATTATTTATCATTTTCCTTATACACCAGTCATTAGTCACAATGGTATTTTCCGCACTTACAAGAGGGTGTCCTAGATCTTCGCATGTCATGGTCTTAAGCGCAATGTTTAACACTTTATCACACAAAGTGATGTTTGTCAGCGTGCTAAGGTAAATACCATTATACCGTCTGGTTTACTTCAGGCCCTCCCTATTTCTAAGCATAGTTGGAAAGATATTTCTATGGATTTTGTCAAGGCTTTACAGGTGGTGCAATTGACTCTCCAACTACGCCCATCTCTATGCTCTTTCTCATCCTTATACCGCCCGATCAGTTGTTGAAGTGTTTGTGCATAATATTGCTTGCCTTCATGGGATGCCACATACATTAGTTTGTGATCGAGGTAAGGTATTCTTATTGAAGTTTTGGATGGTGTTTTTCAAATTGCAGGGGATGGGACAGACTAAGGTAGCCAACAGATTATTAGAGCAATACCTTCAATGTTTTGGGGACCAGCCTAAGACATATCTTTCTTTTTTGGAGTGGACAGAGTGTCTCACAACATTGGTTATCACACTGCCACCAGTTTTACACCATTTCAAGTTGACTACAGCTGGCCTTCTCCCACCGTATTGAGGTACATCCTCTTGCGGCCTCCTGTTAGCAAGGTAGACAACACCTTGCAGTCTAGAGATGATGTTCTCCACTAGCTTTGTCTCTATTTGGTGGTAGCCCAAAATGCTATGAAGTAGGTTTATGATCTCCGCCACTACGATTGAGAGTTTCAAGTTAGCGATTTGGTCTATCTTCACCACCAACCGTACCGCCAGACAAGAGTGCATCAGCTAGGTAGTGCGAAGTTTTGTCATCACTTCCATGGCTTGTATCCTATCATCAAGGGGATTAATGATGTTGCCTATACCTCCATGGTCGCAAATCCATCCGCTTTTCACATGTTGCGGCTCCCAAAATACGTGAGTGATCCCTTAATTGTCTCCCTTGTCATTCCTCCACCTTTGCCCCGCTCGATCAGCCATATCATTCACCACCTATTCCTCATGCTATACTATAGCAACGTCAAGTTCAACATCACGGTCATGTTGTCCAAGAGATTTTGATTTCATAGTGACACCAACCACCTGGGAATGCTACATGGGTGGTGGAGGTTGATTTCTATACATAGTTTACCAATTGGTTGCCTTGAGTTGTTATGGCCCTTTCCCGTATAGTAGTGACCTATGCATCCTAATTGGAGTTAAATTTGTGGGATTAGTTAATTCTACTTATATTAGAACTTATGTTTCCTAGTTAAGTTAGAATCTACTAATGTTAGGTTAAGTCTAGCCATCAGTTAAGTTATTCCAAGTTAGAATAGGATTTACTTATTGCAGTTACATAAAGTTTGGCTAAACTCTATAAATAGGATTTCAGCCCATTGCAACGAACAGTGCATGAACAGTAGCTTACAAGAGCATTGCTCGAGTTTCTCTTTGTCTCACCTGATTATTCTCCCCTTGCTCTCTATAACTTCCCCCCTTTCATCCATCATTCCTTTACATATTTCATTGTAGTTCCTTAGTTGCTAAGGGGTCACAACAAAGTCAACTCTCTTCTCTATGTCATTTGAGCCATTTTCTACTGACTGAGAACATACACACTACACAATCACTCAACTGTCATCGCAAACCTTACAGACTAGAAAGTGGTAATAAGGAGATGCAGCCAAAAATCCCCATAGAGCAGAAGCAGCAGTGCATAAAGTCACTTTCACAATCCAAATAGTGGAGGACACTCAAATTATAATCATATTGCATACTCGTACATTTCAGTGCTCATTGTGAGCAATGTCAGTATCTTATCAATCCCTTTTGCTTGTGAACTTAAGATAAATAATTGGAGGTAAGAAATATAACGAATTTCAATCTCCATTTTTTACATCTGGCTAATAAGCTCACTCAGTTGGCCCATTTCAACAATTTATGGGGGGGGAAAGCACATCAAATAATTCAAATATATGATGAATTGCTGCAAAAAGCATGGACCCTGAACCACAAGCTAACTAAAAAGTTAAGGCGGAGATGAACACTCTTCCTGGGGAACAGATGGGGCAAAGTCTATGATTCAGAGTTGCCTCCTTCAAATAAAAAAAAATTCCCAAAGGTTTAGAAAACCAAACTCCCATGCCTCCATGATCACCAATTTTGCAACTAACGGCATATAACTTTAGCATCCAAGTGAGCATCAGGAGACTAAACAATAACAAATACAGGAACAAGATCGAAGCAAAACAAGTTGAATCGAACCTAAGCTCGCACCAACAATTAACTAATTTACAGCAATGAATATGCATGAGTAGACTCCTAAAAAATTCGGTATCTTCCATTTTGAAAGAAAATGTGAAGTGGATAGCCACAAAATCGCAGACATAGATGAAAGAACATCTTGCATATGTTTTCAAAACCCAAAAAATTCCATAAAGAGGAAGACACGTTACCCAATATGGTGTGACGAAAACAGGAACGCTGGGGTTGTGGTTGGAGAGGAATATAGGCCGAGGGTTTGAGCTGCAGCAAGCAACAATATGAGAGAAAGGGTCCCGACCCTTCCCATCGCTTCCTAGTAGTACACAGTCACAGACAAGTAAAGTTTGTCAGAGCACAAACTGGGCAATTGCGAAGTACATATAAGTATAGATCCACATTGATTAGAAGAAAAGCACTCCCAAAATTATCATTGATAAGGTAACAACAAAACTAAAGAAAAGCAAAAATAACACAAAGTCGCACCATATAGGAGTATCACTTCGATATAAAAGAAAGAAAAGAAAAACCCAGCCATATAAAAGAAAAAAGAGCAATTATAGAAATGAAAAGGAATATCCAACATACAATAACATGAATTTCTAAACTGAATCAAGTAGCGTTCGCATACACTGTACATGACTGAAACAATTGACCAAAATATATGTCGCCTCTCACACGAATCGAGTTTTACCTACAGAAGAAAAAGCAGCAGCAGCAGAAGGGTCAATCGCCGCGAGAAACAGATCAAGATCTTAATTTCCAATTTTCCAATTTCCGAAAGTTCGGAAAGCCCAACCAACTCAGAATCTATCCCTCAAACCTGAACCAAACACGACTTTTCATTTACGAGTACATTCTTTTGAAAAAGGAAAGAGAAAAGTGAATTATCATGATGAGAGACCTCGTTGTTGATTCGATCGGCTCTCCTATGAAGGTAGCGTCGCTAACGGGGAGGAGGAGAGGGGGTGTCGTGAGTCGTGACTCGTGTGATTCGACTTGGCCAGAGAAATTTGGGCAATATGGCCCATTATCAATAATATCATTCGAATGGTGTGGGCCGTGAGGTCTCGGCATTAGCCGATCGGTGTTTATACTTTATATTCGGCGCTTGACGAGACCCGATCGCTTAAATGGTCCATCAAGCCCAACCCCGTTCGCTCTCCTCACCATCTACCACTCCCTGCCTCCTACGTACTAATGCAACACTTTGACTCTAGGCCACCAGACCCATCACTTTTTTTAGCAAACAACTATTCTTTTATCTTTATCTGGCACTTTCATTAGATATTGTCATATTGTTTGAGGAAGATAACACTTTATCTTTACAAAAATGGTAAGGCATGTTATTAAAAAAAAGGGAAAATATTTAAATAAAATTTTAAAAAAATATTTACCAAATCGAACTACTTTTCCCAAAGTGGTGTTGCTTTTTGCCATGTATGTGTGTTACTTTTTATTACGCAGGTGCTTGCGTGGCTTTTTTTAAAAATAATTTATATAATTTTATCATTTACAATGACAAAATCAGGTTTAAATTAATTTTGTCCTTCTAAAGGACGAAATCAATTTATCGGTTTACAACACTTAACCCGATTTCGTCCTTTAGAATGACGAAATATCCTTCTAAATGACGAAATCGCACCACCTAACGAATTCAACACATTGGGTCGACCACCTAAACTTAAAGGACGAAATCATCTTCTTTTATCCCCAACGCCTCCACCTCCAGTCCTTTTCTGTCCATCCTCCGCCTCCGATTCCCGTCGTCCGCCTCGCCGACGTGTCCGCCGATTGTCTGATTTGAGTGCCACCGACCAGATCCCATCCTCCGTCGGCCGTGCACAGTTTAGATCTTGTCCTCTGCCGTCGTATTTGAGTGTTTGCCCTAATTTCAGTTTAGGGATTTGGTTGATTGGGCATTTAGATCTGTTAAAGGTAAATTATTTGTGCATTTAGATCTGTTGGCCAATTGTCTTGGAGTGTGTTTACTATGGTGAGGAACTAGCGTTGTAAGATTTTTTATCATTCGAAATATTTGAAATTGGATTGAAATTGAACTAGTTGTAATGGTATGGAACTCCCCTACACAGGTGTTGGTCATATCAATGCTAGACCATCCAATCAAAGGTGAAATATATATTCATAAATGAATATAACATTTTTAGGCTTTAAAGAAAGGATTAAGTCATATGAAATTTAATACATATGCGATGTTCATATATAGGGGTGCTTATGTCCACGATGAAGATATTGATGAAAATGAGGTTAATGAAGGTGAAGATAATGTTAGCGAAGCAAGAGGAGAAGATTCTGACATGAACTAAGAAAGGGTCAGACGTGAAGAAAGCGCTCAACAAACAGTTGATGGCGAGGGGTTGATGCGGTAGACAATGTAATTGCCACAAATGATATAAATGTGGATGATGAAGAGCCGTCATACTATGACGTGGAGCCACTCTATGCACATATCACATATGAGGAGATAGATGCAGCAGTTAATTCTGCCATGGATATGGACCAACAAAACAAAGATGAGTTATATGTTGGCTGCATCTTTGAGAATAAAGAAGCATTTGTTACAGCCTTGCAGGAGTTTTCCATTCAAAATCATGTTGAATACAAGGTTGTACGAACAAATTTATCAGAGTATACCGTGAAGTGCATTGATAGTACTTGCCCTTGGAGAGTTCACGACTCAATAAAAGGGGTGGAGGGTACTTTAAATTGAAGACATACAGAGGTGACCACACATGTCGGAATGCCCAACTGAGCATAAATCATAGGCAGTACAGTGCCTCCTTTATTTTGAAGGTCATAATGCCCGCTATCCAAGCCGAATTAACTCTCAGACCAGGTGATATTATTCAAAGAATGAAGGAGGAGTTTCATGTTGACATATCTTATAAGAAAGCATTGACAACAAGGAATATGGCAATCAAGGCTATTTATGAGGATTGGGTGGAATCATATAAATTGTTGCCAATATACCTCAGGGCGGTGCAGGAAGTGAATCCTGGCACCTACTACCTCTCTGAGGATGATGAAGTACCTCGTCCTAATTGTGGCATGTGTAGGAGATTTAAGCGGTTGTTTTGGGCATTTGGGCCGTCTATAGTGGGGTTCCAACATTGCATCCTGGTAATTGGTGTTGATGCTACTCACTTGTATGGCCGGTATCCTGGTGCTCTTACGGCTGCAACGGCTATAGATAGAAACAATGGGTTATTTCCTCTAGCATTCAGGCTTGTCGGAAAGGAAGATGGAGACAATTAGAAATAGTTCTTAATGGAACTGAGGGATCATGTACTGATGGGCATGACGAACATCGTTGTTATTTCAAATCAACATAAGGGGCTTCAGAAGGTCGTGCTTGAGGTGCTTCCCGAGCCTATGTACCACCATTGTTGTTGCATCTGTCACATAAAAGCAAATTTTAAGGAGTTTAAAAATGATACATTGACGGACTTGATTGGGGCAGCAACTTGTGCACTCATAATAGAAAAGTTTGATGCTAAAATGGACTTGATTGGTTAGAAGAGTCCTAGGGAAAAACATCTCCTCTTAGGAGGAGAATTTCATCTTGCACAGTGGTCTCTTGCTCATGATGGTTTTAGGAGATTTGGCATGACAACTACAAATATGGCTGAAGGTTTAAATAGCATCTTGAAGGGGGCACGAGGATTACCCATGCAGGCTTTAGTGTCAACTATTTTTTATCGGGTAGTAAAAATTTTCGTTAAATGATCTTTTGCCGCATCTGTCATGGCCACCCCATATACTCCCAGAGTGGAAGTGATAATTAGAGAACAAATAAGAAAAATTGGGGAGTATATAGTTAATAGGATCAACAACAGTCAGTACAAAGTGATGTCAATTCGTGGCCGGAAGGTTGTGGTAAATGCGGCGATGCATACTTGTACATGCAACATCCCTCAGGTTTATTTTTATCCTTTCTCGCACCTTATTGCCATGTGGGCAAAGTGGCAGGAGTCGATATAGGCATCACTATTTTACACATCTTCCACTTATAAAAATGTGTACTATACACAATTTTATTCTCCTCATGGTCAAGATTATTGGGAGAGGGATATACCTTACGTTTTATACCCTCCGAGAGCAACAAGGCAACCCGGTCCCCCTCGATATGTTCGCAATAGGAATACAATGGATCGTATAACTATGGAAAGAGATGGAAGAGGAGGATATAAATGCGGGAGGTGTAAACAAAGTGGGCACAATAGTAAATCATGTAGAAACCCTCCTATTGATTGGTAAACATATAATCAATCTTTTTATTTATTCTCTATTTTAGGTATGATTATATGTTCCTAACAATTGATGATATGCTCTTAATTCTCCGTAGATCATATGGATCATGTAGAGCCTTCTTACTGGCCAGGCCCGATTGATGACAGTGTACTTGTAGAGCAGGAGTCACATAGGTCAGCTTCTATTTGGAGAGAAGAGATATGATAACTCTTTTTAAAATTTGTTTCATTTTTTAGATTATAAATTACAATGGGTTATAATTTTAAAATTTATTATAGGACCCCGGGTGCCTTGAGTGCACCGAACATTTTAGATATCTCCACCATTGGCCGGTAAATGAGCGTGTGCTACCATATATCAAGCGAGCAAGATTTAGACATTTCATTCATCTACAGTACTTTCTGTCTTGATCGGCCTTTATTGACAACTCTCATTGAGAGATGGAGGAGGGAGACACATGCATTTCACCTGCCCTATGGAGAGATGACCATCACACTTATGGATGTGGTAGTTCTCTTAAGACTTCGCATCAATGGACTTCTTGTGACGGGCATGACATGAGGAGGTCACTTAGACTTATTAGTTAGACTCCTTGGTAGAGCTCCTTCTACTGCATCCATGTGTGGTAGCCGAGTTAGCCTTCGATGACTCTTAGGTGAGTTTCGTGAGCTCCCAGCCGATGCTACGGAGATAGTTATCGAGCAGCATGCATGGGCCTATTTATTACATTTACTTGGGGCCACGATATTTGCGGATACCACAAACAGCCATGTACACATGGTATATCTCTCCCTCCTTGCTGACTTCAACATAGCGGGTGCTTATTCATGGGGCAGTGCTACACTTGCATTTTTATACCGAGAGTTGGGGAAAACATGTCAGGCCATGACTTCTGGGATTGCAGGATGTTTGGCCCTTCTTCTGGTAAATGATTTCGTCACTTTAAATATGTTTTTGCAAGTATAATTTCTTACTTTTTTTAATAACGTTAATCATATTCTGTGACATAGCTATGGTCGTGGGAGCATTTACACATCGATCGACCAAGTATTGAGATGTGTCATCACTTAGTCCAGGGTGCTCCATTAGGAGCGAGGTAGGGATATTTATTTTTAATACTTAAATTTTTGTAGGAAGGTTTTATTTACTTATGTTGAACTCATTTTTAAAATTTAACTCCTTAAGGTGGAATGTTCAGAAAAGGAGAACCGAAAATCCACAAGGAGTCCTCCAATTATATAGAGGGGAGTTAGACCACCAGTGGCCCTATCAGGTAATTTTATTTTATGTTGAACTTTTTTTGTAATGGTTATAAAATATGTAAGGTTATTTAAACTTAATTATCTTTATATATTGTATAGGTTATTTGGCAGCCGTACTCACTGGAAGTATTGGCTGCGTTACCTCCTATATGCACCGATGATCAAGAAGTGTGGCTATGCGAACGCCATTGATATGTTATGAGATTGTGGAGATGTATGTGCTAGATCGTGTAATGCTCCAACTTAACCTGGAGCAAATGGTCCCACCTTCTACCGTCGAGTTTGTCTATCGCATAACTCGACTGGGCTGCCATATTACGGATTGGGCTACACATCATGCATCATATATCGCTTGATGGGAGGATGGGAGAGCCACTCTTATCCATGGGGAGATGGCTACAACAATGTGAGATGTTCGTTGCGCATATATGCAATGGTATTTACCGATTACACGGTAATATATTTTACCGTGCGATGATGTAGAGGAGATGTCATATCAGCCTAGGGGTCCGTCTGAGGCAACTGTGGTAAGTATAGCTTTGTTAATTATATAATATTATTTTTTTATTTCTTATTTATTAGTTATCTAATCTTTAATTTATTTTTTTATAGCTTTGTTTAGCGCAACGTACGCATGAGTATTTGACTGACGCAATTAACACTTGTACTTCGGGTGAGGACTTTTAGCATCATGTCGGTCGATCCTTAGGGATCATGATGATGCCCTTCGTAGCTTGTCACTACTTTAGTCGGTGATTACGGATATTCATACACACATTATCCTGTTGACGAGGCCGCTCAGACACAGCCGAGGAACGATTCATTTCATGATATTCCATCTTCATCAACAGCGCATAGCTCTCCTCCCCGTTCATCATTTCCGGTCACTGCACATGTAGCTCAGCCCGATCCGATTTTATATTATAGACGACATCGGTCAGCTCATGCTGAGCCATCTATTACTTATGCTGATCTGGAGCTAGAGCCGGAGCAAGCAGATCATGAGGAAGAGCTCGTACAACATCGTCGAGGACGTAGGAGATCGTGACATTGAGTGTATTAGCTTTGTTATATGTTTCTTTTAAACTAAACATTTTATTAGCATGTGATGTAATATATTTGATAAACATTTCTATTTTATGTTTGTTTTTATTAGTTGATGTCAATAACTTTAATGTTATGTTTGTTATGCATGGAATGTGTGGAATGAATGAACAAGGTGATTGTGTATGTGTTGAATGAATGAGCAGGGACATGTGTTAAAGTTATTTTAAAATAGTTTTTTATTTTAAAATTATTTAGATTTCGTCCTTTAGAAGGACGGAATTAGTACATAAGCCGCTTATTTCTTCTCGAGTTGCAAAGTTACGTAGAAGGATGAAATCACCATATAAGCATGGAAGGCAGTATCGATCGATACGGCACTGTATCGACTGATACGTACCGGTATTGGTTGAGACTGATACGGGTAAGGGGGTGGTACGCCCCCCACACTAAATCACGATATGTATCGACCGTACCATATCGATACGATCGATACATATCAATACAGCCGATACATATCAATACGGTATTAAAAAAAATTATTTTAAAATTATTTTTTAGAAAAATTTTCTTAAAAACAAAAATACAATTCAAACCCAACTTCTTTGAAAGTTTATATTTTAGTTATATTAAAAAATAATATTTTTAAAGTTATATGAGATGAATACGGGTAGGTCCATGTAATTTACATAATTATTTTTTTTATATATAGTGCTCCACAAATATACATTTATTTAAACATATAACTTAGACTCATTTATTTTTAAAATAAATTAATTTTAGAGCACTTAATATGGGAAAGAATGAGCAATAATTTGTATGGGACGGAGAACATAATAGTGTATGGTTCCAAATAAACTAATTTTAGAATACCCATATCGGTTGATACGGCATTTTACGGTCTTATTATGCTCTAAAAGAAGTATTATAATGACATATTATTAGTTATAATATTTTTTTATATTTATAAAAGGGTTTACGCCCATTTCGGCGCGTACCAAACGTATCATCGGCACGTACCCGTATCCATAGTCATCAATTCTCTCATCAGTATCGATATGGCCTTCCATGCATATAAGGTGATTTCGTCCTTCTAAAGGACGAAATCGGGTTAAGTGTTATAAACCGATAAACCGATTTCGTCCTTTAGAAGGACGAAATCAACTTAAACCTAAATGACGAAATCATATAATTTTTTTTAAAAAAAAGCCACGCATGCGCCATCTACTTGGCTGGTACCTGCGTGGTAAAAAGCAACACCACTTTGGGATGGTTCGATTTGGTATAAAAAAATTTAATTATTATTTAAATAATTTTCCCTTTAAAAAATGCTAAAACCAAATATTTTACTAGACAATTATTAACACTTAAAAAATTGGTGAGACATAAGTCCTATAAACAAAAAAGGAAAATTAAAAATTAAAAAGAACAACGAAAATAAGGAAAAAAATTTTGGTGAAGGAGGTCATAAGATAAAGAAGCTTTGAGTTTATTTCTATCTACATCAAAATAACCATGCTAATAATTGAAAAGTATTGCAGTTAAACATATAGGAAAATTAAAAAACAATTAAGCAACTATGATAACTATTAACAAAATATAATTACTTATTATGCATTAAATGCATACCCATTTGACATCTTGTTAACTTTGTCTACAACTCATTGTGGCTAAAGGATGAAGGCGAAGAACAAGGGTAAAGAATTGTTGAGAAAATGGATCATTGCTACAATGCCACTGGTTGGGTGGAGGGATAATTGGCAGTGTTA
This sequence comes from Saururus chinensis, assembly GCA_035235625.1. Classification (NCBI taxonomy): domain Eukaryota; kingdom Viridiplantae; phylum Streptophyta; class Magnoliopsida; order Piperales; family Saururaceae; genus Saururus; species Saururus chinensis. Next base: position 211,509 of record CP141141.1, read on the forward strand.
CCCGAGGCCGGGAGCAAGGGTAGTTGGCTAGGAAGGAAGAGTTTTTGTTACAACCCATTTTTTGACTACGCATAACATAAGGGGTTAGGGGCAATTATATAATTTTTAGATAAGTTTTAGGGGTTTTTAAAGGATAAAATCTTTGTATATTAGTAGAGCTCAAAGTAACAAGCGTAACGAATTGAAAAATGAGCAAAAGTTACGACCTCAGTAAGTGTGCCACATGGGCAGGACAACCTACACATGTGTAGTCTAGTTACAAAGGGCTCGTCGATATGAGTCCATTGGTACCAAGAATGCGCGATTCTGACTTTGGGGTAGGAAGTTGTTGTGTTTTGAAATTGGGATAGTATTTGAGTGAAATAATAATAAAATAATAGAGGAAATGACGAAAATAATGACATCAGTCATGCGAGCTGGGCCGAGCTGCACAAGCCATCAAATGAACCGTGGTGCGTGAGTTGCCCTGAGTGACACAGGGCCCGCACGATCACAGGTAGTTCAAGTGACGCGCGGCAACGCCGCTTGCACAGTGCGTAGCACACAGACATGCATGCTGTCTGCAACTCCGCGTGTGTGCATCTTCTTCTATTCACACACAGGTCTTCACTATAAATATGAAATTTCTGGCTTGTTTTCAGTCTGTTTTCGTATGTTCAAAAGGCATTCTTAGCTAATTTAAGAGTGTTCTACATAATGAAAACATTCATTCCTCGAGTTGGTGACCATATAAAGGGGGAACATCTTAGGGCAAAAGGAGACTCTGCCCATCACTCTTGAGCCCATAAGAGAGAGAAGTGACCCGGAGAAAGAAAAGGCTCCATCCTCCGTTGTCGGGCAACCCGGGGAGGAAAACCCATCCTCGAGGGACGTAAAACTGAATTGACAAGCCTCCGATCGATTAATTTGGCAAGCAATATCACACAATTGCATCCAATTGATCAACACAGCTAATCTCGATAAAATCTCATTTGTAAATTCATCTCATAATGAATGCAACATGGTACATACATAAGCAATGACCACATGAATTCTAATTCATGAAACACACTCCCCATCAACCATACATGCATCATTTCTAATCATAAGCATCAACAATCACCATAATTACCCCCACATGTGTGTGTACATGGTAGAAACATTCCATTGTAAGCATATGGACATGCATTATAAACACCCCATTAACATACTACACACATGATATTTAACATTTAATCATAGCTTCTTACTGAAATCATGAGTTAAAACCATCGAAAAATACAATTCGAATGAAGTGCAATCTCATGCTAGACTTAAGTAAGCATAATCATTACCACACTTACAGCTAAACACGACACCATCATTCACCCCTAATTTAATCATTATATGTGGAAATATACAAGTCCATTATCATGTTATAAACTTGCTGGAATTATATCTAAAATATGAAGAATTACTTAACATGGAATCAAGATAAAACATCATAACATGCTTAACCGAATATCATGTAATTCACACAATACTTCTTCCACAACAAATTCATGTCCTTCCAACAGCTTTACCTAGCATATATTACTCATCATAATCATAAGAAATGGTACTTAAGAGGAAATCATGAAAAATGAGAAAAATAACTAAAACCACAAAACTGTTGTGTTGGCGTTCGAACGCCCTGCAGGGCCATTTGAACGCCATAACAGAAGTTCTGGTTCGTCTTCCCCATTTCGAATTCAAAACGAAAATGCACATATAAATCTCAAACCTTCAATCTCACTCCCAAACTTCATAATAATGAAATCTAAGCTTAGTAAACAGTAAATCTAGCCATTTATAACCAAAAACACCAAGAAATCATAAGAAAGATTAAGCTTTTCTAAATCCGCCATTAAAGCTCAATCCATGGAAACCCACATAAAACTCAATGAAACATCAAATCTGAAATCGCATGATATTTAGGACAAAATCTCTTACCTTCAGTGACTTTCTTGACTTGAAATCGATGCTCCAACACCTCCAAATCCTACCCACAAAAGGGTTTTGTTAATAAGCATAAATCCAATTAAAAATACCTAAATCTCTTGAAAACTTGTAGATCTAGGGTTTATTGAGTTCAAAAACAAAATTCCTTTCATAAAGGTTTGAAATAGAGATTGAAATCAATAGTTTTATGGGTAGAAATAAAGATTAAACCTTGGTAAATAAGAGATTTAGAAATTTTAGGAGAAACCCTAAGAAATTAGTAAAAGTTTAAGCTAATCATTACTTTAATCACCTTTTCTTCTTTGGAAATGGGGATTAAGGCCTCCTAAGCTCCAGATTCCAGCCCTTCCCAATTGGGAAAGTGGTTGTGTCATTCTATTTATAGTCGGCTTTGGGGTAAACCTAACAAAATCAGATAGTGAGTCAGCCAAAGGAACCAATCCATTGTATTAAACTATTCTAGATTTTAAGGAAAGATAAGTGGGGTATAAATAGAATTTAACACTAAAAATTGAAAACTTGTTTATTTAAAGCCCAAAATGATGTCTAAAAATTTTGATACATTTAATTACTATCTTAAGATGCTTTTCAGGTCATTTGGGACCTATCATCCCAATTTTGTACGTGGGGCCCACGCCGGGTCCCGCCCCCAACTTTTTGGGAAAAAAATTATGAAAATTTCAGAAATTTTTTTATTGACTTACATTAACATAAAAACCATCACAATGAAGAAATTTTTATTGAAACCATTGTTAACTACCTTAAAATTAAAAAATAAGTCAAAACCGATCAAAGTTAACATTAAACCACACAATAATTACTAAATCAAATAAAATAAACCGGTTGAGTTTAGGGATCTTACATCCTCTCTAGTGGCATCCCCGATAAGTCACTAAGAAATACATATGCATACTCCGACACTACCTACACGGACTCAAGTGAAGGCAATGTCGCATTCTTCCCCAAGATGCTTGCAAGGAATACTTCACACCCCTTGTTGATCCACTTATTGGCCATAGAAGAAGACACCAACAATTTCCCACTATACCACTTAACACCCTGGAATATAAAATGCTCAACGTCCAGCAAGGTAAACACCACCTTCTTCCCCCGACAATCAACATGTACATGATACTCAAACATCATGTTCATGCCTAAAATCATATCAAAATCAATCATAGGCAAGATAATCAAATCAACATGCAACTCATGTCCATCAATCCACATAGAGACCTTCTCAAGATATTCCTCTGCCCGAAGGGAAGACGAAGGAGTAGACACATGCAAGGTAATAGATAGCATCTTATGTTCAACATTAAGCTCATGAGCAAAATGCGGAGAGATGAATAAGTGAGATGAACGAGTATCAAATAAACCTTAGAATAGTGAGAGGAAATAATGATCATACCTTCCACTACCGTTGAGGAGTTGGCTGCCTAGTGGGCCGAAATAGCATACACCTTCCCCTCGTTGACTAGCCTCTTTCCCTTTGCTTCTTGCTGCCCAGTTTGAGGTCTACCCTGGGGCCTCCCTTGTGGCCCTCCATGCTGCCTCGAACCATCATTAGGTGGCACCGGTGGACGCCTCAGCACACCCCATGAGTGTTGGGAGGACACTCTCTCTTATAATTCCCTTGTTGTCCCGTAAGGGTAGCAAGTGACATTGGCCCTTTGGCCTTGGCCGTCTGGCTGCACATGGGTGGTGTTGTTCATTGCATGATGACCATCACGACACTTATGACTTTGGCGGGCATGAGTATCCTCCTGTCTTGGCCTTTGGGCCTACTGTCCCTTCTTCCTCATATAATTGTCTGAGTCCCATTCTACGATGATAGCAGTCTCTAGAACCTCCACCAAGCTCTTATGTCAAGTAGGAACTACCTGGCCTTTGATGAAGGGCCTCAGTCCATCCTCAAACTTCCTTGAACGGTCGAACTCATTGCCAAAGAAGTGAGGTGTGAAACCTTCGAGCTCCATGAACTTAGTCTTGTAGGCCAAAATTGTCATGGATCCCAGCCGAAGGTTCAAGAATTCCTTCTTCTTCTCTTCCCGCACGTGGAGGGGTAAATACTTGTCAATAAAGGCTGACATGAATTCCTCCTACGGAATATCCATGTGCCCCTAGAACTGTTGTCTCTCCATGGACAACCACCACCGCTGTGCCTTGCCCTCAAATGTGAAGACTGCAAGGTGAGCCTTCTCCTCCTCGGGCACTAAAGATTTTCTCCATGTGGAGTCTCCAATTATCTGGCTCAAAAGTGTTCAACCCTCATTTGAAGCTAGGGGGGGTTAAGCTTCTTGAATCCCTCCAACGAAAGAGACTCGAACCTGTTGCCTCCTGCATACTTAGCCTAGATGACCTGTGTTAACCTCTCGATGGCAATCAACACGTCGTCAACTCTAGGGTCTTGTGCACCATGATGGTTAACAAACTCCACATCTCTCCTTGGTAGAAACCCGGGCAACTCCTTAGGACATACGTCAAGGAAATCCTTAACTGTGTCCAACTGCTCCACCTTGAACCGCACTGGCTACTTCTCCAACACACATGCCAAGTAGGCTGTGCAACCCTTCACTATGCACTAATTTGCCTTTACAAAATGCAAGAAGTAGACCAATCCTGAATACCCTGGAATACCACCATTGGCCCTTCAAGGCATTCAAACATCACCCTTTTCTTGTGGACGCACATGTCTGCTCGCTGAGTGGCTAACCAATCCATACCCAAAGACCAAGTCCACAAACCACTCACAATTTTCCACATGAATGGGTACCCTTTCCATGAATTCACTGGTACTAACCTCATTCCCAATAGGAGTCGAAATGGATTACTCAAGTGCCATGTTACGCACCAATAAAGTTAAAACTATTAGTGAAAGTGTGTGACACAAAGAAGTGATTAGATCCATGGTCTACCAAAACTTTTGCAAAATAATCAAAGATAAGCATGATACCCTAATAACAACATTGGCTGCTCTGGCCTCATCTACTAAGATGGCAAAAACTCTGCCCTGAGTTCTAGGTCGTTCATTATGTAATGACCACAAATTTTCGGTATGATTTCTTCCCTCTAATAAAGTTATTTTATGAGTTTTGATGAGTTTAAAATTATTAGAGGCAGATATTTAGAAGGTTTTATATGGGTATGATAGGGTTTGGTGAGATGAGCATAACGAACCTAAGAACGCACGAAACAGAGGTCGGGAGTAAAAGTTACAACCTTGAGAAGTATGCCACATGGGCGGGACCCACTTTGAAAAAGTGAGATAACCGACTCATGTGGGGTCTATTTTGAAGGGCTCGTCAATATGAGTTCATCGGCACTAAGAAAGCACGATTCCAACTTCGGGATAAAAAGTTATCGCATTTTGAAGTTAGAATTGTGTTTTAAAGAAATAATAATAAAATATTAGAAATGATGACATCAGCGGGTCCGAGCCAAGCCGCTGAGTCAACGCGCCGCGCAGAACTACACGATCGTGACCGTTCGCATTGTGTGATCGCACGATGCAGCGCGCGACGCGTGCAGGACGCGCATCAATGTGGCGAGACGCGCCGCAGATGCGCGGCTCAACTCGCGAGATGCACACATCACCAACCATGCGTGCGGTCCATTTGGGACGTGCCACATGTCGTGAGTGACTGCGAGCGTCTTTTCCTTTTCCCGCACGCTCGCATGCCATTCTTCTATAAATACTTGTTTTCATTCATTCTTCCAGAAGAGTTTCTGGAGTCGTTCTGAGTCAGTTTCCTTCCGTTCAAAAAGTGTTCCTACCTAATTTGAGGGTGTTATACGCAATGGAAGTGTTTATTCCTCGAGTTAGCAACCCTATATGGGGAAAATGTCTCTAGGTAAGGGGAGGTTTTGTCCACCGCCTACAGGTGCGGGAAGGGTAAAGTGTCTCCTGGCAAGGGGAGATTCTGTCCGTCGCCTACAAGCGTGTTGTGAGAAAAGTGTCCCGAGCAAATGGGAGGTTCTATCTGTCGCCTATGGGCACGAAAAGAGAAAAATGTTCCGGGTCAAGGGGAGGTTATGTCCATAGCCTACGGGTACGGAAAAAGAGTTTTTGGAGTCGATATGAGTCCGTTTTCTTCTGTTAAAGAGGCGTTCTTACCTAAATTGAGCGTGTCAGACATCGTAGCGGGGTTATTTTCGTAGTTAGAGACATCCATAACCCCAGAAGTGGAAATCTAATTTCATGGTGTCCGGTTCATCGGCTTCGAACTCGTGCGGAGTGCGAGGTAGGGGCTTTTATGCTTTCTTATGGCATGATTATAAACTTTGGTTGTGTTTTTAACTTATTATTTATATGACTATCGCATGTTATGCATTAGAGATTATTTTCAAGTTAGGATTTATGATTTCTATACATATATTCGATCTGTCAAATGGTTAATCGTTGAGATAGAATATGATTTATATATTGTATGTTTATAAAGCTATTATGTATACTCGATTAATTGAATGATTTTCCACTGGAAGCGGATATGTTTTATACTACATGCTTTATGATTGCCTCATATATAATAGTTTGATCAAATGCTTATCCATGGATTTTGATATAAATTATACATGTTAGAGCATGTGAGATAGAGACAAACTAGCTTTGCCACTCTTTTCATTGCGAATGAATACAGTATGTTTGGAAGATGGTTTTAGAGGACTCGTCCTTGTTGAAAGGATGATTCTCAAGGTTATTTTTTAAAAGACGTATAAGCATGGTGATCAAGTCACTGAAGCGGGACAAAGAAGGGGTAATTGTCTCATTAGAATAAGCGACCAACCTTGCCTTTGTAATCGTTGATAGTGACACTCCCATGACTTGTAGAGGCGGAGTTAGGATTTTCAAAAGGATAAACATTGGGATAGAATGTTTTAAAAGAAAACAGCCCTTTTTGGAGTCTGGGAACTTTAGGATATTTTGAATGAGTCTGGGACTCAAGATTATGAGTTTGGGACTCAAGACTATGAGTCTGGAACTCATGAGTGTTTTGGTTGTCCGGAGCTATTGTTGGGCACCCCGATCGAGCTTCGTTGACTAGTTAAGGGCACAATTAATCCGGTTCGGAATCGGATGCACGGTACCTATTTTAGCCTAGTGAGCCCCTAACGAAGGGCAAGACCTTTGATTCGCCCCCAACGAAGGGCAACTATCAAGGCTACACGTGCTAGGGTAGAGAGTATCATGGGAAGACTCTCTACTCTCTAGATCCCAGCGCCCCATGAGCACGGGTGGCTCTTCTATCCACAAGAACAAATTATTTTGACATGATATGTGGAGGAGTAAGAGGTCGCTTCTTTGTACCCGCAGCAAATTCCTATTATTAATATATATGTCTGGGACATTTGTAGCGAGTCGTGAGAGCTTGCAAACCCTAGAAACATCTTCGATACATAGGAATTAAGCACTAGGGGTGGTTTTGGGTGAGAGGCACACCCTGTTTTTATGAAAAATATTATATATGATATGTGTTGTGAAACTGCCATGCTTTTTTTCATGTCTGATAGTATAAACTCCCCTACTGAGTATTTTAAAATACTCACCACGCCCCAGACTTTGCAGGACTCGATGAAGCTTAGCGTGCCGATAGAAGGGCCTACTCTGAAGTTTTATCGATGTTATTTCAAGGATTTCAACCATACTGAAATGAGTAAGAACTCCTTATTATTTTTCTCTTGTGTGTTTGTACACGGACAGTGGTTCCTGGGGATACTACTATTTTAATATTGCATAAGGCGAGCGGCTCCAGTCACCGGCCTGGGTAAACTCCCATATTTTTGTGAAAGTAAAATTTTTATATGCTTCCAAAATCCCGGGGCACGACAGATTAGGAGGTGATGGGTCCTCTATCTTCAGCTACTTCTTTTTACAATCTTTGGAATAATGCCCCAACCCACTGCAGGAGTAACACTTATTCTCCGCAATGTAGCAGGGCTTACTAGGGTGGCGCCTAGCACAAGAGGAGCATAGGTCATCAACATCTCTCCGTGGTTGACAGGGTCATCTCTACAACTATTGCTACTGATGACATGGTACCTGCCCCTAACAAGCATGCCATTGGTGACCCTGACCCTAACGTTGCTGAAACCTCTGAGCCAACTATCAAGGGGCTTGAATCTATCACTACATCTGTGACTGCTTTAGAGGTTGTCTACCTTGATGGCTCGCAAATGCCTTGACATAACCATGCCTCCTCTTGCAGTCCTCTAGTTGTGAACCGCTAGCCTGCCCATGTTGCTTCTGTGTCTCAGACCCAACCTTATGATAATCCCGCTCTATAATAGATGCAAGCTCCACTGCCCTCGCTAAGGTGGTAGGCTCGTGGGGAACCACCTTAGCTTCTACTGTACTGTGCAAGTCATCAACCAACTTTGAGGCTCGTGATTCCTCCATCAAACCACCACCATCTACAAACCTCTAAAGGGAAGTAAAATGGGACTCATACTCCACTATGGTCATGCTCCCTTGTCTGAGACTGAGGAACTCAAGCTCCTTCTCATGGTGAAGGTGGCGGGGAAAATACCTATCATAGAACACCCTCACAAACTCGTCTCACACCATCAACTTCCTCATCAGAAAACGATTATGCCTGATAGGCTTCCACCAATAATGAGCATCATCTGCCAAAGAGTATGTGGCCACAAAGGGTATGGGCTCTATGTTGAGTATGAGTCTCCTCATGCTCAACATATAGCCCATCTAAAGAACCTGCATTGCATGACATGCAGCCCAAAACAAAACCGCAAAACAAAGAGGGGTGAGCTATTGCTCAGCAAGGGTTTTTAATACGGAAAGTAAACTCATAATGATATCACATGCTTCATCAACATAACATTCATCACACTCATTCATCATGGGACAATCGCATATATCAATGTTACATGTACATTATATTAACATCCACATTCCATAAACATATACTGATGCCACCTATGCATCATGCCAAATATATCCCATATACACATAGTCATGCCACATGCATATCATGCTATAACCTACATTCCATAAGCACATATCATGCCACATGTGCATCAATGTTCATCCATATCTCATAAAATATATACACATCATGTGTAAACATATGAATCTCATTATAACAATCACATCATGCATGAATCAATTATCAATATTCATATCATGCATAATCATTTCCCAATATAAACATTCACCGCGTAAAATCAAGTATATCCACCACACATCATCCTACATATCCATGCAAATCCATACTATAATCACATGTGTAACATAAGCTTCATTATTCCTACACAACCTGTGTCAATGAGCATTATCTCTCATACACATTGAGCAATTAATGACGAATGTCTCACAATTGAGAAAAACAATCAAATCCACTCACCCGGGTAATCCATTGTGGGGAAGGTCCAAAATCCAAGAAGGAAAACTAGAGCGGTTTGGGTAGGTTCCCTAAGTGGGAAGATACCCCCTGCTCACCCAGAACAATCCTTAGAAAGGAAGGTCTGAATTTCATGAAGGAAAACTAGAGCAGCCTGCTTGCCCATGACTAACTTTGCAGGAAAAGTCCAAATTCCTAGAAAGGAAAACAAGAGCAGTGTGGTAAGCCGGTACACACAAGCATACCATCTAGATTCTCTGTGTCCAGATAACTTAACAAATTAAGGGGTCGTTTGGGTACTGAATTAATTCAATGGTGAATTAATTCAAAAAATTCACCGCTGAATATGAATTACGTTTGGGTAGAGAATTTGTTAGAATAAATTCAGATGTCACGTCAAACCTAGTTTTAAAACTTTAAACTAATATAACTCTCTCTCTCTCTCTCTCGAACTCGGATATACACGTTCTTGGTACCATTACATTTCTAAATTCAAGCTCTATCAAACAAGATCCCACAAGGGTAGGTAATTTTGAACTTTCAAAGTGGGCCCTACCTATATGGCACATTTTTTGAGGCTCAAATCGATATGAACGATAACCATTGAAAAATAATAGAATATGTAATTTTCAAAACGGTGATTAGGAGACTGAATTGACTGAACCACCTCATGAGGTGATTCAGTGATTCAGGCCTGAAATGGCCTAAATCTAACTTCAGTGCTGAATTTTTAATTTAGCGCAGCTTCAGTACATAAATAGGATTATAATAATTCAGTACTGAATTGAGACTGAATCGACTGAATCTTTCACAGATTCAGTACCCAAACAGCCCCTAACTCACATAGCAATCAACTCATTTCAGCCCAGGGAAGCACCATGTTCTCAAAGGAATGCAAAAAAAAAATCATGTCCTTTTGGATGCAAAACCGATTTGATAAGCCACTAAACGATTTATCTGACATCCAATTTCATCCAATCAATCAACCACAACTAATCATGATTAATCTTATTTATAAATCATTTTGATGATGCATGCAACATGGTGCACAGGTGAGAATATGTTAAATGAATTCAAGTATAAGTAAACATACTCAAATCAATCCATATCTTCATGAAACATGGTCTATTTGTATCAAATAAAATCATAAATGTCTATGTAAGAATGTATATAAGTGATAATGTTCAAACCTAAGCTAAAACATATGAAACATGAACAAACTACAATCAATGTTATATATGCAAGCATCCATAATTTTATCATAGTCCTATCCTACTGGAATCATAGAGTAAATGTGAAGAAAATGTTGAAATACGAGTTCAAGACAAATATAACATCATGCTAGACCTCGACAAGTGTAAACATATCCATACTTAAGCTAAAACATGTGAGACATAATATACCTAAAATTAATATAACATTTGTAAGCATATATAAATTATCATTGTTAAGACCTACTCGAATCATCAAGTGATTATGAAGAAGTCATCAAACATGAATTAAAATCAAGGAGAATATCATACTAAAACTACACAAGTATAGTCCTAATCATGCTTGAGCTAAATCATAATTCAAAGATGGTTCTCTTGCAATCACAGTAGTATTTATAGGTAATCATAAGTCATTATAATCATAAAGAATTAGATTTATGAGAAGAGAACAAGAAATGACCGAAATTACACAAAAACAGGCCAAATCACAAAATTGTTGTGTTGGTATTCGATTGACCTAGAAGGCTGTTTGAACACCAAACCGTTTGATTGTCTAGACAGGCTATTTGAACGGCTTGTTGTTCGAACGCCCTCTTGGTCCATTAGAACACCCTTAATAGTTCACTTTTTCCTTTTTCCTAGTTCGTCTTCTTGTTTCCAAAATTCAATCCAAAAATATTCAAAAATTCAAGATAAATTCTAAAATCACCACAGAACAACATATAATCAAAATCTAATACTAGAACATATATAGATCTAATCAGTTTCATGCTTAATCACAAGAAAATAGACATAAATAACATGTTTTTAATAAATCATCATTAAAGCACAAAATGAAGTAAGAAACCACATACATCCACAATCATGCATTCCAATGAATAAAACCATACAAGGAAAAACTCTCTTACCTCTATGAAGCCTTTGGATCCATGAAAAAAGCTTCATTCCTCAAGAAATCCTTTCCTAAAATTAGGGTTTTTGTCAAGACTAATTAAAATTAACTAAACAGACTCAAATAAACTTGAAAGTAGCTAGATCTAGAATATCCTTTGACTAAAAACAAAAATCACCCATTTAGGGTTTAATTTGAAATTTAAATAAGATTTTTAATGGAAAAAATCGATAATCATATTGGGGAAAATGAAGATAAGAAGAAGTAAGATCAAAATCAAAAGATTAGGGGTGATTAGGGCAATAAAACACACCTTAATCCCCATTTGGGCAAATAGGCTAGGATTTCCTTAAATAGTAAGAGTTTTGGGCTAGGTAAACAAATTGTTAGGCTGTAAAATAGGTTCAAAACGCCCTAAGTAGCGAATTAAGGTTATTTTTCGTCTAGAAATGAATTTAATCATACCAAAACCTACTCAAATAAAATAATATAGGATTAGGGGTCAAGTGGGTTGAATGCTGTTTAACATGGACATGGGGCCCACAGTTTAATTAAGGAAATTTATGATAAAAGCCTATAAAATTCATAAAAATTGGATAAATTAAGTTTAAAACTAATATTCATCAAAAGTGGACTTAAACCTTATTAAAGCCATAATTACTAACTCATAACCCTAAAATAAAATCAAATCGGCAAACAAGCAAAACCACACAAAGTTCACATAATTAAATTGGAAATTAAACTGAGTTAAAATTAGAGATCTTACAATGATTCCCAATCACCTCTATTATAAATGCAACCACAATTAAAACACTAATGTTATTACTGATTTACCATAAATTTTAAAATTTAAAAGCATAATAAATCAGTTTATAAAAATAGATAATCATCCTACCTCAAAACTTCAAACCCTTCACTTCCAAACTATATCTTGCACCACTCCCATGGTTTATAGCTTCATTGCTTTGAGGAGCTTAGTTCTCCTCCAAAGTCTCCTTTATGAGCTTTGACCGCTTCTTAGATATTTAGGTTAGGATTTTCTACCTCAAAACATTTGTTTATACTGATAGGTGTTTGCAATAAAAATCAATAAGAAAGTTGGTTACATGTGTGTCAACATTTAACACTCAAACAACTAACATGTTGAGGGGGGGTCATGCTAATAGAACTCTAACTACAAAATAATAATAATAATAATATTATTATTAATATTAATAATAGAAATTCTCTTTTTTAATGATTTCAAATTTTGATTTTAGATTTTCTAGATGTCACCTAGTTTGCTTGGATAATTAACATAATAGTGTCTATGAGCAATATACATAAAGCAAACTAGGTGACTATAGAATTCTCATTTTGAGGCTATTTTATTGATGTTTTCTTACCCTTAATTCGTATTTTACACATGTTTTATCTATATGTTCTTTAATACCAGTTTGAATTAATATATGATTTAGGGATATTTTAATAAAATTATCTACTTAGATTCTTTTAGATGTTTTGCCACATGACAACATCATACTATGGGCTAATGACATGGACTCCATTTTTTTAGGTCACTTTGATTTAAAATTTATAATGTTATACTTTGCCATATAGAACACAGATTCACTTGTTCTTGGTATTGTTAGAAAGCTCTCGACAAACTTTATCAAATGAATATCCTACACGACTATGTTTTCTCAATCTTATTTGTGGACCCCACACATACAAAACACTTCTCGATAATAATTTCTTTTATTTTTTCCTATATTTTACATGTCTAGATTTGTGTATTTTTTGACACCCTTGAAAAAACCTCAAAGAGCTCTATCAAATGAAAGTTGCCGCCAAACTAGTCTTGATTTTATGAATAACGTTGTCTATATGTAGCACCAAGACTTTTTAAATTACTTTAAAGGTCAGAGTGCCATCAATTTGTAATTAAAAGTGGGTCAAGATCAACCATCTTTAGGAGAGCAACTATTCATTAATTTACACAATTACAAAAACTTTATAAAACAAGGCTTATCATGTCTTAGCAAAATCAAAGCAGCACAATGTACGTAATTAATACATAATAAAAGGACTTGACTAAATAAATCCAAGCGTAGATCTTCTGAAATTCTATGATTTAACTTCTTTAAAATCATCTTCATCATTCAGACCTACAGCGTCTAGGGGTGGGTGAGTATAAATATACTCAGTAGATAGAGTTAAATTCTATTAATATGTTAAAACATAAAGCATAAATAAAGATGAATAAAATATTTTCCTAATAAGTTATATTCAAAAGTGAACTCAAAATGATATTATCGACTAATAGAATTCAACGACTTCTTACACAAAAAGTCGGATAAACAATCATTTACATAATCAAATAAAATTAGATAAAACATTTGTAACCAAAATTTGATAAATAATTCAAAATTGGATAAATCACCATTCACAGAATGCTACCGATACCAGAGTGACATACACCCATGCTTCTGGGGCAAAGGGATCAGAATGAAAGAGATCTACCTCAAATATCTCATTTCATGGGCGCGCCATATGCCTTAATAGGCAGTATTTAGGAGCCATAGCTCCAATAGTTTTTGGGCTTTATACTAAATAGTTACCCTTCAAAACTGATGATAGTTTTTGGGCTTTATACCAAATAACTACCCATCAAATTCGATCAAAATCAATCGTAATAACATTCAAATAATACTAATATTTTAAAGCATGTATCACGATGAAATCCATCATAGCGATGTACGATACACTATTATTTTAGCGTTCACCTCAACCCTAATAATTATAATCTTTTTTGAAATAATCCTTTATGAAAGAAATACAAAAATTGTACGACATAGTCATAGCACAAAATTAGATATTAAAACCACCTACACTTTTTTTCTTGAAATTGACTTAAGTAATGGATAGTAGTCGGAGCCTTGTCTCGTTCTCGGGCTTAAGAGTGGTGGCCGAAACCTACCCTCGCTCTAGGACAGGATTTCTTTTTGGGCATGGAAGCGGGGGACAAATCCTCTTCTTGCACTGGGAAGAATTCTTCTTCTAGATCGGAAGTGGCGGACAAAGTATCCCCTTGAACTTGGACGTTTTCTTCCTCCCAGCCCGAAAGCGAAGGATGAAGCCTACTCTTACCATGGGTCATTTCCCCCCTTTAGAGTAACTAACTCAAAATACATACTCCTCTATGACGTAGAGCACCTACGAATTGGCTAGGAACGGTTTTCAAACGGAGAGAATTGTGCGAGAAATGGCTTAGAAATTGGAGTCAAAAGTTGAGAGAGCGGGCATAGCTCAAAAGAAAAGAAATGAGGAAGATTTGGGACGAGTTGGAAAGGCCCCCTCCCTCTATTTATAGTAAAATGCAGCCATCAAATGCTAGCCACATGGCGCACATCTAATGGCTAAAAAAATCATCGTGCGTCAACGCTGACTCATGCCAATGCGTGAATTAGTGTTGACACACGCATGTCACGGTAGCCCACGGCTAGCATGCTATAGGTTAGGCGTTAGCTGTTTGCAATACTGATATGAAAAAAAAATTGTTTTTAAAATTTTTGTTTTTAAATTAAAACAAAATTAAAACTTAAAATGGGCATAATTCCTTACCTTGAACTCCGAATCGCATGTTCTTGGTACCATTGTACTTGTATCAATGAGTCCTTTGAGATAAGACTACAGAAAGGCATATTTTTTCACTAATTGAAAGTGGGCCTCACCTATGACACACTTCTCGAGGCCATAGCCTACTATCCCTGTGTCTGATTGATACATTCTTGAGCTCGATACATTAGTCTCTTTGAGTTTTATCAAATCCCTTAAGACTCCTCTGAACGAATCAAGCTCAAAATGATCTAGTTTTTTTTAAAAAAAGGCTATTGGGACCTAAAACTAGTTTATGGGCCGAAACATTCAAATTTTTTAAAACATAAAAACTTTCGGGACGTTACACTATGACACATGGCCATTGACACTATTGTCTTCACTTACCTATGACATTATTGTAACCAATGAGATTTCGACTCGCAAGTGTCTACTATGAGCGTATTTGAATTAATACAAAGTTTGTGTGTGCAATGTATAGTCATTATGCATTAAAAGTACATATTGCAATTATAGCATACAAGGGAGAACTTTGTATTGTAATTTATTTTTATTTTATCTTATTGAATCTTCATTAACATGCATTATGTGCATGCATTCTTGCTAGTATATATAATGAAGATTTTCAAAGAAGGACGACCATTTTTGTCAAAAGAAAAAGAAAGACAAATTGTACTTAGAGAATTTTTTTAAAAAATTATCAAGTGCAACTCTCATGTGGCCAACATATCTTCTAAATATTTCCCCTTACAGCTCTTACTCGATTGAAGTTTACCAATTTTTTGCTATTCCCCAAAAAAAAGGCTACATAAAATGAGAACATTTTTTAATTTTAAAACTACACATAACTACAATCCAAAAATTATCTATCAAATTAGGACAAAATGGACCCACATGTAAAAATATTCAAAATTTCAAATCTCATTAATTTTTTTCTAAAAACCACAACTCCTTTGCCCCCCTAAGCTACCACTTACAACGAGCAGGGTGGTGACAACCATTGGAGGAGGAATTTTTTTTTGGTCTTGTAACTTCAAAATTAAATTTTGAAGCAAACAAGTGAAAAAATAAATGGAGCTATTAATGTGGGATGGAGGAAGTACTCCATTTGTCCCAAATTAATAGCTCCATTTGGAAAAGTAGTTATTTTCATTAAATGGAGGGACACATAGCCAAGAGAATGAAAACTAAACTTCTGATATACTTTTTTAACTATTTACCAACTTAAACTAAGCCAAATGGAGTTACGAATATGGGGCCAAACATTTTTTTCAAAT
This sequence comes from Saururus chinensis, assembly GCA_035235625.1. Taxonomy (NCBI): domain Eukaryota; kingdom Viridiplantae; phylum Streptophyta; class Magnoliopsida; order Piperales; family Saururaceae; genus Saururus; species Saururus chinensis. The sequence goes on from CP141141.1 coordinate 227,800, forward strand.
GGAGCTATGAATATAGGATAGAGGGAATAGTTGAGATACTTTTATTAAAACTAGAAAAATTGCATGTGGGTCTGCACATGCCAAAAATGAGGAGAACCTTTTGAGTTGAATTACCATCCTTATTGTTTGATATTTGATATAAGTTCAATATGAAAAAAATACTATATTTAATACAAAAACTATTTGATAATATAAGAAAAAATGATTAAAAAATAGACTATTGAAGAAATTGACGACACATATGCTAACAATCTTTCTTTACTTCTGCAGAAGGGCTTCTATGGAAGGAGATGGCTCACTCCATTCATTCAAATTTACTCACCACATTCACTCTCCATGTCCATTTATTCCTACTCCTAATTTAGTGATTAAATCTAGAAAGGAAACGAACATCCATCTCTAGGAGTTCTCCTCTACGAACCTGCAAAAGTTTCCCGAACAACGAGGCTAAAAAAATAGGGTAATGAGTATTTTCATACTCAGTAGGAAAATACCCAGCAGGGGAGTTCTAAACAGTGAACTCAGTAAGTCCATACATAGATGCGTTTATGCAACTCAAACATGAAGCAAGCAGACATATCATAATCATGCTCATATGCATACAATCATGCCAAACAAACCATCGAATCAAACTTACACAAACACCCTTATTCAGGGTCTTACAAACCTACTCGTACCATCGTACACTTACTCATACAACATACACATACTTGTACGACCTTACTCGTACAATCATATGCTTACTCATATAACTTACACATACTTGTACGACCTTACTCATACAATCTTACTCGTAAAACTTTACTCGTACATTCTTACTCATACGGCCTTACTCATACAGTCTTACTCAAAATCATACACTTACTGTCTTACTCATACTCATACTCTTACAATCGTGCTCATACTCTTACAGTCGTACACATATTATCGACCACTAAAGCTCATTACAACTAATAAGCTCCAGCGTCGAAATGGAAAAGAATGTCACTCGGGCATCACCTTAACCTCCAATGAGTGACTAGATGTCATGGACTTTTCTGAAGGTAAGGCACGCCAATGCTCATGGGGCACATGATCAAACAGGTAAGAGTAGGTCCATGATACTACTTACCTTAGCGCGCAAACATAAACACCCACACATAAGGGGTCATACAATTGCCCACCATTATGGGTCTTATAGTGCCATAGAATTGCCCACCATAATGGGTCTTATAGTGCCAATGTCACTCTTGGGCAGAATCATACAATGCCACTTGGGCAGAAACATACAGTGCCACTCTTGGGCGGAAATCATACAGCGCTCAAAAAAGCATCAAACGTCTGGGCTTAATTCAGCACACAAACCAAATCAAAAGCATACATCACTCTCAACAGAGCATCAGACGTCTGGGCTTAATATAGCACACAGACCAAATCGAAAACATACATCGCTCTCAATAGAGCATTAGACGTCTGGTGCTCTATACAGCACATAGACAACATCCCGCAGAATAAACATCATGGCAAGACATGAGAATTGCTCAGCCGACTCATTTCGGCTAGCTCAAACACAGAACTCAATTTGTCAAACCCTCAGGTCTCAAACTCACAACGATATCATTAGCTGTGCTTATAATTCAAGTTTGAATTAAGTAAATTATGCGATACAATTATGTCATACAAACACTCAAACGTACCATGCTCCACTGATCAAACCGAAGCTGAGCCCGATCCGAAACCCTAGTTTGTCAGGGCAGCAGACTTCACTTAACCAGTCCATATCATGATCAAACTCATCGTACATCAAATCCTTACAGTCTTACATACTCCGCCATCCACCTTATGGCCAAATCATCTAACACAAACGCCATCAAACTAAGCTCCTTAGAGCCAAACCTAGTTATCACCCTCTTACTAATACCTCACTTATTTAGCTTACTTTTCACTTCACAATATATACGTTATGCTTGTACAATTATGCACACTCTTACTATCTGACAATCCCCCAACATATGCTCTGATCCAAACCAATCCACACCAATCCTTGCCCGTCACACTCATATCCTCTGTCGTCCGTCATATGCTTACACATCCATATCCAAATCCATACCAAACACTGCCACTTCTTACCGTCCATCGCTCGTACCTCTTTCCACATTCACATACACATAGCATAGGCAAATAGCCATCATACATATGTATGTCCATCACCCATACATACAACATACACATACTTCCACACATAGCTTACCATCATACTCGCTTGCCATCGTTAGCACATACATACATATCCATATACATAGCTTACAAACATACATGCTAGCCATCACTAGCACATACAGATCCCACATACATAGCTTATAAACATACACGCTGGCCATCACTAGCACATACATACACGTAGCTTACAAACATACACGCTAGCCATCACTAGCACATACAAATCCCACATATGTAGCTTATAAACATACACGCTAGCCATCACTAGCACATACAAATCCCACATACGTAGCTTATAAACATACACACTAGCCATCACTAGCACATACATACACATCCATACACGTAGCTTACAAACATCCACACTAGCCATCACTAGCACATACATATTTCAATTTTGCTTACAACCCATATGCATGTCATAGCATTTCAACATGGCATAATTTATCATTTTACATCATGCAAACAAATCTGATTTAAACCATCGCATTCAATCATATAGTCCTAGCATGCTGCTATTCATTCAAAGCATGCTATCATGAAATTACGAGTTTAAAGCTCCCCTACCTCGTAATCATGATGTTTGATGGAGAGCACATGACGGTGGCGGAGTTGGCGGCCAAAAGCATTGCCTAGCTGAGAGAGCTACTGTCCCGAGGGTTTAGGAAGTGCCGGAAGCAATCACGGCCAAACGGGGTGACACAAATCAACGTAGCAAAATCTGTAATCCACGGTGGCACACTAGGGGCGGCCGGGAGAAAGGTCATGCCAATGAGTGGTAGATGCGACCGGAAGTCGCGGTGCATTTACTAAAGGTTGGCCCGCAGCTGAGAAGTACTCGGCCAACAGCTGAGAAGTACTCGGCCGACCGCAAGACATTGAAAATCGGTTGTGGACAGCACCCAATAGCGGTGATTTCGTGTCAACAAGGGCCCACAATAGGGCATGGGGCGACGCTCAAGGACAGAGGAGAGGTGGAGGAGGGCTATGTGTTAACTCCACTTCATGGCAAAACCAACTGATGGTCAAGCGGCGCGAATGCTGCTCCTAAACCCTAAATTGCATGCGCGGCTACTTGCACACGCGGCCAAAAAGGGCTACTCGAGGGGAGATGGCTCGGACGGTGGCGGCCCAAGGCCCACAAAAGGGCAACTGAGCTATGGCCAGGAGGTGGTGGATGATAGAAGTGGCGACATCCCTGATCGCCACCCACAACCAACACATTTGGTACGGGCAGCTGTGCATCTCGCACAGTATAGCGCAAAGGCAAGCGGCCCATTTCGGGCGGAGGTATAATCGGGCCAAGTGGGGCTGATCCTCACTGTCGCCGAGCCAGGGCAGAGCTCACGATGGCCAAATGGCCCACAGCTCATCGATGGCAACGACCCAAGACTTACCCAAAGCATCTAACTGGGCAGAGCAAGCCAATAGGGGCGAGGCGGGGTTTGAAACGGTAACCCCCAACCGACACTGGGTCGAGGTAGGCTGGACGGAGTCCTACTGGAGTCCGTCTGGTGGCCGGTACAGACGACAACACTACCAATCACCACCCACAACCAAAACCATGGTGCGGGCGGTTGTGCATCTAGCACAGTCAAGGGTAGAGGTGTAGGAGCATGGCGGCCAATGCCGACAAGGGCCATCAAGATGAAATCGGGCTAAATGGGGCTAGCCCTCGCTATGTTGAGGTGGGCCGAGCAAAAGCCAACCAAAAATGACCCACGGAGACGATGGAACTATTGTCCGACAAAACACACAGAGACAAAACATCGACCAAAAGATCGGCGGGCACATAGGGAAGCCCAGGGGCAATAGCAGTCGCTCTGGCCAGCGCCTCTGGGGTCCTGGTGGTTGCATGGGACCAAGTCCGGTGGAGGGAGGCGGCATGTGACAGCAAACAACCTCCTACGACTCAAAAAAATACTCTGGATAGTGAGATGAAACAAGAACAAAAACCCGACCAAAGTACCGGTAGCTCACAGCGGAGCAAAGAAAGCATGGCAACGGCTCTAGCCAGCGCCTATGGGTTCCTAGTGGCCAAACAAATATAAGTCTAGTTGAGGGTGGCCACAAACGACATCAAAATCGCACCCCCATGGCTCAAAAATGAGATTTGAATGAGAGAAAAACCGAAGAAAAGTTTGGTACCTCGTGGAGGAGCAAAGAGGTCACGGCGGTGGTTAAAGCCGGTACCTACGGACTCGTAGCGGTGAGGCAAAGAGGATCCCGACAAGAATCAGCGAAATCCAATGACAAAAGTGGGAGAACGGAGCGACCAAAAATGGGCTCGGGTTTTCACTCTAACTTTCTATACATTTCAAATGTCTGTAACTAAGAAACTTACTGGACTCGGCCTTTTAAGCCGTGATTTACTATTTACTCTTTTTTTATTTTTCCATTTACATCCCTAATACGCGTTAGCTCAATATTTACGAGTTATACCTCCAAAATTCGCACCGTAAGCATGCAGCGAGGCCTGCGGCCTGCGACTAAGCCCCACACCTAACTCTATGGGTATAAATATAGGGAAAAATACACAAATATAAATACATCGAAGTATAACATTTTCCCACCGAAAATAATTAAAAAAATAGCAAAAACATTACTAAAAATTATAAAAAAATTAGGGACTTTACATATCAATCCTTAATAAAGTGGACACAATAGCAGGATAGCCAAGCTAAGGGGCCCCAGAAGGAAACAGGCTCAGGAGGAGCTTTGGTGGCGGGCAAAGTAAATTGAATGGCAGGATGCCTAGGGAGACAATGAGGGGTTGCGATTCCACGTTTAGCCAGACTAAAGTCATTTTTCCAGAGTGACAAATTCAAATTTTATCATTCAAAATGACTAATTTCACTACAATGAAAAAGCTCCACAATCAAAACATAAGAATTCATCATTTAAAATGATAGAATATAGTTTCATTCTTTACAGTGATAAAATATATATTTTGTCAACAAACCATTTAGTAAATATTTTTCTCATCTCCCATTAGGTAATTACTTTTTAAATAATAATTATTCAATAAACGTCCCTTCTTCCTTGGCAAAAGATTAATCCCTTCCCCGTATGAAATTTAACGCCAAAGTATCACGATCTTGCCATGATCTTTAATAATGATTCCAAAAGTTTTTTTTTGATATTTTCCAAAAGCTTTATTCCATGTCAATTTGTGCTTAGTCAGGAGCACAAAGATAATATAAACAATACACTATTGTTTTATACATCTCAAACAAAAAATTTACTAAACTATCTTAACATAATCAAGAATTGTCTACCTTCATTCGAACCTCATATATTTAATCTTTATCCAATGATTCAGATAACAAAATCTGACAATTTATGGTTTATTGCTTTTTGTTGGGAATGTGGTACATCTGCATTGTACTATCTTTATCATTACATATAATTGTCCCTGCAGATGTAACGGCTAAGGACCATAACTCAATCCGATAAAAGCCCAGGTCACTTATCTGCCCACAACCAAAAAATAAAAAAATTCTTTCTTTCATCCACTTTTCTTTATAAATGTACAAATTTGATACAATAATCATAATCATCTCACCCAAGGTGGCAATGTAAAAAAAAACAGTTACTCTGCAAGATCGTAACCAGCACGGACTAATAGTCAGTCACCCATGTCACCATCTTTCGGCTTCCACGAGTCCTCATGCGCACATTAGTGTCTTTTGAGTCTTCATCTCAACATTTTTTCTTTTTTTTTTCTGCTAACGGTGTCCAAGATGACAGGACCATACTAGAAGGGGCATGCCAATCAAAATTGTAATATTCAACACACCCTCGTGTATGTGCACCCGACCATATGTCACGAATAATCAACTTCCCTGCCCCGTCACAACAAGTACATGTTAATCCCTGTGTCGGTGACCGAGTGATGACACCCTCAGAATCACTCTCTTAGCCTTTTCTTCATCCTTTGCCTCCTTTATCCTCTTTTAATCTTCCTGGATAAAGAGAACACAACCTAAAACAATGTAAATAATTTTCATTTGTAAAATTGAAATCCAAACACAAATAAAGCATATATTATATAAGTAATTAATAATCATAGACAGTTCAAAATGAATGGTGGCTTTTGAAGTAAAAGAGAAGTGACATTTCCTCTTTTCTATATCTATTGTGATGGAAATTTCAGGTATCAAATGGTGCAAACAACTGGCCACAGAAATCATACTGTACCACAGCATGAGCTTCAGCTTTCGGGGTTCTTCCTTTTTGAACAACTTCCTGAGTGGCACGTAAGATTGACCTGGAATACAGTTTTTTTAGTAGCTTGACCTTCTTTTTCACTGTTTTCGATGTCCAAACATTATGAGGAAATCAAGAACCTAAAATAATTCGGCTTGTTGCTCAACTAGTGGAAAATATTAACGTGAGCCATCAGTTTCTTCAAAGAACTAATTAACTGGAACAGGAAAAGCAACATCTAACTACCTGGATATTGACTGGTTAGTTTCAAGAAATATGTCAGTTCAGTAGTCAAGCTGTAGAAAACTAAAGATCTCATTACTGTAGCTATTTTAAAACATACATACTGCTCTTCTTAAATGTGCATCTACATACAAAGAAATCCAATAACAGAGTATTCCCGACGGTATCATCCTTTAGGAATGCGTGTACATTTCAAATGATGGTTATTGCATAAAAAACAGAGCAGAAATATTTGTGGCTCCCAATTAACTGAGACAATGTCATCAGGAGCTCATTTCATACCAACATAAAATAATATTGAGAAGGATCTTTTTTTTATCACAATTGACAGGGGTCTTGGAGGCTCTAAACAACATATAAACGAAAAGATTCCAAAAAGTTACGCATTAAGGATAGTCTTGCTCCAAGCATATGCGAATCATGTGCAACCACAATAAATATAAACGGATAAGCATCAAAGCATTCCATTGATTTCTAAAAACCTAGAATATTAAAGAGGCAAATCACGAATTGCACCACCGTCAATTCTAAATGCAGTGTCTTAGAGCTCTTGAATTTATCTTGCACACTGGTTCAGACAATCAGTTCAACCTCTATTCCCCAACAAATCACAACTGGAGCTAAGGAGCTGTTTTGATAGAGAAACTAGCACCTTGATTTCCTAAATTCTGACATGATTTCACAAGCTCCCATTGAAATCGTGTTTGTATGAAAAAAAAAAAAAATGAAAATTCCATTCCATCCAGCTGAATGCTCCAATTAAGCTGAATTTGTGAATCTCCTTGTGAAGGATTCCACGGGATAGCCACCACCCACCTTTGTTAACTTTTCTCTCAATTCCTACCCACCACCTACCCAAAGCATTCGATTCAAGTTTATTCTACGAAATTTAGGCATTTGGCTACAAAACATGATTCCAATTCTGCTCAACTTACTCTGGAATTAATTCCCTTGAATCTACAAGGGAAACAGAACATGACAAAGAGCGGAATCATCAGATAAGTCAGCGTGTTTTGACATATTGATAGTATGCAAAATAAAGCCCACTCCCCAAGGCAATTAGACTATCTAACAACGGGAAGATGTTGAGACATGGCTACCCACCCAAGTTTTTTGGGTTGGTCTTGGGTCGATGGCAAAAATTGGGCTGGGCAACCTTGAAACGGAATCTTCTCGGCATGTGTCCATCTTCATTAGCTCCTCGTTAATGTGGATAGGGTCTTCCACAGTAGGGATCCACTTAGTGTGGTTCTTACCAAACCCTTTCCTCGCTAGCGCTCACAAGCTCAGCTCCTGTCCTCTTCTAGGCATAGTCATGAGTATGCCCTTGGAACCGGGGACAGAAAACCACAAACCATTTTAATGCAAAAAATAAGAGCTTGAACAATGCAGATGACAAACAGAAATGCATGGAACCCCAGAATCCATTTATACAAGTCATTACTCAGACATTTGGACTCACATTGGCCATTACAGGAGAAGAAAATCCTATTTACTGAGCCGAATTTCTTTTGTATGTTTTTTTTCTCGAAATAAAAGTCATGCGATACAAATCATATTATATACAGAGCCTGGCAGGAAGAAAATGAGAAGAAAAAGATAACCGTGCCACATCACCAATGGCTTATTTTGCTAGTATCAGAACCTACATATCATAACAAGCTTTTGCCGCTTTTAGTTAGCCTATCTAATGGTGACAGATCCCGAAAATGATACCTACAAACTGCGACAATAATAGATAATGCGTGTTGGGGTAATACAGGCAGCCCAAGAAAAATAGATTACTTGAGCTACAAAGCGGATCCCCATTTTAGTGTTCGCACATCAAGATTAGGCTACCATGGAAGTAAGTAAACCATTGAGCCTCAGTACTGTGCGACATGGAAAAGGCAGTTGGTCCTACAAAGAAGTGAAGGAGAAGACCAAAAATAGTTGTCGATAAAATGGAATCAGAGGATATAAATACTTGTTCACAAACAAAGTGAATAAGAAGACCAAAATACGCGTTGACAGTCAAACAAAGTGAAGTGGAAGTGATACAGCTCATAGCATCGAACCATGAAGCTAATTCGACAGCGAGATGAAAAGCAAAGTGATTCCGAAATGCAGCTCATACTATCAAGCAAATGCAGCTCCCAAAAAAAAAAATCAGAATCTAAACAATACTACACACTATGTAAGATGATAGCGTCAAAAAAAGGGAAAAGTAAAGGAGGGGGGAAGAGAGCGATCAAGAACCATACCAAGAACACCAACGTCCCGGAAAGGAATGAACCTTTTGAGTACAGCTCAAAGTCTCACTAGCGCAGCATAGAGGCAACAACGGCGCCAAGGGTAGACAGAAGAGATTATAAGGTATATATAAGCAGTGGAATAAAGCCCTAGGCTTGGGCCGCTTGCCAAACATCGTCCGCCGTGAGATATTACTGCAACAGGGCTTGAAGTCTATTGCTCCTGACCGTCCATCCCATATCCCTTGCATGGATGACAACCTTCCTTCAAAGAGAAGGCCTGCAGCTCGCAACCTCTAGGCCGTCAGTCCCACCTCGCAACGAAATGGTAGCACACTTCCAAAAGTTGGGAGAGTCATTTAGAAACTATTAGTCTATCTTTACCGTAAGATGAAGAACTCTTTTACACACATTGCTATTGACACTAACATTGGTCAACATGTGCACCATTGATCTCATGCGTTGATCTCATGAATAGATGGTCTATAAGTATTTCTTACGCTAGACTCATGCTAAATGTGGAGCATTAAGAACTCTTCTTAAAAATTGCTGGCTACAAGGACCATCACACTTCTATTCACATTTCATAATTCTATCTTGCCACTGTTTAATATTACTCAGTAATTAATTTGTGCAACACTATGACAAAGAAACCTTCTATATTTCTCTGCTAGAACTGCAAATGGGTCCGGCCTTGGCAGCCCAAGGTAAGCCCAAGCCTAGCTTGGAAGATGAAAAACAAAAAATTAAGCCATGCAGGCTCGGGCCAGGCAAAGAGCTTTTGGGGCTTTTTATATAATAATAATAATTTATTTTTATCCTTAAAAAAACCTATTTTTAAAAGTTCATTGTGCTAAAACTATAACTTCATAGCTACACACTACATTCACTTTCACTATCTTAAAACTACAACATTCTAAATAAAAAACCATAACACACTAGTAACAACACAAAATATAAACCATTCACACTCTCGGTCTTTACTTTCACTGTATTAAAACTACAACATTCTAAAGAAAAAACCATAAGTATTTGTCAATGTCATTATCAGTCTGCTACATTGTATTTACCACTAACAAACTAGTAACATAACAAAATATAAACCATTCACATTCTTAGCTACATTGTATTTGTCACTACCAAACTAGTAACATAACAAAATAGAAAACATTCACACTCTCAATCTGCTACACTGTATTTGCCAATGTCACTGGCACATCTGACATCACTACTACACATTCACATTTATCCATTAGGATCATATGTTTATGCCTACACAAAGATAGTCATGAGATCTATTAACATCATATTCCAATTCATCTACTAAAATGACACTAATTGATGCTAAAACTTAGAACATATTCTTATCTTTTTTTATAACTAAAGACAAACATATTCAAATAGACCATCAACCTGCCTCATAAGTCCCATTCTCAAAATTTGAACATGGGTTATAATTAAAAAGAAACATCTCAAACTATTCAACACCCATTTGCCAATCAATTTCCATGTCTCTAACAAAAAAAGAATAAATTATCTGCAAGATCAAATATCATATTGAAGACTAAAAGCATCAAATATACTTTGTTGGCAAGCTTATAACTCGAGTTAGAAATGCTTATAACATGAATATTTTCCTGCTCCATTCTCCCAATCTTCATCCAATGGGAACAATTGAAACAACATACACGTAAAGATAGAAACCACAACCAGTCATTCTTATAAATAATAATTATTATTCCAAAAATATCTTCAAAGACATGCCCAATATCAAATCATTACACATGCAACTATCTGCAAGAGCAAATATCATTTTTGAAGATTAAAAGTATCAAATATACTTTGTTGGCAAGCTTATAACTCGAGTTAGAGAAGCTTAAAATATGAATAGTTTCCTTCTCCATTCTCCCAATCTTCATCCTATGGGAACAATTGAAACAACATACATGTAAAGATAGAAACCACAACCAGTCATTCATATAAATGATAATTACTATTCCAAAAATGTCTTCAAAGACATGCCCAATATCAAACCATTACATAGGCAACTGTGACTAAGATGTTCGCCTCAATAACACATCGGCTTTTCATTCCAACCCATATAATTCTTCAAGTATAGTATACTTGAAGAGCTGAAGATAAATAATTATGTACATTGTTTATCCAAACATTAAATGCATTCCTCCAAAAGATAGATAATACTCAGAGAATCAAAATGTGGAACAAATCAGCTGAACTTAATGATCTTGTTAGAAAGCAATCTACTTATTTTAATGATCTTGTAAGAGAGCAATCTACCTATTTATTTACTCCCTACATACACACATTCATATTTAAACTAAGACGGTTGAAATTTATTTGCTTCACATTCACACATTCATATTCTCAATCTACTACATTGTATTTGCCAATGTCATTGGCACATCTGACATCACTGCTACACATTCACATTTATATATCAAGATCATATGTTTGTACCTACACAAAGATAGTCGTGAGATCTATTAACATCATATTCCAATTCATCCACTAAAATGACACTAATTGATGCTAAAAACTAAAATATATTCTTATCTTTTTTATAAGAAAAGACAAACATATTCAAATAGACCATCAACCTGCCCCATAAGTCCCATTCTCAAAATTTGAACATGGGTCATAATTAAAAAGAAACGTCTCAAACCATTTAGCACCCATTCGCCAATCAATTCCCATGTCTCTAACAAGAAAATAATAAACTATCTACAAGAGCAAATATTATTTTTGAAGATTAAAAACATCAAATATACTTTGTTGGCAAGCTTATAACTCGAGTTAGAAATGCTTAAAACATGAATATTTTCCTTCTCCATTCTCCCAATCTTCATCCTATGGGAACAGTTGAAACAGCAAACACGTAAAGATAGAAACCACAACCAGTCATTCATATAAAGGATAATTACTATTCCAAAAATGCCTCCAAAGACATGCCCAATATCAAATCATTACACATGTAACTGTGACTAAGATGTTCGCCTCAATAACACATCGGTTTTTCATTCCAAACCATATAATTCTTCAAGTATAATTGAAGAGTTGAAGATAAATAATTGTGTACATTGTTTATCCAAACACTAATTGCATTCCTCCAAAAGATAGCTAATACTTAGAGAATCAAAATGTGGAACAAATCAGCTGAACTTAATGATCTTGTTAGAGAGCAATCTACCTATTTTAATGATCTTATAAGAGAGCAATCTACTTGTTTATCTGCTCCACACATACACACATTCATATTTAAACTAAGATGGTTGAAATTTATTTGCTTCACATTCACACAATGAGCAGAATAGACACACATATTATTAAACTAATATAGTTTAAATTAAACTAAGATATCTAATGATAGCGCTAAGGATTGTTTATTCCCTATGTTTCCCCTCCTCCTTTCTCATCTGGGCTTAAGACAAGCAACGGTGGAGTTAAAAATTTTCTTTTTATTAGTATATGTAAACAAAAAAAAAAGAATAAGCAAACATATCTGGTACCTCAGTTACGGACTTCAATTGTCTCTTTAACGTTGTTGAGCTCATCATCTACATCACAAAAGGTCTCAACCACCTTCTTACCACGCAACCAATCTTATGTACAAATCAACTATTCAACTGTCTTAGGTAGGAGAGAACTTCTATATTAAGATAAAACTCGTCTACTACTATTAAAGGCCGACTCTGAAGCAATTTTAGTAACCAGAATGTCTTGAGCCATAGCTACAAAGATTGGGTACTTGGCTGAGTTAGCCTTCTACCAACAAAGGATGTCCAAGTTAGCCTCCATATTTTCTAAGTTCGTTTCAAAGTACAACTCCAACTTAGATTTGCCAATGTTATTGTCTTCAATACATCCTTATGTTTTCATTCATTGTTTAATTTCTTTTTCCTCATTCGGAGGATTTAATAACTCATTAGAAAGTGTAACCACAACCCGACACATTTTGTCCTTATATTGATCATACAACAATTGCATAACAAGCAAACTCTTTTCAAAATGTAGACCCCCCAACTCTTTCCCATGTAGTTGGGTCAAATAAAATATCAATAACTTCCTCTTATATCTAGGATCCAAAATCAAAGCAATGTCATACGTGACAAGTACATCACCCCAATATTAGTCATACTTGTCTAACATATTATTTGACATCGATCTAAGAAAGTACTCTATAAAACTTGCACCTCCAAGTAGTAGCTTTCATATTGTTGATATTTCTTTAAGAAACAAATGAACTGTAGGATAACCAACTCCATAAAACAAATTTGTTACATCATATAACCACTTCAAAAACTTACACACATTGGTAACATTTTCCCATTCATCATCAAAAGGCCTATGTTTATAACTTAGATCTTCTTCTTTTAATCTTCTAAAAACATTATGATACGACAATACAAAATCTATCATTAGATAAGTAGCATCCCATCGAGTGGTAATATCTAAAATCAAACCCCTCCCCACAATTATTCCCAATTCAACTACTAACTTAGTAACCTTTTGGTAATGGGAAGGCAAAGCTTTCACATATTTTATAGATTCACGAACATGAAGAATTATATCTGGAATATCTTTTAGTCCAACTTGCACAATAAGGTTTAATATATGAGTAACATAATGTACATGGACAAAGGTACCTTCCAACAGAAGATGCCCCTTTTCAGCAAGGCCCCTTACAAGATTTATTTGAGCAACATCATTACTCGATGCATTATCTAAAGTAATGCTTCATACTTTTTTATCAATTTTCTACTTTATAAAATGGCTTCAATAGCATTATATATTGCCAAACCAGTATGAGGCGATGGAAGCCTAGAAAAACTAATAATATTTTTTTTTGTAAATGCCAATCATAATCAAAATAATGAGTAGTTACACAAATATATCCAATTTGTTTTATATGAAGTCCATAAATCAGAAGTAATACTAACCCTAGAGGGAAGATTTTGAAAAACATCCATCAATGCAGCCTTCTCTTTTGTGTAAAGCTTTTGGCAATCATTCTTAATTGTAGTCCTTAAAACCATTTTAAAAAGAGGCTACAAAGTTTGTGTAAAATTAATAAAATCATCATGACTAACAATATTAAATGGGTACTCATGCACTATTATTGCTCTTGCAAGAGCTTCCCTACTACGTTGTTGATCAAATTAAAAGCAGATATATTACCAAAAATAGTACCTAAGAGTGGTTGTCTAGGATCTCTATTTGGTGTCATCTTACAAGAACCAATATAAATGTGTCTTGTTAGATGATTGTACCATCTTTACCTTCTGAAACAAACCTATGCTTACAATAATTACATATTGTTGCTTCCTGTACTCCATTTGCATTAAGAACTTTCTCGAAATGCAACCACACTTGTGACGGAGCTTGAACCCTTTTTTTCCTACCTTGGCTACTTCTTGCTCCTAAATCTAGAATATGATGGGGAGGGGGACATGTAGTGCTAAGGGGAACAACATGTGTAAAGGTGGGAGTGGAAAAATTGGCCAGTGTTGAAGAATTAGTCGGGGTGGAAGAATCGGCTGGGGTGGAAGAACTGACAATCTCTATTAATAGGTACTAACAAATTAGAGATTCAAATACAAGAACAATTTACAATAAACAAGTCAAAATTACATAACAAATATAAAAATAGAACAAAGACAAAAATAGATTAGATTACAGAACAATGACAAGTGAAAATTTAAGAACAGAGACAAGAACAAGTATCGATTAAAGAACAGAATAGAGACAAATGTAGAAATTAAATAACAGAGACAAGAAGTCAAGAACAAAATAGTAGAGACAAAAAAAAACAAAATATAGATAGTTACATATAAACACAGACAAGTCGAAAATTAAATACAGAACAAAGACAAGTCAAAATTACAAAACAAAGATAAGAATAGATTAAATACAAGACAAAGACAAGTAAAAATAAAAAAATAGAGACAAGAACAAGTATAAATTAAAGAACATAACATAAATAAGTCACAGACAAGTCAAAATTAGATAACAATATTAAATGGAATGAAAAAAACTTATTCCTTTGGAGAGAAAAGGGGGAGGTGGAGTCCACAACAAGTTAGCAATGACAGAGTGGGTTATCGGCCAAGCGACAGTTGAAGAGGAGAGAGAAGATCAGCCTTAGAGCGGCGAAGAGAAGAGAGGGAGGTGGAGTCAACAACAAGTCAGCAAAGCCGGAGTGGGTAATCAGCCAAGCAATGATCTAAGAGGTGACTGGAGAGCCGATTGAAGTTGGAGAGCCAATATGTGAGAAATGTGAACGAGGTGAGAGGCAAGAAGGCTACTTGGGCTAGAGGAAAACAATTTCATAGCAGCGAAGACTCGAGAGGCAATTTCATACTTCGGAATTAGGACATTGAGAGGCAAGAGACAAGAGCTGAGAAAGCTAGAGGACAACAATTTTAGAGTGGTAGAGAGACAATAGGGTTTTTCAGCTATGGGGAGGGTAGTCAGAATGGGGAGTCAGGGTCAGGGTTTTCTATGTTAGAGTTAGATTTTTATAGTTGGGTTTGGGGAGTTTGTTCGGGGAGTGGGAGTCCAGTCGAAACATTACGGGTTAGGCTAGTCCTTTCAGGTTTTTTGGCCCAAGCCCAACCTGAAATGAAACTGGCTTTCAGAAAGCCCCGTCTGAACCTTTCCTTGATTTTTATAGCCCAAGTCCAAAAATTTATAGGCCAGGCTAGGTCGTCGGGCCAACCCTTCATATTTGCAGCCCTACTAGCTGCAAGTTTCCTAATACCATGTACTCGCATCTCCTCAACTCACCCATCTAGAGGTGGTAATTGGTTGGGCCAGCCCACGAATCGTCACAGGTCTATATGTATAGGCGTGTCATGCTAGGTCGTAATTTGCAACCCAATGTCTAAAAAAAGCCCAACCCTAGCCACCATCATTACCAAAATGGCTCTTATGAGCCATTTACCATATATACCCCATAATAAAGCCATTTTTTACAATTATTGTGGGTATTTTTGTCATTGAACAAGGGGTTACTCCCTTTCAGAACAATTATATGGTATTTATTATATTGCTTCTTCTTTAGTTCTTAATCACCCATATTATTATTCTTATGTTTAGGGGTTTAGGGAATATCACAATAATTATATATCTAATATAATTGTGAGGCCAATAGAAGCAAAATATAATAAATATTAGTATAATTTTTTTATATTTTTTATATATGTACAGTTATAGATCTAAAGATCAAGTTAACTTGTGCACAAATATTAGTAAATAGTATACAAAGTAATATGAATATAAATTATAACAATTTCAATAAAAATATTAAAAATAGCTTATATTCTTTGTATGGTACATATGAATCAATGTACGATAATAAAAGGACTACTACTCATAGTCATTCTTTGAATAAAAATGACACTTCTTCGTTACTACTTAGTAAAAACAAACAAAAACATACAAGTAGTTCTAATAATAAATTAATTATATATTTATAAAATAATTTTATTAACTATCTAACAAAACAAGAAGAAAATAACTATGATGTTTTAATTTGGTTGCATATTCATGAAAAAATTTATGATGTACTTGCTGCCTTAGCATGTGATATACTATCACCTTTAGTGTTTATAGTAGCTTCAGAGTTTACTTTTAGTGCAAGAAACCTAGTATTAAATGGTAGAGTAGTCAACTAGATCCAACGATAGTGCAGTGTTACATAGGCTTGAAGAATTGACTTGATGCAAAAAACATGGGACAAGTTCTACAACTAAAAGAGGACATAGAAGAAGATTTTAAAGAACTTTTAATTTCTTAGATAATTTAAATATATATTTTCTTTAAAATCTTAAAAGTGTTAACAATAAATTGTGAATGATAGATAGGTCAATAAGTGTCAACTTAATTAGGATGTACTCATATTATAATGATGTAATTTTTACCTCTTTAAAAGTTAAAAAATATAAATATAATTTATTTTTTATAATTTTTTATATATTTTTTATATATTTTTTGACTAGGCGGTGGACCAACCCAGCCCAATTCTAGGCCCAACACAACTAGCAGTGGGCCATGCTAGATGGTTGAGGGACTGGGCCGGCCCCTGCCCATAAGTGGCACATGCCAGGTCAAGCCCCCACACAAGCCAGATATGACCTGCACTGTCCCTGATTTTCTATGATTTTATGTGATTTTTTTGTTACTTTTTTTTATCATTTTTGCTAGAAAAATATGATGTTTCGGCATATTTGACCACAATATTATACCTGTAGTGTCAGGTGTGGTGCTTAGTCGTAGGTCGCGGACCTTGACGCGCTCTTTCGGCGCAAAGTTTGGAGCTATGATGCGTAAACAAGAGGTTAGCACATGATGGGGATATAAAAAGGAAAAAAGTATAAAATAATGAACGTCCGGAACACGACTCATTCCATAACATCTGAAAGTCCGATGTTCATCCAGAAAGAACGAGAGAAACCCAAGAGAGTTTCCGGTTGCTCCGTCGTGCCTCCTCAGTCGTCGGATTCCGCCGGTTCTTGTCGGGATCCACTTTGCCTTACCGCCACGAGTCCATTTATACCAGCTAGGACCGCTGCCATTTCCTCCTTGCCCCTCCACGAGGTACTGGTCTTTTCCTTAGTTTTTCTCACCATCTAAATTCATTTTTGGGCCACCGGAGGGCTATTTTGCCGCCATTTAATGTCGCACTCCATTGGACTTATCTTCGTCCGGACCGCTGCCATTTCCTCCTTGCCCCTCCACGAGGTACTGGTCTTTTCCTTAGTTTTTCTCACCATCTAAATTCATTTTTGGGCCGCCGGAGGGCTATTTTGCCGCCATTTAATGTCGCACTCCATTGGACTTATCTTCGTCCTGTCGCCAGGATCCATAGGCGCCGGTCAGGACTGCCGTCATGCTCTCCTTGCTCCTCCACCACCTACCAGTACTTTTCCTCTTATTTTTTTCTTCTCACTATCCGATACGTTTTTGAGTCACCCGTGTGTTTTCGATCGCCATCTGGCCTTCGGATTAACTCCACTCGGTTCGTCTTGGGCCAACGACAGTGGTGGGCCACCTCTCCGGGCCCAGATTGACCTCCTATGCCCCCTCCGCTCCTCTCCTCCACACGGCTCTACCTTCGTTTCACTGTTCCTCTATTTTTCTACCCAGTCGGCTGCTTTGGGTGCGTCTCAAGTCGCTGCCATTGGCGAGCCACAAGACATTTTGCCATGGTGGGCTTTGCCTTGGCTCGGCAACAACGAGGGTTAGCCCCACTTGGCCCGATTATGCCTCCGTTGGGAATAGGCCGCTTGCCCCTTGCCCTATACTGTGCTAGATGCACAACTGCCTGAACCATTGGGTTTGGTTGTGGGTGGCAATTGGCAGCATTTGTCATCTCTGCTTGCCACCACTAGGGCCTTAGCCCTATTGCCCTTTTTGGGCCTTGGGTTGCCACCATCAAGCCCTCTCCCCCTCCCCTTTGGTCGCATGTGAAAGTGGCCACACGTGCATTTTAGGGTTTAGGTGTTGCTTTTGCACTACCTAAGCATAGGATGACTCCATCATCGATTGAGTTGACCACTAGAGCTCTCCACCTCTCTTCTATCCTTGAGCATCACCCCATGCCCTCCGCCCTTGTGTAGGCCCTTATAGACACGAAATTGATGTCATTAAGTGCTGCCCACGACTGATTTCAATATCTTGCTGATGGCCAAGTACTTTTCAGATGCGGCTAGCCTTCAGTGAGTACACCTCGACTTCTGATCGCACCTGCCACTTATTGGCACGACCTTTCTTCCAGTAGCCTTTAGTGCGCCACCGTGGATCGCATATTTTTCCGTGTTGATTTGTGTCACCCCGTTTGGCCATGATTGCTTTTGGCACTTTCTAAACCCTCAGGACAACAACTCTCTCAACTTGGTAAAACTTTTGGCCACCAATTCTGTCACCGACTCCACCTTTTTTCATGTGCTCGCCATTAAATGTCTTGGATTACGAGGTAGGGGAGCTTTGAACTCGTAATTTCATGATAGTGTGTTTTGAATGTGTAAAAACATGCTAAGATGATTGGAAGTTAAATCATGATATGTTTGCATGATGTAGGAGGATAAATTATGTCATGTTGAAATGCATATGACATGCATGTGAGTTATAAATATGTTTGATATATGTGAAATATGTATGTGCTAATGATGGCTAGCGAGTATGTTGGTAAGCTACATATATGGATTATGTGTGTAATAATGACAGCTAGCGAGTATGTTGGTAAGCTACGTATGTGAAATATGTGTATGCTAGTGATGGCTAGCGAATATGTTGTTAAGCTATATATGAAAGTATAAATATGTTATATGTATGTGTGATGAACATATGTATGTATGATGGTTATATGCCTGTGCAATAGATGTGTATGTGTGTGGAGGCAAATGTATGGGTGATGGGCAGTAAGAGGTGATAGAGGGTTTGATATGGAGTTGGATGTAGATGTGTAAGCATATGACGGAAGACGACAGATGTAAGTTTGACGGGCAAAGATTAGAGTAAATTGGTGTAGTTTGGACTGAAACATATGTTGGGGGATTGTTAGACAATAAAAGTATTACATAATTGTACAAACATAACATGCATGTTATGAATTAAAAAGTAAGTATAATAAGTGAGATATAAATAAGAATGTGATAACTGGGGTTGGCTCTGAGGAGCTCAATGTGATGACTTCCAAGTAAGATGTGTTGATCATAAGGTCGTTGAGCAATTCTCATGTCTTTCTATTGTATTTATCATGCGGGGTGTTGTTTGTGTACTATATTTAAGCCCAGACGTTTGATGTTATGTTGAGGCGATATATATTTACAATTTGGTCTATGTGTTGTATTAAGCCCAAACATTTTATGCTCTATTGAGAACGTTGTATTATTTTACCTAAAAGTGGCGCTGTATAATTCTGCCTAAGAGTGATTTATATAATTTCTACCCAAGAGTAAGGCCGTACGAATAAACTTGTATGAGTAAAGTTGTACAAGTATGTCTAAGTTGTATAAATATGCATACAATTTGTACAAGTTGATAAAACTCTAATTAATAGTGTAAATGTAAGTGTAAAATTGGTTTGATGATGTTTTTGGCATGATTATATACATATGTGCATAATTATTATATACTTGTCTGCTTTATGTTTAAGTTACATAAATACATCTATGTGTGGACTTATTGTTTAGAAGGCTTTTGCAAGTTTATGACAGAGAGTTCCTAAAAATATATGTTTATTTTCATGATGAAGTAATTTCCTTTAACTTAGGTATATCCTTAACTTACTACAAGTATTATTTTGTGCCACTATTTAATATATTAGATGAGATAAAAATTAAGGTGTGTATGCCTTTTGGATTTGTACTTTTGATTAGATTATAATCTATTAAGGGACTTACACTCATATGTCTAGGAGAAATTTGTATTTAAAATCTACAACGATATTTGATGAAATGAGCAAAAATTTATATAAAAAAATTTATATATAATATTTTAAATTATAAATGGCTTTCATAAGTTATATATTTAGTCATTTTTCCTGATTTTAAGCCATTATGTTATAGATTTTTTTTATAAAATTTTAAAAAATATAATAAAAAATCTCGAGCGTTACATAACCCAAAACCAATGAGCCAAGCAAAGCTGGGCCTGGCCTGTTGCTACCTCTAGACCTATCCAATCTGCTCTCACTGTCCCATGCTGCCATTGCAGCAAGTGTGACGAGCATCCGCAACATTTTCAAATGTCTAAATACACAATTCTGTCAATATCGATAAAAAAAATTATGTAAAATAATTATGGGGCATAATCGCTGAGCTCCTAAAAGGTAATTGCCAAATTTTCAAACTTCTAAGTGAAATCACAGACACCAGCGCGGCTGGATTCCAATAAAATGTGTCATGGTATTTTATGAAAAAAGGAAAAAAGTCATGCGTAAACAATTCTAATCTTAAGCCTCACCATAATACAATTACTTCCCCACATAATAAACACTCAGTGGCTCGTCATGGTCAGGCTTTTCGGCAGGATAGATAAAACGAACTCGTCATGTGACATTATCTAACAGAAATACACATTGCTGCCGGCCAAGTTATAAAAGAAAACCCAAATCTACCAACCAAACAACTACTACCGAAAGTCGACTCTAAAAAAATGTATGCTTGCGCCAAATACAATGGACTAGAATCATTTCTGACTGCAAAATTGTTCCTATATTCAAGAGGCAAATATTTGTGTCCATATAAACAAGAAGGGTGAAGGCAATATATACATAACAAATACAAACATGGAGACCGTAGAGGTGAAGCTTTTCGGCATTTGGGATAGCCCTTTTGTCTACAGGGTAATATGGGCTCTTAAACTTAAAGGAACAGAATACAACTACCTCGAAATAAATCTATCCAGGGAGAGCCCCCTCCTCCAGCATAATCCAATTTATAAGAAGGTTCCGGTACTTCTGCATGGTGAAAAACCAATTATTGAATCAGCCATCATTCTTGAGTATATTGATGACACATGGGATAGAGAAAATCCCATACTTCCACAAGGTCCCTATGAGAGAGCCACTGCATGCTTTCGCGCACAGTTGGCTGATGAAGAGGGAATCATAAACTCAAAAGACCAAAAATTCAGTTTTTACCTTTAATAGTAACTTGATCTTGCACAGTGATTTTCCATTTCAAAGTCCTGTCGAAAAATTCACCATTACTAGTCCAAAATTATAGCTGAAATGATTTATTTGACACTGAACCTTCCTCAAAATGACATTTTTGTTTGAGGTATTAAAAGAATCAGTATGTGTCAGCAGAAAATACAAGAAGCATGGGATGCTTTTTGTTCGGATGGAGAAAATCGAGATAAAGCAACTGAGACAACGCTGGATGGCTTGAGGAAACTCAACACTCAACTCACAAAGAAAAAGTTCTTTGGAGGTCAGAAAATGGGATACCTGGATATAATGGTGGTCTGGATTGTTCCTTGGTTAGAAGTTCTGGAAGAAGCTGGAGGTATGAAGATTATGGATTATCAGAAATTTCCTGCCTTTCAAGCATGGATGGAGAACTTTCAACAAGTTCCAGTAATCAGAGAGAACCCCCCACATCATGACAAGATGATAAATGCCTTCAGAAAGGTTAGGCAATCGATAAGAACTTCTAAGCAGTAGTTTTCATAACGTTCTCAATCAGGGATGGAGTAAAATTAATTGTCTACTTGAAACCCTGTAACAGCTGTGGCTTGTGTGATATTATCCAACAAGTGCTTCCTAAGAGAAGTCTTGTCTTTATGATACACACCAATGGCACCAGGAGAGACCTTAAGTGCAACTCTGCTCAATAATAGAGGGGCTAAGTTCAAGCTTAAACATTTTCTGGCTCTTGATTACGATAAGGATAATAACTTGTAAGTATGTCTGCAGAACAGTTCTATCTCCAGTGGTATGTCTGCAGAACAGTTCTATCTCCAGTGGGAAAAACACAAACACGCTTTTTTATCAAATCATACACGTTTCTTTATCAAGGGAAACGATCAGTCCAGAGTCCACCAAATCCTGCACCCAGCCCATGTAGGTTACTGACCTCAATAAGGCAGTGTGAATCCAAAAAATGCTTCAGACTTCAGCATGAGGAGGCTTTTGAACATTCCCAAGATAATTGCTTAAAAACACAAGAACTTAACATATATTCCTTCATCTTGTTGGCTTGTCCTATGAACTATTTGTCTAGCTTTATGTGACTCAAATCAGCCCACACTTGGTAGTCTAAGAGTCATTTAACTTATTAAATTATGAGGTAATTGAAAAATTATTAGTTGTCCCTTAGAAATGGGAGTAACTATCAGGTGTCTTTTAGAAAATTGGAGTAATTAGTAAGAATAAAAAATGAAATTCAATTAATATTGAGTCTATGTAATTGGAGAAAATAAATTTGCATTAGTCTAATACCATCTCCCTCTCTTATTGCCCCTCTCCTTTTCTCTTCTCATCCTCCCTAAATAAAAAGGCTATCGTCAATTGTGTCAGAATTAAACAAATTAAGAAGAGGTTACGAGTAGCTATAACCAGATGAATTGCTAGTTAGATAATTTGCAAAGGCCCTAGAAGAAAGGAAAGAAAACCAAGCAGGACTTGAGAGGAGCTAGTGAGAAAGATATCTACGAGGTAAGTTTGAAAATGGTCTACATTAGAGCAGCATAAAAGAGGAATTTCCAAGTCCCTGATTCCCAAATAAGCAACATGAGGTATTGATGAAGGTTTTACTGAAAAACAAAACACGATGGAAATACTAGTAGTATGAATAACTTAAGCAGCTTGTACTGAGTAGTAAGCAGTAAAAAATTGCCCTTTTGACAAGTCCACACTTGCTCTGCTCAAAAGAGATAAAAATTATCTGTAAGGAGAAAACAGCCTTACCAATCTTGGTCTCCTTTGCTAGCCTCATAATACATACTTTTCAATATTATGACCCTGCAACTGCAAGGTCAAGTGTTATTACAACATTTGATATTATAAGTGACATTTTCAATATCACACTTCAAAAATACTTGCCTGAAGAAATGTCAATGTCAGAATGACCCCTATATTCCAAAAAGCATGCATTGCGATTGGAACAACAAGATTTCTAGTCTGCGCATACACCAGACCCAACACTGTCCCTACATAAAGTCAGCAAAAGTGATATATTATTGGCAGTGTCATCAGATATAAAGGTCACAATATAGAGGCACATAATCTAACAAGAAAAAGAAATACTGTTTGTGCTTCTCATCAGTGGTTATTATTGCATCGTTATGAAAAAGGAAACAAAAAAAAAAAAAAACTTAACATAAAATGGGGGAAAAAAAACGAACCAAAACTTCATAAGATGAGAGGGATCTAAACAGTGGTAATCATGTGAATTCACTACTGATATATGAGTAACTTCGTACGTAATATTCAATAAGATATTGCCTGAGGCCTGAGTGTATTGTTGAAGCAAAGGAGAACTAACCAAATGCAAAAATCTCTAAAGATTTTCCAGGCGATTGGTGTGCAAATGTAAAGATAATAGAGGTAACAACCACAGAGAGTGGTGTAGGTAGCCTGCAATATAAACAAGATACAAAATTAGGGCTAAGTGGATAAAGTGAAAGCAGCTTCGTGAGAAAGGGCATGCCCAATGCTCCCTCCATCCCATTTTAATAGTCCACACTAGAAACCTAAAATGAATTAGTTTGTTTTGGATTTCTAATGTGGACTATTAATTTAGGATGGGGGGAGTATACTACAAGATAAATTCTACTAATTTCTGATGGACAATAGGGAGTATCTTGTATGGTGCATAATGTTGCACAACAAAGAAAAAACATATAAATAAAAAGAATGTCGCACATCAGGAAAATTATTAGAGGTTGTATTAAAAACGATCGTATTAGGGGGAATTTATGGGTAACCACAAGTAATGATAGCTTGAGAGAAAGCTTATTAAGATAATTTGGCCATGTTCAAAAAAGACTGCAAACAACTCCTGTAAGGAGATGTGATCAATGGCCAGTAGAAGTGACGGGAAAGCTCTGCTGGAAAGGATGTTGCTCTTAAATTATTACTGAAATCAACAAACAAGAATGAAAGGGGGAATCCAATAGCCAACAATTTAACACAAGGAAGGAACAGAAGTTCAAGCAAGGGAATCCAATAGCCAACAATTTAACACTAGGGAACAGAAGTTCAAGCAAGGGAGTCCAAAGGCCAAGCTAAGGGATATGAGTTCTGGGAGAAAATGTCTTTATTTCACCGAAAAACTGAGGATTACAAATGCTTTGAAGGCCTTTTTATAGTAAAGACTAAATATAATACTAAAGACTTAAATGCCCAATAAGTAAAGGCAATATTAACCTATCACTTAAAATGAGATGACTTAGATATCCCTAAGTAGATCCTTATTGTGCATCAAGAAGTCTCTAAAAGAAAAAGAGGACGACCCAGGTTGACTGGGAAGCAATTAGAGAGAAAAAATTTGGCAAAGTATGGCTTATATATGAAAATGGTCTATGACAGGGCCAAATGGCAGAGTACAAACCATGTCTCCAATCCCATACCAATGTGAGAAGGTAATAATAATAATGATGAGCAAGGTCAACTGCTTCACAACTCAAGTTGATACTAAGATGAAAGTTTTAATATAAGTATAATGTTTGCTGGGTAAGAATTACAAACTTACCATTTTGTGAGAGATGTCATCAGAAAACCTCGATAAAGGGTCTCTTCCCAAAAGGGAGCAAGGATTCCAAGAACAACAATAAGGCATATGGTGCTGAAAACAAGTTTACCATTTTAAAAATTAACTCAAGCATGTAAGGGTTTTTTTTCTTCTAGAGATGAAAGAATTTTAAGTTTGACGTAAGAAATATGGCTCAATGGAAGGAAGGTAATGATTCAAAAACCTAGATCCCGACGCACCAACAAGAGGCAAAAAACCCATCAAAGCATCAGCCTGATTAAAGGACACAAAGTGAAGTTGCATTTGTTAATTAACAAAGAAGAAAACAAGAACAGATTCAAATCAAGAACAATACTGACCTCATTTTGAATCTGACTCACAAATAAAGGTGGTATAAGAAATTTGATGAGAAAAACAGTGCCTAAAGCAGCAAGTAAGCCTCCAAAACTCCAGACTATCCAACCATTCCGAAGATTGACTGGTTCGCTCCATCCTGTTAAGATACATTACCAAAAGTAATATTTTTTAGGAATTGATGGTTTTTTGGGATAAAAGATATGTGCATTTCATTCACAAATGATATGATCCCATAAGTCAAACATATATCAAGAACATTCCCTCTCACCCCTTCTCCCCATACAAATGCACAAATATTTTCACACACCTGTGAACATCAACATCACAACCTGTTATGCATTCTACAAGATCAGTTTTTAATAGAACACAAGAAAAAGTACCTTCAATAAGAGGAAAGTAGAAGCAATTTGGCAAATGGGAAATGTATACACGAATACAATTGAGGCCTAAATCTTGTAACTTCGAAATTTAGAATAATTTAACAACCTCACTATTTTGAGACTTAAAATCAGTAGCAAAGGGCTTACTGTAAGTAAAGATATCATCTGGGAATGGTCGGTACGGAGTGACAACGACAAATAAAACAGACAGCTTCCCCACTGTTTTAAGTCTGCATAAAATCAAGAAATGAATGAGTGAGAGCAGCCAATCTGAGATCACCCATCCGAAAAAATAAAAGCCAAGGCACCCAAACTACACAGAAGAAAAGAACATACAACTGGTTCAGTAATAATTGGATTGCTACTTCATCCATGTCTAAGCCAGATTGCGTGGTTCTGGTGCCCTCCTGACCTCCCATCAACGCGGTCAGACAGATGCTGAGACAAAATTATCAGCATGCTATTCATTCGTATCTTAGCGTTCACAGCAGCGATTATGCTCTTGATTGGGAAAACGAATAAACTTGAGATAAAAAAATTGCAACAGACATAAAAAGAAATACTATACGTGAAGCTCCTCAGCTGGTCAAAAAATAACTTTTTTTAAAAAACAATGAAACGTATGGAAGGTACAGGCCTTAACAAATTGATACCTCATCAGATATGGGAACATCACGTAGAGAGTAACCTTCCAATCCCATGGAACGTCCCACGACTCGAAAAGTGGACACCGATTCTCTGCGACGACATTCTGGTTCTGGAGACAATTTCATGACCCAGTAAATCAATCAATAAAGGTTTCTACCGAAATAATAATTTCAAAGGAAAATGGGTCTCTTTTTTTTTTTTCTTCTTATTTATTTATTTGCCTTTTTTTACCTCCCCGATGACAACTTTAGAGGAGGCCCTTTCGGTTGTTCCCGACTGGCAACGAATTCTTCTCTCAGAGCAGGGAAATATGGACTGGTCCGCAAGTATGCCAAAGCGTCGGGGGGGGATGGCTGGATACAGGCGACGATGGGATAAAATCGCGGAGCGCGGGAACTTCCATGTTGCCAGCAAGACGGTGGGCGAGTAGGACATTGTCGTCTACTTGAGAAGCAGAGTGAGAATGTGAGTGCCTATTCAATTTCAAAACCATTTCCAAGTTAACGTTCGGCAAACCACCTAAATCCTCGTGTCTGTTACCACTTGGGTGTGGTAGGAGAAGCATTTTACAATTTACACGGACCGGACCAACGCCTTTCTTATTTTTATTTTTTGGATACTCTATACACCGTAAGCACTACACTACTTATGATGAAATGAAAATTTGATTCTTACATTATCATCAGGTGAGACCACTTTCCATATTCACCATATAGCCTATAATATAAAAAAATAGGGTATAGAAATATCATTTTCCCATTGTTTTTTTCTGAATCTCACAATTTACGATCCCGCCACTGGTTGCAAATAACAGCATCTCAACCCACAAGTAAGAAAATGAAAATATGTAAAGCTTGTACAAGTTGTCAAGGTGAGAGCCAAAGAACCCCCACAAATTGAACAGATTCAAAACTTCAGATTTTTCATCGTGAAAAGAACCCAACTTTGTTTAATCAACTTCTGGTATGACCGCTAAACTGAAATTCCTAATTCCGAAATCTTCATTATCTTTCTGTTCAGTGCAGTCTTTTGTTGCTTTAATTGGGATGTCATGGAAGCAACCTGCAGAATAAGCAATTCAAAATGACACGAACATCTATATAGATGAGTTATCTCTAACTATAAAAATACGGATTTATACATACACATCTCAGCTCACCTCAGCACGAAGCTTTATAGCTTCTCTTCCCGGAATTTCTCTTAAACCATCCATCAAATCTAAAGACAGTTAAAGATCACATTAGACTAAGTCGAGTTGGGTGCATGGACCACTGAACCGATTAAGCCCGTCAAAAATAATATCAATGAATTAAGATAAATGAAAATTATGCGATATATATACCAGCAGCTTCTGATTCAATCTTCTTAACAGATTTAGTAAGTCTCTGAATTTCATCTCCAGATTTCCTAACACAGTAGCCTAAAAACATTAGCTCAAAAAATAGTATACCAAACCAAAATGCAATAACTAAGACAAAGGTAAGCATGTGGATAATTCACATTATGAGGCTCACTTGAGTTTTAAATAACCCTTGTCCATTTCTTCTACAGCAAAAGAAGCTCTTTGTCGGAGTTTATGACTGTCCTTCTTCATCAAATCAACTGACAGGTTTAGTTCCTTCACACGATTATCTGCCTTAGTAAATATTGCCTGTCCAAAAATTCACAAATAAATATAACTGCACAAACAAGAAGAATTGAATTGAAAATATCATTTGTAAGATAGATTTACATATTTTTTTAAAATAGTTCAAATAATTCACCAGAAAAAGGGACAAATTTTTTTGTATATATATGAAGGGAACACAAAGGAGAGAACTCCAATAAAATAAAGAAATTAGCCTAGTGAAGAGCCTTTTCCCAACAATTTGAGGCCGGTGGCATAGATCTTACGCCTCCACTCCAGCATGCTTTGTGCTAACTCTTTTGTAAGAGACACTAGTCATATCCTTATTAACTTCATCTAAGTTTTCGTAGGCCTCTCTCCCCCTTTTAGCCTCTTCCACTTGCATCCCTCCAACTTTCTTACTGGGGCTTCCCTTGGTATCATTTGAATATTGCCCATACCAACAAAACCTCCACTCCCTAAGCTTCTCCTCTAAAGGTGCTACCCCGCCCGCAAGTTTTCATGAGTATACTCATTTATAATTTTATCCCTCCAAGTTATTCAAAACATCTCTCTTAACTTCCTCATTTCAACTCCATTAACCTTATCTATAAGACTTTTCTTATGGGCCAACACTCCGCTCCATAGAGTATTGCATGTGTCCTATAAAATTTACCTTTAAACCTATTTGGGACTCATCTATCACATGATTCTCCACTTGGCCTCCTATGTACCGCATCACTATCAATCTTCTTTTTGTTTTCCCTTGTAATCTACACTACCGGCAACAAATTTGAAATT
This sequence comes from Saururus chinensis, assembly GCA_035235625.1. Lineage (NCBI taxonomy): Eukaryota > Viridiplantae > Streptophyta > Magnoliopsida > Piperales > Saururaceae > Saururus > Saururus chinensis. Next base: position 256,694 of record CP141141.1, read on the forward strand.
GTGGGCAATTTTAGACCTGCTTCCGGCAATGTTCACATCTCATTCCTCTCCCCAAAACCAAACCCCCCATGTATCCTCGCAAACCCTATACTCTTGTCCCCTACATGCCCATTTAGATCTCCCCCTATAATAATCTTTTCCCCATTAGGTATTCCTTGCATTACTAGGTTCATTTCCTCCCAAAATTACTTCTTAATGTTCCCTCCCAATCCTACTTGAGGTGCATAAGCACTTATAATATAAATTTCATATTCCCCAACCATTAGTTTCCCCATCATAATTCTATTACTAAACCTCTTGACACCTACGAGGTTTTCACTCAAACCCATTCCAATTTGACTCTTTGCCTACATAAAAACTTCAAAACCCTCAGCTAACACCTTAGCCTTTCCACCTACAAACTTCGTCTCTAGCAAGCCGGCTAGGTTAACTCTCCTTCTTCATAGTGTCACTACAAATTCCATACTCTTGCCCTTTCTGGTTCTAATGTTCCAAATTGCTACCCTAATCCAGACTAGCTTCTTTCCTCACATTCGTCCACTCCAATGGGAGAATCCTTGCTCACTTCTCATTGCAATTGAGTGTTGTTGCAATGCATTGCTTCTAAGGGACGCCAACCCCTGCTCAATTGTCATTATGCCCAGGTTTTGGCGCAACGCATCACTTCTGGGCTAGTGCACGCGCGCGCGCATATATATATATACAACCAATGACATGAACAGCCTGCTGACATACCATTTTTTAATCAAGTTCATTTCTTTGGTCAAGTAAAAACTTGTGGTTGAAGTACAAATGGAAATGTCTAGTTTCAACATTCCACGCCATGCCTACTTACAGGAAGGCAACTGATGAAAGCATGTGTGTTTGTTATCAGTATAAAAGCATGTGTTTATGATACATATCAATTCACCTCAACATCAGGCTATTACAGCACAAATGGAAATTGATAAAAATGTTTACCTCCTCACTCTGAAAACGACCCACTGTATGCCGAAACAGAAACTTTCTGGGTCCTGAAAATACCATCTATTCTTAATTTATATTCCTTAATGAAGCCTCAAAAAACAAAGAAGAAATGATGGTCCACATATGCCAGATCTTACATCTACATAAATGAACACATTGAAGCATAGAAATTCTAAAGTGAGACATGTAGGAATAATAAAATCCCATAAGTCAACTTACACACCGAAGTTTTACTCTATTTTCTATCTATCCTCTTTTAAAACTTAACAAAAGAACTACCTCGAAAGAACAGGAAACTCGCTGCAAATGCAACTCCAACTGCTGCACCTGGGTGTTCTCGTGCATTCATAATCTCATCTGCGAAACATAATTAATGTAAAATGTCGATTGCAATATAATTTAAAAAAGAAATAATGACTTACAAAGCATTAGCCCAACTCCCAACCACCATGTTTATTCCTAATCAAGTATTCAAACAACTCACCTTTAAATTTATTGAAGAAGGCATCTTCATATGATTTGTACTGGGACTTCACTTGGATTACCAAGCCCTATAAATTTGAAAAAGAATAAAATATATTAAAAAGGGCAAATTATGATGCTAGTGATCACTAGCCACAGTAACAACACTTGTCCTCTCAAACGATAAAACACAGCATGCAAGGTATGTTCGACAAGAATAAATATCTATGAAATAAACAAGCAACAAAGCCTGTCCTGCACCAGTGAATAAAAGTGCACGGTCCAAAGTGCAAAATATGCCAAGAAATATAGTCAACAGATTTCAAAAAATTACATGAAACTTTTTTCATGCATTTAAAAGCCAGCACAAGTTTAAATTTTCTAAACTTGATTTTCTATCATCAGTATCTTATCTACTAATTCCTTTCGAGCAAATATACGTTCAAAAGTGCTTTTCAGAACATGCAATCAATTATTTTCCTTTTCCTTTTTCTTCTCTTTATTTATTTTTTAACAGCACGTGCATTCATTCAGCATTATAACTCGTATAGTGAGCAAAATTAGAAAAAATAAAGCATGTTCCACCCAGCATTAGTTGGTCTTATCTACCAACAAACATATGTTCCTTCCTAACAAGTGCTGCGCTAATTCTCCATTAAAATTTGTTGGGTCGACATTACTCACTAATCTGCAGATCGCAATTAACAGAGTCTGCACTTTTCACCTTACACAAAATGCTACAATATTGCTTAAACTATGTCCAAAGCTCTGAGCAAATAATCGGCATCAGTGTAAGACAGACGCTAACTGCTTTTCTTTGAACAAAAAGGAACGGGAATTGTCACGCTTAAAACTACCCGACAGTTGTACGATCATGCCGGATCCAGAGAGACATATGTGCAACAGCCGCACCATAAACCCCAAATATTTAGAGAGATCGAGTTTGGGGAGTTGAGGAACCTGGAAGGTGCGGAAATGGAGAGCACTGTCGTGCTGCAGAGAGAGAGCAGTCCTCTTCAGATCGTCTGCAGTGTAAGTATGCCACCCTGCCTTCTCTTCCGCCGAAGTAGCCGGCGGCGAACCGGAGTTCTCGTCCCCCATTTCGCCCTTTACGTTTTGGCACTTCCTCCTCCCTCACGGTTCCCGTAGCAGGTCCACTTAGCAACTTGTCGTGCACAGGTAGGCCGTATCAATATGGATACGGATAATAAGTATCGATAATTAAGTATATGAATATGTATTTATGATATATTTGATACACATAAAAAATTTACTATAATTAAATATATTATGATAATTATTTTAAGAATATAATAAGAAAAAAATATAATTTAATATAGGGTCATAATCAATGAGTACTAGTATCATAAAAAATATAAATTAATTCAAAGCAAAATATACATAATAGTAAAATTTAATTTATAATTGACAAATAGTTATTAATTATATATTAAAATATTATATCAACAATGTCTTATCAATTAAAAATATTATAATATTAATATAATAATTATAAGGGGTTGTTTAGATGTTGATTTATTTATCGATTCCACCCTAAATTATATTTGTGCACAGAAGGTAGCGAAATTTTTTTTTGCCTAAAAGTTGATTCCAAGCCGTAATCACCGAATCACCTCATGAGGTAATTTCGTCAACTCTGGCTCCCAACCCCAATTTTGGAATTTTAAATTTTAAAATTTTATATTAATTTGAGCCTTGAGAAGTGTGTCATATAGGTGTGCATATTTTAAAAGTTTAAAATTACCTACCATTGTGGGATCTTGTTTAATAGGGCTCAAATTTAGGAGCACAATAGTATCAAGAACGTGCATATATGAGTTCAGAAGAGAGAGTTGTATTAGTTTAAAGTTTTAAAGATGAGTCTGACGCAACGTCCAAATTTATTCTAAAAATTTCCATTACCAAACGTAATTATGATTCGGTGGTGAACCTATACTATATAAAAAGAGCGATGCCAAGTTTGACTTTTCAATGCTAAAAGATAGATTTGGACATTACAGGCTTGGAATTTGCAAATTTTAGGTGTTATGTTGATGTGTAAATGTGGTTGGCTGCCATGGGTATACAGAAAATTCGGGCCAAAATTAAATGAGGATGAGTAAATTTGCCAAATTGGTATTTTCATGAGGATATATATGGTAATTACATTATGCTTGGTTGGCAATAGTTAATGTCATATTTATTAGTTGCATTGTTTTTGGTATGTGTGTGTACTCCGCGTTTGACAGCCTAGTTGCAATTTAATGCATCATGCATGCTACTTTTGGCTTGGGTGGTGCATTGAATTGCTTTTATGTACCAAACTTTACCTGCCTTTTTAACTTCATTGACGTTCTTTTGAAAATCTTGCATTTTAAACTTCCCTAACGTTATTTTCAAAGTTTGGTGTTGTTTGTGCTTTAATTTGTCAAGATATGTTGTGGGTTTTCAATTCCCATCTCCTAAATGGACTCTAGGCTAATCTCGCTCTGGTACAAAAAAATTGAAGAAGAAGGTAATCATGCAAGGCAGCCCCCAGCTTCCCCCTACATCATGTCCACCTCCATCTCAACTTTTTTTTGTTAGCTTTACCGATTGGTTTTTTATATTTTTTATCCAATCAGTTGAGGTAAGGAAGAGGATGCACACGAATCAGGTGCTCCCTCCAAATCCCATGACAATCTCATGCAGTGCATGTCCTTCTCTGAGCATGATTTACAAATCCAGTCGAGAAAGCATGCTGCTTACAACAAGAAAGAGGTTTGTCATATGATCAAAAGTTTTTCATTTGGATTTATGCTGGTTCGTACTGTGCAACTTCTTAATGTTTGATTCTCTAGTTGGATCCGATGAGGAGTTTGACAATTCGAAGTTTGAGGCTCATGGTGACAAAGACAAAAGTGTAGAAGTAAAGATCCATGCTTTTACAAAGTTTTATTTGTGCATTAATTCATGTTTGTTTGATTTGAATGTATGTGCTAATTGGATGGTTATGGTGGTTGCCTTGTTTGCAAGAAGAAGGCAATGAATTGATGTCAAAAGGACTGTTAAAAAAAAACAGGGGTTTGTATCAACAATGCTAGAATGAACAAAATGTCTCATATAACAGATATTGTGCTGCCAGTTAAAAGGTGGTTACATATCTTACTCCCGTTGATCTGAACTATTTTGTCATCACATCTAATTACTCAACTATTCAGGGTTGGCAACTTCTTTTTGATAGTCATAGATGATTGTCTAAAGTAATTCATCATTCCTCAGAAGCTCCGCTTGCCCTCTTGACGTTCTTAGGGGTTTCGTACTTGAATTCGCTACCTTTGATCTCGCGATTGGGCCGAAATCCTTGGGAACTGAGGTATATGTGAAGCGCATCATTCCTATTTTTTTATTCAATTTGAACCATTGATGTGTTACTTGTTTTGGATGGAAATGGCGGATAAGCTAGGTTCTATACTTTTTGTCAATCTCTTTTTATATAGTATAGATTCAATTTGAACCATTGGTGTGTTTCTTGATCTAGATCAGAAATGGTGGATAGGGTTGGGTTCCAAAGTTTTTGTCGAGCTCAATTTTGCTAGTGGTCTCATTTTTTGTTCCTTATGATGAGTCTGATCTATATGTTATATATGTTGGAATCCATACAACAAAATTATATATTGAGCAGTGGGTGGCCTTTAGATTGATGACGGCATCTTGGGGCGATATAATGTCAGTGACTATTTTAGAGTCTATATGTATCTAAGTGAATCATTTGCGTTGTGGTGCCTCTTCTTCTCATGTCATTCTCCCATTCCTTATGATATAGTACATATCGTTTTGAATAGTTTGTTTTTTATTTGTAATGGATTATTTACTTGCTTATTATGCTTTTAAATTTTGAAACTATTCCATATCTCGGTGTGTCTATTCTACTCACAGAATTATACATGCCTCAAAGTCATTATATACTGTTTTAATTGAGAAAAAATAAACAAGCACAAACTTTTATCTTGAGCTGATATTTTCTGCTAGACATGAGTTCCACATGTTGGTCGTTTGGACAAGAAACCTTGCAATTTTAAGGTAAATGCTGCATTTTTTAGGGGTTTGGATATTTTTCTAATTTGGACCTTTGGAATGTATATTTATAAGTGCAAGTCAATGATGTTATTAGTCAGTATCATGTGGCTTGGGTGAAAAGTATCATGTGGCTTGGGTGAAAGCAATGACTTAGACTTGGTCAGATGATGCAAATGTGCCTTCCCCTTCAACTTCAAATTTACCCTTTAGCTCTCAGCCTGTATGCTCTTAACTACCTTTAAGTCCATGTATCATGTAGAGTGGGTAATTTTTGCATTCCTTATCATTTTAAAATTCTAATATTGTCCTTTTGTAGTTATTAAATCAATTGGTGAGAATTTTATGTTTGATCGATCCATGTGTTCCCAAGAGCGGCAATATTTTTCCTTGTCAGTTGTGTCATTTTTTATTTGTCCTGAAATGTTGGGGTTAGCTTTTATAAGCTGATTGAGTCATTAAGGAATGGGGACCTATAGTGGAAGTTGAATAACTGAAGTTTGTGAAAACCTGAAGTGAGACTTGTTCTAACGACCCTTTGTATAATAGGGTTTCTCGAAAAAAATTGCTAAAGGTGGTGGCTATCATGCACAGATTTGAGCGCTCCAATGGCCAATTAGCTTTTGCATAACTCCAGCGTGAACTGTTCCAAAATTACCCTTTTTGTCTTCCCAAGTCTTTTGTCTTCCTTCCTCCCCGGTGATTTTGTCTTCCTTGCTCTGCCATGCAATTTCCCCCTCCTCCTTTCCCAACCATGCTCCTTAGTGCTCCGCCCTGAGCCCTACCTTGTTTGCCCTCATATCCACCTTCTATCTTCCTTTCTGCCCTACAATTTCTCTCTCTTTTCTCTACCATGCAATTTTCCCCTCCTCCTTGCCGAGCAATGCTCCTCAGTGCTCCGCCCTCGCCTGCTCTCCAATCCTCCTTGATCTAGCTCTGAGACTTGCCTCGTCTCACCATGGAGGTCACTTCCCCTGCAATCTACCCCTTCTCCCCTTGCTTCACCCTCCATCATACGTAGCCCCCTGCGATATGCCCCTTCTCCCCTTACTTCTCTGGACTCTCGTGCCCGGCTTTGCCCCGATTTCCATACTTTGCCTAGCCCCACCTCCCTCATCTTTCCCCTCTGCATAAGGCTCTGCCCCCATCGTCAGAGACCGTGTGGCTACGACCTGACCTCCAAACATTGCCCGCTCCGCTTTTCGGTGGATCCTCCAACCCCAATAAAACCTGGATCAAGGCCAACAAGAAAGGTATCTGTTTTGTTTTGTCATTATTATAAAGATATAAGTCCATCATCAGCAATGTTCTTTGCGTTGTTCCGACTTGATGTGTTCTGTCTTCATATGCAAAATCTTGGTGTCTCGCTTGATGCGTTATGTCTTCATATGCAAATTCTAGGTGTCCAACTTGATGTGTTTTGTCTTCATATGCAAATTCTTGGTGTGATTTGTGCCTAGAGTGGCATTTTATTTTAAAATTATGTTTTATTTAACTGTTTCAACCATAGTGAATTCACTCTTTAATATCTAGAAAAAATAAAATAAAATTTTCTACCCTATGATCTCCTCAAGTCTCCCAGTTAGGCTCGTTAGTAAATGTAACTAATGCTCTTCATTTAGATAAATCACAGTTCTTTATATTATTAATTTTCAATTTGGTACTAAAACTTTTATCTTTTTTTTTTGTGTGTACATGTGCTTTTAACCTCAAAGGATTTGAGCTTTGTTGGATATACATATAAGAACTTTGATGCTGTAAAAGGCCTATATTAGTCTCTTGGTAAACATTTTACTATCATTTTGCATATCGCTTCTCTAATATCATATTGTTGTTTGTAAATTATGCAAGATCATCAAAGGAGGTTGAAGATGTTTCAAAAGAGGTATAGTCTATGTAACTTCTTGAATGCATACCTAACTGTATGAATGTCTCTTGGTGCTTTTGATAGCTTTTGAATGCCAAAGTCCATCCAAGAGCTATTTAATTCATGTGTTTACCTTACTTCTAAATATTACTCTAATCTTGCAACTGAAGAAGAAAGCCTAATTATCTAATATGATCTCCTGCAAATTGAGTCATTTAGTAAATAGGCCATTACTTTTGGAGGTGATATGTCAAAAGAAGCTGATGTGGATGCAATGATCAAAGTTGTGTAATGTTCTCATTACAATGAAATTGTCTGTTGAGTCTTCTTAAAACCTTGTGATAGTTTGACAAAAGGCATGTAAATTTCGGCCATATCTATATCATAGACCTGTTTATAGGATGTGGTTAAATTACAACTATTTTGTTTTGAAAGTACAATTAGCTTAATTGAAAGAATGGTTTAGTGATTACTATCTGAAATGGATATGTGCCCTATATCAAATGAAATTTTGCTTTTGCTATTGATATTCCCATTCAAACAAATTTTGGTAGAAGGGCATCTATATGTGCATGATTTGGTTCCAAGACAGCACTAATGTGATTCTATTGGTTTGCCGAGGGTGTGATTGTTGAATCAGACTTTTTTTTAGAATCAGATGTGTGACTTATTTATGTATTGATCAATATATAGGCTCAAATCGAGTTATGATTCCATGCGGAAAGGATTTTGATGGGAAATCGAGATCCGAGAAGTTATAATTATGAAACTATTGAGGACCCCAAGTTAGTGGCCAGAATTGTGCGTGTGCTGAGAGATTCTATGGTCACCATGACTTTTCTTTTGCTTTTGTTGCTCCAAGTAGTAAAATTTGTAAAATCTGTTTGCATTGGCTAGATTTAGATTTGTGCTTGTGCAAGCATAAATCTCATAATTTAGAGCCCACACCAGAAATGAGAACTCATAGCTACTGGGGCTCACTGAATGCTATGATATTTAGGCAGCAATCAAGTAGAATGAATATGTTTTAGCATAATAAAAAAGACGTCAAAATGGAGTCATCTTAGTCAGCAAAAAAATTTAAGGATGCAGGTGTCTCAATAATTGTGATCATTTTTTAAATACATAGATACACCTAAACATATTTATCTAACCCTACATTCAGTAAAAAATACTAAGATAATGTTTAATACCCAACTGACGCATTTGATCATAGTTAACTTTTGTGAAAGCCAAGTGCATCATATCGGAGAGTGCCACAAAAGAAGGCAAGACAATTTTACCCTGCCAACCTGGGAAGCCATTGACACACAAATTTCAACCTGACTCTCATGTTCTCACTATAAACATATAATCAATCCCCAAGTCTTTGGACACTTTCATAATTGCTATATAGGAGGTGGCAATTCAACAACCTGGCTACAAATGAGCAGGTTTCATGCCACATGGATCCACATCAAACAATCCGTAACAAGATGCAAGGCCGTTTGAATTGATGGAAAGCCGTTTGGGTGATGTGCTCCTCTTCTTATCTAAATTTAAAAATCATCAAGATGGATATGTATAATCATTAATCAAACAAAAGAAAATATACTTCTAAACAAAAAGAAATTTCACAACTTCAAATGAACCACAAAAGCCTTATCATATTTCTTCAGCTTCTATAGTAAGTAAAATGACTCCAAATACAATGATAAACAAAACGTTTTCAATAAAGCTCGTAATATTAATAACACAATATAGTTTAAACTTTGAATATCCACGGAGGAAACCCCAATAGCATTTGTATAAATTGACCTCACATAGACTTGAAAGGATGTGATGATGAGGGTAATTACATCTACTAATGAGCCTAAGTGGGAGACTTGAGGAGATCATAGGGTAGAAAATTTTATTTTTATTTTTCTAGATATTAAGGAGTGAATTCACTATGGTCGAAACAATTAAATAAAACAAAATTATAAAATAAAATGACACTCTTGGCACAAATCACACCAAGATTTTGCCTATGAAGACAAAACACATCAAGCCGGACACCAAGAATTTGCATATGAAGACAAAACACATCAAGCCAGACACCAAGATTTTGCGGAACACATCAAGCCAGAACAACGCAAAGAACACTGCTAACGATGGACTTGTATCTTTATAATAATGACAAAACAAAATAGGTACCTTTCTTGTTGGCCCTGATTCAGGTTTTCCAGGGGTTGGAGGATCCACCAGGAAAGCGGAGTGGGTGGTGTTTGGAGGTCAGGGCGTAGCCACACGGTCTCTGACGATGAGGGCAGAGCCTTCTGCAGAGGAGAAATATGAGGGAGGTGAGGCTAGGCGAAGTTTGTGAGTCGGGGCAAGGCGAGGCACAAGAGTCCAGAGAAGTTGCAGGTGGAGGGGGGTTGTTGTGGTGGGGCTACATCTGATGGAGGGCGAAGCAAGGGGAGAAGGGGCAGATTGCAGGAGAAGTGACCTCCATGGTGAGACGAGGCAAGTCTCAGAGCTAGAGCAAGCAGGATCTGAGAGCAGGCTCAGGCGGAGCACTGAGGAGCATTGTTAGGCAATGAGGAGGGGAAAACCGCATGGTAGAGCAAGGAGGGCAAAATCACCGGGGAGGAAGGAAGACAAAAGACTGAGAAGACAAAAAGGGTAATATTGGAACAGTTTGCGCTGGAGTTATTCATAAGTTGGTTGGCCACTGGAGCGCTCAAATATGGGTCGAGAATTGAGAGATGGAGGGCCAAAACAATAGCTGCATTTCTAGCCCACCATAAACAGTTGCGCATTGTATTAGGATATCACATGTGGACATATATGTATTATTTGTCTTTAAAATTTTAACCTATCAATCTCTCTCTATACACACCCAATACATAGACCTTATACATATATATATATATATATATATATATATATATTATAATGTATAAAATATAAATTTCTTATATATGTATTTTGGGATTGATAATTGTGCATATTTATATATAGTATAAAATATCTTTATAAGCTTTATTTGAGTTTGAGTTCGAGTCAAGAACAAGTTGAGTTTGAGCCGTGTTCAAGCTTTATTTGAGTTGAGTCTTGTTGAGCCAAGGTATGCTCAAGATCGACTCGAAAAAGTTTGAGTGTGAGTCGAATTTGATTCAAACCACTTCAAGTCAAGTCATATTCGAGTTAAGTCGAGTCAAGGTACCCTTGCTCGACGAGCTAACTCGGCTCGTTATTACCCTACTCTTGAAGGAGCATAATCGTCACATAGATAAGAATAAAAATAGCACGAGGAAGAGGAGGTGGTAGTTGTGGGGGTGATAGTAGTTGCAACATAGGATGGAAGTGGGTAAAGGGAGAAGATGGGCTATGTTAATTAGAGTAAAAAAAAATTGTTTTCTTTTTTGCACAGTAAATTTAGGCTTTAGATCAGCTGTAGAGCACAACAACCCAATGTGCCATGGAAACTCATGCAAACGTTCATGGCACGCTAGGCTGTTGTAAGAGCACTCATATCAATACTCCATAGCGGATCCAAAGCTGTAAATTTCGGGACAGATAAATAAAATATGCTATATAGAGCCTAATAATATTTAAAGGAAGTGTATGAGGTTATTGTGGTAGTTAAGGGCTACCTATTAATTCTCGAGCTGGGGTGAGCAGTGGGCTCCTTCCTTGGAATATTTAGCATTTAGTTCTCTCCAGCTAACTCGAACCAGAAGAATTTAACCCGGCGAAAGGACGGTCTCTATTATCGAATGAATGCCCCCCGGATAATCAATAGACAATGTTAAATACCACCATCATCCTCATCACAGAAATGATAACCACCCTATTAAAAGAAAAGAGAAAATCCTAAGGCCCGTAATCCACTTCGATCGTTTTAACTCGTGACCCCCAAAACCTCCAAGACAAGAAGGTCAATGTCATATGATTTGTGGCCTGCCGCCATCTTCTTCACTCTTTATTTTGTTTATTAGCGATGGGATGTTGCAGCTATCTTCTTCACACCCTACTGATATCAGGTTTCATAAGTGAAGAACCTACTTCATCGTTTAAAAACCATTAATTAGTGTTTTAGGGTCTTACATGTTAGAATGACACCAAATTTGTTTGCCCCTCATCTTAAAAGTAGATCTTTAAATCACAATTAGCCACACTCCTTTTTGTAACTTCCATGGATCCAAATCAAAAAATATAATCCCATCATTGATCCAAAGACGAGATTAGATTGTGTGATAAAAAGCCCACACATCCAAATGAGATCAAATTTTATCAACCCCTATTTTTTACAATACTCTTTTAATATCCCTTGGTTTGTGGCAAAACCCACATCTAAATCACAAAAGCTTACTTAAAGTTGACCTTATACTTTCTTTTGCCTAAGCAACACTTGGATATATAATGTAGTTCTTTTGTATTATATATATATATAGGGAAAAGCCCTAAATAATGTTATGAAAGTATACACCGAAATCAAAATTTCATGTCCATTAGTTCAAGATTACATGTAAAAACATGTGTTCATTTTAAGCTATACGTTGGCTAAAAAGTAAATTGGGTATACATCTTGAAAAGAATGCTGCAGTTGAAAATCACACATGCATGGGCTTCAAAATCGGCCATGCGGCATCTATATTTCCATATATTTCTTCAATCCAAGGCTCTCAGCAAGATTCAGCTTTAATGTGGGAAATGCATGCTTCAAGTCGCCCACAAAGCGATATTTTCCTCAAAAAACAGGCTCTTCCTATTTCGTAATACATGTCTGTCTGCATGAGTGCTTTGCACATGCTACTGATGCACCTTTAACGTAGGAAAGGGTTATGGTATCAATAAGGTACTCGAATCTGCTTGTGTTGTGGTGCCGCTTGAAATAAAGTACGGGATATAAAATCAGATTTGCTTTCAACTAAAGATGTGACTATTTACAAATCAGAAATGCTGAGAGTTGTTTGGTGTGCCATCATCCTGCATTGAGAAAATGTGATCACAGCTGAATGAACTGCTCCAACAACTGTTAATCTTGATTAGCAACACCACTTCAGTTAAATATAAAAGTTGCAATGCCTAACTACTCAAGCATATTAACTTGCAATGTAATGTCAAATTCTAAGTTCTGCACAGTAAAAACCCAGCCAGAATAAATAATTAAAAAAACACTGCCGTTAATGTTGACAAGTCTTCAAAGCAGACAACTCACTTTCTAAAATAATGCTCTGTTGCATGTAAAACTCACTTCATTGCATTTTTGTTGTCCAATAATGCTGTCTACAGTATCTAAGAACCATGCGTTGCATAAATTTGACATTTTCAATGTATAATATAGTTGACCAATCCATTGGCAATAAACAAGAACTTTTTGGCAAGATGACATGTTTTAATTTTCAACCGGCTTCTAAAATATGCAGATAATTGGTCTACTTGACAACATGGATTATGATCCAGTGCGAAGACAAATAGGTCCATGTTACAGACTCCGAGTTGATTGAAATGTGCTGGTGATAAAAAAGATGATAATGATGCCTCGACACACTAATGGGGCATTCTAAACGCCTAATTGACCATTAAGATTGTACTTGGAGCACATTAATATAAACCAGCAGGTCAAGTGTTGGGCGTTGGAGAAATTGGTGATTTGGCAAAGAAAGGAGAATATGAGAATGAGTGAGAGGAAGTTGGGTGAGGAGTTTTATAAACACGTGGTGTTCTGCTAAAAAGAAGAGATCGGGATCTAGGAATTGAGAGGACGTGAGAAAGAGAGAGTAGAGATAGAATTTGGAAACTCAATTTATCCTTCACTAACTTCCGAATTGAGGCTTTCAGGCCAATACATAAAATTCAGCCCTTCTGGGCCCACCAATTCACTTAAAAAATCTCAGGCCTTCCAATCTACTACACAAAGTCACTAATCAAGTATATACTATCTAAGCAACAATCAACCCTAGTCATTAATGTAATCAAACAATTAAACTACTAAGCAAAGCAAAAAGAGTAAGTAGCTAACTAATGGTGGCCAGCCAAAACCAAATCCATTCTCTTGAAATGGAAACAAAAACAAGTCAGTAGTGTCAGTGATAGTACGACACTGCTTATATAACTTGACACATCTAACAAACTCTTTGATTGAAGATATGCTGGCAGTCACCAATCATCAATATCAAAACTGGCTATACATTGAACTCCCACTCCTTGTGAACCTCTATTTGATGAAGTTGTGGATTTGTGGATGCACATGGCATGGAAATCACTGTGCTTGCATAGGACCACACCGAGCACGCAGCACCTCAATCAATGCCTCCCACATAGGCTTTAAGCGAGTGCAAAGCAATTGCCGTGCCCTCCATATGAAATTAGGCTAAAAGCACCTTATGCTCTTTCGGAATCAACTAATAAAAGAACTGATCTGCCAGATAAATCTAATCTGTGATACCAGCTTTGTCAAATTTTGGGAAATCCTACCTCACCAATTGGACTGCAATAGCAGTTGGTCCATCCTGCTCATCCTCACAAAAGTGAATAGTGTATTGTATGGCAGATGCCTATAGGGCCTATCATGCCCATATCCCGCTTTGGAAATTATCAAACAATTGGCATGTGGCCCAAAATTTCCTATTGGTACTTTGTCAAGCAGCTTGTGACCAACCAGAATCTGCTATAGATGTTGTAGCCCATCCACGAACTGTATACATGTTGTTGTTGGGCAGTAGGAGAGGCTCCTCGCCACATGCCATAGATCCTAGATTGTCACATGAGAAGTCAGCGCTTGCAGGCTGAGGGGGCTGCAACCAGCGTTTGTCTTTCATAGAATCATTGAAGACTAAGGTTTTGTGGAAAGAAGAAAGAGATTCTTTTGAATTGAATTAATGAAACAGAAGACTACAAGACTTAACCAACCTCTAAGTAGACTTAGGGTCGCCAATTTAAAAAAAGGCATTACTGCCCTCACTTACGTGAAATGCTGACTGATTATATAATAAGAATAACAATGAAAGACCCCCCCCCCCCCCCCCCCAAATCTACCCCTTATATATAGAACCCTGCTACTTAAGACAACAAAAATACAAAGAAACAAGCAAATATGCTCCTCTAACAGGCTTCACGGCAACGGTTCCTTCCTAACTGAGTGCTGACAGGAAGGGCCATCGTTCCACCTAATTCTTTTTCTACGATGACTATGAAGTGACTAAAGTAGGTGATGGAGAAAAGCCGGGGAAAATAGAATCAATGGTGGACTTTTGCTAGTGAAGAAGTTGCAACCAGCACCGGTGACGAATATGGCACGTGCAAGCAAATTGTGGCATGGGCTTCCCAACTTCAGACTCAATCAACAATTTGTTGGACCTGGGATGCCGCAAGGCGACTATTTCAATGTCCAACATAAGTGGAAAGGGGCTCATGAGGGTAAAAGAACCGGAAGCAGTAGAGATGGCATTTGGGTGGGTAGCTTGTTCCACAGTAGTGCACGGATGCCAACTGCCAATCAACCTGAAAGTTGAGAAAGTTTGTGGTCTTATGAGGCATCGCCGACGGAATGCTGAGAGGGGGTTGTACTGGTTGTCCCGCCAATTTCTGCCTACAGTGCTTCATCATCAGGTTCAATAGCTTGCATGAGAAGGCCAATCTGAGCCGTATGGAACTCCATTTCCATCTGTGGGGCTAAGCCATGAAGGAGTTGCTCCAGACATGTCGTTCCCACTGGTTGAGTCATCCAGAACTGACCGCAGTCTGGCCGGAACTGAGCAAAGGTCACCTCCAGCTGCTGAAGACGATCCTCCATGAATTTCCTAAAGTTTGAACAGCAGCAATGGAGGGTGGGAGCAGTGCGGGGGCAGGAAATCAAAACCATCTCAGCTACCAATGGCGTTAACTCCTTATGGAGACATAGGGTATGTGAGGAAATTATGGATTGAACGGAGAAAGATTGATAGAGAAAGGAGACAGCCGAACATGGAGAGAAGAGAGAGGCTGGAAACTAAGAACTATAATATTTATCCAACTGAAAAATTCCATACAAAATTCATGGGGCAGAAGCGATTTGAATAGTTTTAGGCTTCTCAAACTAGGAAACTTAATTGAAATAAGTACAAACTAAAGCACGGAAACTTAAGATGAATAAAACATGCTTAAAATAGAATTGACTGAAGTAGTAAAGTCCTAAATTAAATAAAGGTCTCGATGTCCTAAATTAAATAAAGGTCTCGATGTCCTAAATTAAGTAGTAGCTGATGTTGGCAAGAGTCCAAGCATGGCCCGTCATCTAATTTTCTGCATATGTCACGCATTAAGTAAATTCTAACAAAGAAACAACTATTCCTAACAACAAAATAACTAGTAAGCAAAGCAAACATAGACTAAATAGAAACAAATGATGGCAGAGAGAGAGAGAGAGAGAGAGAGAGAGAGAGAATAAAATCCATCTTCTAATATCAGCCCTTCATGTAATCTTCTGCATAAGTCACTCATAAGTAATTCTAATGAAGCAACAATTAATCTTAACAACTAAACAACTAGTTAGCAAAGCAAATATACTAAATAGAAAACCAATGGTGGCCAGCCAGCCCAAGAGGGAAGATTGGACCAAGTAGAGAGGGGAGTCGTGGTCCAAGATTGCACCATAATACAGCCATAAAATAAAGTACCGTATGCTTGTACTTACATTAGACACTTGAAAAGATCTGCTCAAGCATGTCTTAAATTGTGAAGATTCAGAAGAAGATTCAGAACCTGCCCCATCACTCTGGTACGGCTTATTGAGCTGCAAAACATAGACAAAATAGGTGTAAATATCTCACACATTATATATCGGCATAAAAATTTATTTTTCACCATAAAGTAGAATTTGCTTCCACAAATTCTCAAGCATCATGAACAAATTTTTCCATCCCTAGTTGGTTTTCCTTGTAAGAACTTCTTTCCTAGGGACCCATCGTCTACAACTTCTTTCTTATTATGATAATTTTTTTATTCTTGCGGTTAGGACTATTGTGAAATAAAAGAATGAGATGCTCACGCAGGCACTTCTATGTAAACAATGGTTTGTTTCTGTTGTAGCTCGATGCTACAACAAGGTTATACATAGGAGAAAGGGGAGAAAAGACTGAAAGGAAGAAGAAATAATAATCTCGCTAATTCTGAATTCTCATTACATAATCCTTTTGAGAGGAAGTGTCCTACAATTTATAGGCTTAATAGCACCTTATTCTAAGGAATATAATCTAATTAGGGAAACTAATCAAAACAAGTATCCTACAATTAATAAAATATTAAATACTAAGGAACCTACTTATAATAGAAATCCTAATTAAGGAAACTAAAATCAAATTAAAGAGCCCTAATTTTAATTCATAACAATGCACCGCTGCTTCTGCTAAGCATTAACCTCAAGGCTAGGAAGGACCAAGACGTTCATCAACAGTAAGAGGCTGAAGAATCCAATGATACTTTGGACGAGGGCGCTGAATGATGTGCAATTTATCTCGTGATTGGGCAATAAGGAGGCGTTTGACCCCATCAAGCTCAAAACTCATTTGCATGTATTCAAAGTCCCATTCAACCTTTTGTAATGTGCGCAACCAATCCATACCAAGAACAATATCAGCTCCATTGATAGGCAAGACATAGAAATCAAGCTTGATAGTAAGGCCTTGAGCAAGAAGACATGCCTTACGACAAACCCCATACTGCGAAGCTTTGCACCATCCCTGACCATAACATCAAAGTTAGGACAATCAGAGATCGGCAAGCCTAACTTTTTAGCAACGGCTTCGTTAATAAAACTATGAGTGCTACTAGTATCGATAAGAACCATGACACGTTTTTCCATTTGCCTATTAATGCGCATAGTGTTGGGAGCATTACCACCCTCATAGGTATGAAAGGACAAGTATGGGTCCACATCATTTACCATATTAGTGAGAGTAGGGTCAAACTCAGCCACAGTCAGTTGTATCTTCCACAATATAAACATGAAGAGTCTTGCAACGATGGCCAGGGGTATACTTTTCATCACAATTGTAGCATAAGCCCTAGGAGTGACGAGCCTCCATTTCAGCCTAAGATAATCGCTTAAGAGAAATAGGAGGAGTATGCCCCATAGTAGGGATAGGACCAGTAGAAGAAGACTGTGGCGCCCGGGGAACACGCTGCTGATGCGGAAGCTGCTCTTGACACATGCGAGCTACACAGATTGTCTCAGTCAAAGTGCGTGGCTTGAAGATACGCAACGAAGCTTGCAAGTCGGGCCTTAAACCACCCAAAAAAGTAAAATCAAAGTGGCTTCTGGACAATTAGAAACCCGATTCAATAATTTTTCAAATTCATCATGATAAGCTTCGACGGTGGTAGATTGGCGAACACGGGAGAGACGAAGGTTATAGTCCTCATAATCAGTAGGCCCGAAGCGGACAAGAAGAGTTCGCTCCACGTCAGCCCACGTAGCATGCGGAGTGTGAGATAGAAAGTGCTCGAGCCACTGCAACGCACATCCTTCCATGTGAAATGAAGTAAGATCAATACACTCATGGTCCGGTGTATGATAGAATTGAAAAAATCGTCGGGCAAGTGAGACCCATTCCTTCGGTTCATCACCCTTGAAGATTGGGAAAGTGAGGAGAACCGGGCGAGCTTGGATAGCTCCTTCGTAGTCTCTGAACACGGCATCCCAACCCGGTGGACATCCTCCGAGTCAAGGACCACTACGCCCATGGTCTGGCAAGCAGGTGGTCCATGGTAAAAGTTGGGCCTTCTGTAATCAGGGGTTGCTTGAAAACCATCTGTCTGCATCAAATAATTATTAGCAATATCAAATTCCCTAGCACCAGACTATGGAGCGAGCCATGGATCTATCGGTTTAAATCCTCGCGCATATGGTTATGGGCCGGTGGGTGGGAGCCACAAACAACTTCAGGATAAGTGCCCGGCGACAACCCAAGTGGGTCAGAGTGTGTAAGGTATGGAGCTGGACCCGAATGTGATAAAAATCCCGTGTCGGGCCAATCCGGAAGCTAGGTGCACCTAAATCCGATCGCGACCCGCCCATATAACATATCGCACCCTCAATTTGCCCTAACACTCCATATGCATCTCCAATTGCCATGGCAGCGGTGGAAGAGACCAGTGCTCCTCCATAAACTCGATGATCGACCAGGGCAGGGGAAGGTGAATCAGGGAGCGGACAAACGTCAGGGAGGAGAGGACCGGCCAAGACCGGAGGCATGGATGCGGCAGAGACGGATGAAGCCCTTGGTACACCGGCAAAGGCCATCGTCGGCAGCACTAACGAGAAAGCGACGACCTTGGTGGCCATGGAGCAGAGCGGCAGCTGGCTAGAGGCAATCAGGAGGGTCAAAGCGGCAAAATCTAGCCCGATCGTCGTTGACAAGGTGCCCGAACTGTTGAGGGAGGGTCCAGCGACGGTGGAGTTAGTTGTCTCTGCCTCATGTACCTGGCCGCACTCTGAGGTGGACTGTCGGAATGGCCGGAGAAGATCCGGTGATGGCATGAGGGGCCCAAACAAGGTGGCTGATGCCGGACGGCCGACTTCAACCGCTGGACAAAACTCAGGGGCCAGTGAGGCAGAAGTATCCCCAACAGAATTGAAGATGACCCTTGATTAGGTGCCATCACCGGAGGACTCTGAGGTGGTTGATCGGCAGCCGGTGCAGGGAGTGGACGGACAATGAGGTGCTGGACAGAGGTAGTCAAAGAGTTGCATCGGCCAGTGAGCGCAACCAAGGATTCTTGTTGGGCTTTCACGGTCGCAGCCACCTCGCGTTGAGACTGTGCAACGACTGCGAGTGTCTCCAAGAGCTTCTGAAACTGCTCCTCCCAACTAGTAAGGGCTTCGGGATCCGGTTCACCTTGGAGCTCGACAACATCCGTATGGAAGTTGTTAGAGGCAGATGGATCCGAGGGATTGATAGTAGAACTGGAACCCATTCTCTTTGGGCGTCCCATGCCGGCAATGAAGTGATGGCGCAGGAAGGGCTGTCTCTGATACCAATGTTGTAGCTCATTGCTACAACAGGGTTATACGTAGGAGAAAGGGGAGAAAAGACTCAAAGGAAGAAGAAATAATAATTTGGCTAATTCTGAATTCTCATTGCATAATCCATTTGAGAGGAAGTGTCCTACAATTTATAGGCTTTATAGCACCTTATTCTAAGGAATATAATCTAATTAGGAAAACTAATCAAAACAAGTATCCTACCATTAATAAAACATTAAATACTAAGGAACCTACTTATAATAGAAATCCTAATTAAAGAAACTAAAATCTAATTAAAGAACCCTAATTTTAACTCATAACAGTTTCATAGTCCACATTAAGCAGTCACTTGCAATGCAAATAAAAAGTTAATCTTTAGTTGAAGACAGTATATGCTGGCAAGCTGTATGCAGCATCATATTTCAGACATTTTAAGCAAAATACTTTAACACGAGCCAGATCCATGCATTATGTGACTACATAATAGACCATAATTTTTAACAAAAAAACATACATCCCATGAGAGAGTTGCTCTTTCCTTTAGCATAAAAAAACTTTCTAGTAAAACGAGAATAATTGAACTTGCATTGAAATAAAAAATGTGCATACCCTGCAAGTATATTCTTTGTCTAGAGCGTCTTGAAAGATATTAGAGGAGTCAGATCCATCATACAGATAACCACGTAATGTTTCACTAGAAAGAAAGTTTTCTGTAGCTACTGGAGGGGATTGGATTTCGGGATTCAGGAAACTATTTCTTAAGTCCATATCTGCTGTACCGTCAATAACAGAAGCCCCCAATCTGTACATCTGAATCCATAGAAATGAGGACAAAAGTCTTGCTGAAAAGCCAACGATCTCCATTGATAGAGCCAACCTCACAGAGAAGGCGACAGAAGAGCCATACTGAGAGGAAGACTTGCTCCTGCAAAAACAAGCATCGAAATAAGTGATACACTAAGTCCACCTCCCTAGAATTTCTTTGAGCCACTTCCGTCTTTTCCTATCTAGGTTTTCAATCCAGGAAAGCATATAATATCAAGCCGCCTATGATCCACACAAGAAGGGGACAAAAATTAGAGAGACAGGCAAGGAAGACCCGTTACATTTTCAACTTCTGCTTCCTTTTTTGTTGGATCATAAATCCACAATGATCTGTAATATAACTTTTTTTAACCGATGCCAGAGAATGCAATATGTGGTGAACATTTTAATTTAAAATAGCAGTTATTTGACTGAAAAAGCAAAAATATGGAAGAAAAAATCGTATCTCCAAACCCCTAAATCACTCCACAAAAATGAAGAGACGCATTTAAAGCCTAAAGCAGTAGATAACTTGATTACGTCTATCAAGTTTACTTGTTTAAGATTGAAATGTTTGACCGCAATTAGAGCAAAAGTAACCATAATTCTCTAAAATCTGGCTGAAATGTGCGAGTTAATGAGTAATCCATTGGAAGGCAAGTCCGCGATCAATCTCTTTCTAATTTATTGTAAGAAAAACAGGAAAAGAAAGAAGAAGGAATTCTGGTAAAACGGACCAGATGTCGTGGGAGAAAAGGATGAACCAGAGCACATCAAGCAGGATGACGCAGAGGAGAAGAAGGGCATAGGTCCTGCCGAGGCTCTGGCTGTTGCTTTCTATGGCGACGAGCGCAAAGAGGGCCACCACCAAATTAATCACCAAAACGCCGTTGAACAATGCCCCGAGGGATCCAACCAAAGCGCACCCAATCTTGGTAAAACACAAATCATAAGAAATTGTACATGAAACTCCAAAGGGTTATCAAGTATGACGACCAGAAGACGAAGGATCATGATCTGGTGAGTGATAATTCATAAATTAGATGAGAAAAAAAAAGTTGAGAAAACCAACGGAGGGTACCTGAACGTAGAGAAGGAAGACAGCAGCGGCCTGAAGAGTGTCGTAATCACGAAGGGAGGCCCTGAACCAGATGACGGAGGCCGACGCCCAACCGCAAAAGCGCATTGACGGATCAGGAGATGACATGGGAAGGGCCGGCGGCGTGGAAGAGAATCGACGCAAGAGAGGCACATTGCTTGATTCCTCCATCCTCTCTCATCTCACATACCCTCCTCAAGTGGTGGGGGGGTGGGGAAGACGCAAAACCAAACAAGAGGAGGTGCGGCCTGCCGCCTCTGCCCTCCTGCCACAAGGAGAGTGGGAGGCCGGACGACGCAAAAACGCCAACATTTTTTAGAGGAGAGGGGAGTGTCCTTTTTACACACCGCAATGCCAACAGTTTTGAAACGGAAAAACGGAGAGAAACAGCCGCTCTCTCGCTCTCTCTCTCTCTCTCTCTCTCTAGTCCCCTTCCGGCACGGCACCTGATGTCGATGATGGACCTTTCTTTCATTCAAAATTGGGGCCATGGATTTGAAGATCGACGGCTCCATCCGACGACGGCGCATCTTAGTTCTCTCAGATGTATATATATAGGAGAGTGAGTGGAACTAGGGCAAAACACAACTTGATCTTATCTGAGCAGTGGCCGCTCTGCTTCGGTCTCCCTCCTCTCCCCCTCCTCGGGAGAGATGAGAAGATGGGCAGGGCCTGGCGTAGCTGCGATGAGGACTGCCCGCGGACATAGGCACCTTGGATCATCAAGGGCCGATGCTGTCCACGCGGGCTTCCCCCCACCCAAAATTTTCTCTTTTTCATCCCTTAATTTCTCTTCTTTTTGTCCATGTCTAATCTACGTTTTTTTCTGCTGGATTCAGGATGTATTGTTGGCAATGGGCGGTAGGGTTTGATTGGAATGAAGGACCGGACAGTTAGCTGCTTCCATTTCACGTGAATGATGATCGTTAGCAGCTGTTCTTCCATTTCAACTTCTCTTGCTTCGTGTATGAAAGAAATGTGCAGTGGTGGAAGAAATGTGCAGTGGTGGAAGAGGCGGTGAAATCTGAGTGCTGAAGAATGCAGAGAGGAGTACTAACTACTTCAAGCTTCTTGCGCACTGGTGTGTAGTGTGTACCTGGGCCGGGGTCCTTGCTTACCTTCCTTGTTTTATCGAATTTTATACACCTGGGCCGGGGTTTGATTCAGATTCGTGGGTTGGGTTATATAGACAATATCGAGTGCAAGTCCTTTCTTATCACGGGAGTTGTATGGATCCCGTAGGCTGATCACTCCCAAAATGTATTTTTGTTTTTCGCTTTTGAAAATTGTACTCCTTCGTCCTGAGTTACATTTCAAAAAAAATATTATTTTATTTTTAAAACGTTTAAAATTTAATATAATATATAAGTTTAGAAAGTACAAATAAAGGCTTAGAGTGAAGTGCCAATATAAATTGATATTATTGAATAAAGAAAATAAAAAAATTTATACCCAATAAAAAATATTTTATATTAAAGTTTTAGTAAATGAATTCTATATTTATATATAGATGCATTTATATAATTTTAACAAGAAGCATAAAATAAACAAATACATCATAATTATATAATATAATAATCATAAACAAATATATATCATCTTACCTTTTTTACCCTTTTCTTACGTATTTAACCTTACTAATTATTTTTACAATTATCGTCTTACTCGAAACATTCTTACAGTCTTACTTATGTTATTTTATTAAAATTTTTACAATCTTATTTATATTATTTTATTAAAATTTTTACACTTACAATCTTGTTAGAATATAGGCTTAATTATTACTTATACAATTGTAGACTTGTTCATAATTATACAAATTTATTTGGAAACATAAATATTTATTTATAAAATTATACACATATTATCGATAATTAAAATTAT
The DNA here is from genome assembly GCA_035235625.1 of Saururus chinensis. NCBI lineage: Eukaryota > Viridiplantae > Streptophyta > Magnoliopsida > Piperales > Saururaceae > Saururus > Saururus chinensis. The sequence goes on from CP141141.1 coordinate 279,803, forward strand.
TATAATTAATAAGCTTCAATGTCAAAATAGAAAAGAATATCATAAGAGTATTATTATAACCTTCAGGGAGTAACTAAACATTATAAATTTTTTAAATGTAAAACACATCTATATTCATGGGCTATATTATCAAATAGGTAAAAGTAGATTTATTATATTATTTACCTAATCGCGCAAATGTTCAAACTATAGGGGTTTTACAGTGATAACTAAGAACGAAAATCATACAATATCACTTTTAGGCCAAAATATTAGAGTGTTATTTTTAGGCAAAGTTATATAGATTAAAAGATGAAATATTCAGTGCTCTCAATAGAGCATCAAACATTTATGTTTAATACAGTACTAAGATAAAATTTAAAATATAAATCACTCTCAGTAGAGTATTAAACATTTGGGCTTAAATGCAATACTAAGACAACATCTCGCATGATAAACACCATGACAAGACATAAGAAATACTCAATTAACTTATTATCGATTGGCTCAAACACAAAGCTTAATTCGTTGAAACCCTCACGTCTCAAATTCATGATGCTATAATGTTAACTTTGTTTATAATTCAAGTTTCAATTAAGTAATATGGGTACAATTATGTCATAAAATGCACTACAAATTTTTTTGGTTTTAGCGACGTTTCAAAAACGTCGCTGAAAGTATTTAAAACGTTGCTAAAACTTTTAGCGACGTTTTATACAAATGTCGCTAAAAGTATTTGTGACATTTGCAGCGACATTTGTACAAAATGTCGCTAAAAATATTAACGACGTTTTTTTATAACAATTAATAATGTTTAGAAGCGTTGCTATATATGTAGGGAAATCGTAAGAAAGATTTAGCAACGCTTTAGAAACCTCACTAAAAATATTAGCAACATTTTTCGATAACAATTAACGATGTTTGGAAGCATTGCTACATATGTATAGAAATCATAAGAAGGAATTAGCAACAACGTCGCTAAAAATATTAGCAACGTTTTTTTATAACAATTAATGTCGTTTAGAAGGGTTGCATGCATCCTTTGCTGCACATAGTCAAAAGGCATAGTCTTGGCAAGCTTATAAGGATAGAAACAAGAGTAAAAAAATTGAACATTTGAACAATAGATAGAGAAAATACACTACTATTACTTTAATCAGTTTTATTTACAAATAAATCTTCCAAAGACCTTAATTGAGTAAAAAAAATCCTCATCCCAATCTATGAGGATTTAGGAACCCAGCCAGACATAACAGCACAAGGGTAATCCCATTTAAACAACAAAAACATGAAATGTGTAAAGAAAGTTGAAACTCTGCTTGAGATCTCAATAACGCCTGTCAAATGCTCTTCAATGTTTAGCAAGTTGTGAACTATAAGCATGGACTACCTGTGAAGCCTCTCAATGTCTGTCATTTGCAGGAGGAGCTCAAGTAGACATAAAATAATGTTTGTTACTTTTCTTCTATAAAGAGAGGCCCTCATATGCTCTAATATTTTGATCTGCGAGCAAGAAACTTGTGATGACCTTTCTCTCAATGACGACTCTGCCAAAGCTAATACTACCACATGATTAACATTAATTTCTATTGTATCCAAATATGGCTTGGAAGTCAATATATTCATGCACTCCTCACCCAATGAATATCTAATAGGAAAGCATGGAGTTTGTTTCCCAACAGCATGCAGCTGGATCTCTATAGTAGATAAACAATATATCATACATAAACAATGAAACAAGAACAAATGTACATAAAAGCAAAAATTCTCAACCTCGTAAAATAAATATTATATACATACCCCTAAAGCTTTGAGAACATGCTTAGGTGCCATTGTTCTCTTTTCTACTTGATTATAAACTTCATTAGACTCACATACACTAAATTGATAAACTCTGTAGAAAAGAAAAAATAAAGAAATATTGTAAGCTATTAATAATGTTAAACTACTGTATACTGATGTGTTTTTCTTCCACAAGAAAGAGACAAGAACAATACAAGATACAAGGACACTACCACATGGCATCACCATCTTTCAAGATCACAGGGTTAGTATTCACAGTACCAATCCATAAAAGTATCTTCCATCAAAATATGTTCACTACGACTAATTAGAGGCACAGAAACAACCAGTCCTTCCAGACACATCATTCCCCAAGGGCTTCACTAACATTTTAAGTCAATTTACATCTAAGGGGGCCTAAAGACATATACATACACCCACCCCTACCCTTGATCACATGTTAAGAAACCTAAAGTTTCTAGATTATAGACGAGTCACTCCACAATCACAATATCCTTCTTGACACTAATGAAGGTGGACTGGATGTATATGTCTCATAGATAATGAACTAGACCATAATATGAACTACTTGGCAACCATAATATGAACCAGAGAAAATAAAAAGAATTATACAACAAGCAAAGAAAATGTTTCTAGACAAGCATATAATAAAAGTATCTATTTCACTGAACATAGAGAAAATCATGCAGAAAAAAAAATAAATGGATGTATTTGAGCAGGAACTATATGCAATTCTATACAGGTTTATATAATTAATGGCAGAAGCATAAATGAGAACCTAAAAGAAACAACTGTGACAAAGACCAAAAAAACCACAATGCAGAGGAACTCCTACCACAACCCAACGTGGCCAACAAAACAAATATTCGTATATAAAGGTTAAGTGAATATAGCAATAGTGAATGAGGATTTTTTGACTATTATGTACTAACAATTTTTTATATGTAATTTTTGAGTTCGAGATAAACAATGGTAGCTCTGAAAATTTCTTTAATCCACAAATTAGTCTCAATCCTTCAATTGGAAGCCCCAAAGTTAGCGAACAACAAAAACCTGTAAGTGAAGATTTTTCATACTCAGTCTATCTATTATGCTGAAGCTATAAAAACAACTTTTGCAATTACTGTGATGTCAAGAAAGGTGAATCAATCTAACCCTATGACAAAAGGCAGCACAATTCCACCAAACACGTTTCACAACAAATGAATATCCACGCTTCCAAAGCAATTTTGTTGAACCAAACCACATATAGTTTTCTTAAAAACGAAAAAAAAGTGAATATGGGCTTTATACAGCATTGCTATGGCTAGAATTTGCATACTCCAAAATGCCCAATTAAAATCAGTTAGCAACCAAAACAAAATTCGTTCTTTGCAAAAGAAACTAATGGTCTCCTCAAAACTAAATTAGTTGACCCTTCGTCTCAGTAGCAAAAACAAACAAACAAAAAAGTAAACATAGTAAAAGAACCTAACTCAAGGCTCAGACCCAACTGTTTTGCATACTCTAAAATGCCCAATTAAAATCAGTTAGAAACCAAAACAAAATTCGTTCTTTGCAAAAGAAACTAATGGTCTCCTCAAAACTAAATTAGTTTACCCTTCGTCTCAGTAGCAACAACAAACAAGCAAAAAAGTAAACATAGTAAAAGAACCTAACTCAAGGCTCAGACCCAACTTGTCACTACATTGGAATCATAAAAATGACAAAATTAGATGTAGTAATTACTTGAGCAACAAAAGTTATAATAGATGCAAACTGAAGACCATTTTAATCAAGGAACTTACCCAAAGAAAAGGGCGGTGAAGGTGATAAGACACCAATGATAAGGTTTTATTTGATATTAATTATGAGAAATTAGAAACAAAAAAAAAGATTCTGGGTCATATACTCTGTGCATGTTTTTATTAACATCCATGCTCAAAAGAATAATCTAATCATTAACCTTTCTAATCAATTGGATCGAGAATAAAAATAGAAAAAAGAAAAAAACTACTCTCACAATCAAAGTAGCTTCTCTGTGCTTGATGCTACTCTCACAATTAGAGTAACTGTTTTGCAGGCTTCCCTGATAGAGCTCGCCAGAAAGCAGGATATGAGATACTTAAATGAAGCATATCAAATATACCCGATAAGGATAAGATATTCATCATTGTAGCATGATAGAGAAAAGCAATCAAAAGGCAGGGTATCACTGAATACAAACCCATGCAACAAGCAAACAAAATGCTACAACTGCCAATTGATAATTAAAGTTCATTGGTCTGCATGAAAAATAACCACGTTAAAAACTATAATCAATCAATAATGCCATTAAAAGTTATGGTTAATAGCTACAACAGTACAAAAGTAAAATTGTCTTCTACAATAATTAAAATGAAGCATTTATCATTATATTTGGTTCAAATGTTCATCACAATCTTAAACATTACATATACCTATGAAGATAGACTAATCATAAGCTTAAGAAACCAAGGCAGGCAAGTATGAGATAATATTGACAATATGGCCAAAAAAGTGCACAACACCAACCTGTAGGAAAGAGAAGCTAGTGTAAATGAAATTTTTTAATATGATAAAAAATAGGAAAGAGGAATATAATCAATAGAGAGAATGTCTCTCATGATTTGGACATGGATAACACTCCTTGGAGAACACCAGAAGTCCCACACATAACTGGAAGAAGAGCAAACAACAATCCAACAACACAATCCTAGTAGGTCATAAACAACAATTATATAAATTATGTGTTTTAATCATGTGCAGGGCTTTCACATCCCAGATTTGATACAAAAATGTCTTCCTAATAGTGAATGTATTAACTGGACTTCTCAAAAGGATATGTTGTTAGAAAAGTGTGTTAATCTTTTCCAAATAATTCTACGATATGTAAGAAAATTACAAAGATTTTCATTTATTTTCACATTGTAGGCATACATGATATGGTTGGCTTTTGTCATACAAGTTCAATTTATGATCATAATGAGAAAATTCCCACTCAAAAAATAACAAAAAAGTGTCAACATTGTCATCTACATCATTTCTAGCTAAGTGGAAAGTCTAAACAAAATTCTCTATTGCCTACTGAATTCACTCGACTCAAATTAATGGTACTAAAATTATGATAAAAAAAATGAGAGCCCTCTGTAGAAGAGCTTTCCGAAGGAACCCACTGAAGAGAAAATACAAAGTAAGAACATATTGCCACTATGGGCAGAAAACACTCTTAGTAACAAGTAACACAAGTATCTATCAACTCTACTGGCAATCGCCACACAGTACCTTACAGTAAGGTATGACAAGATGTCAAAGTTAATTACAAACTATTTACCTAGGTTGAGGAAGAAGGAAACCCAAGAAAGAAGTTCACATACCTGAAGGATAAGGGTACCGATTGTAACTTGACCATGAAGGGCACTAATACTATTTCTTTCCATAAAAAATTTCAATACCTAAATATTAACAAGGCAAATACTCCATTCACTGTTTTGCATAAAATAATTGAAGCTAGCACACTACAGAGAAACTATTTAATATGCAGATAGCACCACAGCCAAAAAGAAAACCAGGCAAAGCACAAACCGACAAAAAATAACATTCTCAATTCTCCAAGAGAAGGTAAAATTTTTCAAGGGAGTTTTTTTCCCGAGTTCAAGAAAATAATGCACACCAGAATAAAACGGGAACCCAGCATATTCAAAATTTCACGAGAAATGTCTATCATTCACAATTACTGCATAGAAATAGAACAAAGAAAGATCTCAACACGAGAAAATAACAACAGGCAGAGTACTTACAAAATTGCTTCAACTTTTAGGTAAGGTAGTGGATTTAGGCGAAGGTAATGCGACATAGATCGAATGCGGTAGAGATCGGAGAAGGCCGAAGCTGAGCAGGGGATTTGGGCGTTGAAAGCGATGAGGTTGGGAGAAGGTGATGCCGTAGAGGTGAAGAAGACATGGCAGTACTCTGCCCATCGAATTAGAATTGGGCACGGAGAGGAGAATCGAAATCCCATCTATAACTGCTTACCCAGAATCATCGTGAATTGGGCACGGAGATGGGAATACGCAGGAGGGAGAGCGTCGTGGTTATATGGGTGGTTTACCGACATTTAATTAAGATAATTAGCGTTATTTATTCTAAAATGTCATTAATAAGTGAGTTTTAACGACTATTCACTAAAACGTCGGTATAAATGTGTCGGTATTGCCTAGTTTTTTTGTAGTGATTCTTTAGTCTTATTGTCTTTTTGTAACAATCCGCGCTGACCCAGGGTTCGAAAATCTCTGATTAAATTCTTTCTTCCTTAAAACGAGGAAGCATTTTCTGTGTACGAAAGATGTAATGTTCCTCTATACATTATCGAGCATCAAAGCTTCGATGTGTGTAAGCCAAAACAAAACCTATATTTAAAAGTAATTTGGATCGAGTCAATATTACCGTGTCATTGGTTACCTACGTACTTTTTGGAGGACATCTTCAATGCAATTCTACTACAATCGGATATGAATGTAGTTCTACCTAATGGCTAATAAATGCATCAAATAGTACAAAATCATATATTTCATATACTTATAATCTAATTAATCGTTCAAAGTCAGACAAAAATCTAATAAATCATCATAGTCAAACAGAAGCTAATAAATCATCATAAAAATAATTCCTTTTTCACAAAAATTGAGCATAATATATCAGAGCAGATTAGAGTAAACATATATGTCATTCAGCATATTAAGTTAACTACTTCATATACACATGCACTTATTTAAATATATATTAAAATTAGAATGTTAGAAATGCTTACTCCCCTAAGGATTCCGGAAGTAGCGGCATTTTGTATTGTTCCTTCCTTTAGGGCATCATCCCTTTTAGGTTTGGAGATGTTAAGCAAAGCCTCTTCTTGCTAAAGAACATTTCTTATTTTCTAGCCTAAAAACTACAAATAGAACCTCCCTTTACCCGGATATGTGTTTCTCTTTCTACGCCCTTAAGCAGCGGATAGAACCTCCCCTATGTTTACATGAATTTTTTTATTTTAAAAAAAATCAAAATTGAAAGGCCAAGATTTCGGAGCTTGACTAGCTCTGAAATGGGACCAAATTTTCTATATGGACAAAGTCTCCAAAGTGGACAAAGACCAAAGAAGAAAAAACAAGAAACAAACTCTAATTCTACATACGTAGAAATAGATTAAGGCTTCTAAAAAAAATTATGTGAGGACCTCATGAGGCCCCCTTATACTCAAAGTAAGCTATAAAGGTTGAATTAGTTAAGAGAGGCTTTGTAAGCCTCACGTAATCACATCAAAATAATTACTATATCAAAAAAATCAAAATTGCAAAAGGCTATGTGAGACCTTATAAATCACACATCAAAATAGCTAAAAAACCAGAATAAGTAAAAGTCTAAGTGAGACTCATGGTTTTTCTTTTAAAAAAAAAATCATTAGCAGTAAAAGGCTAAAATGGCTAAAAACACAAAAAACTAAACTTCAAAGAAATCAAAGTTCAAAGAAAAATGCAAAAAGATTGTGTGGAAAACCCCCATGTGCATCACATAGAGACTGGGGAGACCAAGTCTTGTGATCCCCTACTCTAAACAAAAAAATATGAATGAAATGATAAAAAAAATAAATAAAGATAGAAAAAAATGTGAAAAGAGAGTGATGGAGTGGGGATGCTGGGACTTCTCCCATTACTTTCAAAATTGCCTCCACCACACTTCCCTACATCCAATTAACTCACTCCCCTCTAACTAATTTGGTTCCCACAAACCATCCCACTAACTCACTCTCTACTTCCTACGAACTACCCCTACAACTCACCACCCACTACTTTATTTAACCATACAACCCCAATACTATAAATACCCCTTTATTTCTATAAAAAAGGGGCTTTTAGCCTTCAAGTCTAAGGAACCTTTAAAAAAGAAATTCCGAAGCATAGAAATTCTAAAAGTCTTGACCTTTTGAAAGTTAAAGGAGTTCAAAGTATTGGAAGAAAAATAGAAGTTCACACGAATGAAGAAGAAGTCATACATGGGAGCTCTTATCTTTCAAAAGGAATTTCTTTCGTTATTGTCTTTTTTGTACTTGAAAATTGTAGCCACTTCTTTTGGCAATTCTCTTCTTTTATTTTAATAAATTCTAAGTTGTCTTCATCCTCTTGCCATTTAATCGAAGGGTTTCGAAAATTGATTAATCATCACTACTCTACTCCAAATTGTAAAGAGTAGAGTAGGTCGTCCCACACATAAAAAAGGTTCTTCTCTATCTCTTGCAAGGAAAGATCTTCCGACTTGTGCATAGGGAACTACTAATCTACCAACATATTTTTGACACACCCGGTGAGACCTTCTCCTCCTTCTATCCTTTTGGAAAAAAATGAAGGCTACTTGGAATTTGAAGTTAGTCATTAATTTTGATGAGGCTAAGTTTCAAGCCTTTTGTGCAAAATAGAAACATGAAGACAAAATGGTAATCCTCATGGACATCAACATGTATGCTACATATAGCTCCAAGAAGAAGACTAAAGTGAATGTTCCACTGTCTAAAACCACTCACTCCCCTCACTTTGCCTATGGCAAAGTTTGAGTGGTGATAATGTGTTTTCAAGGCTAAGGCACAATACTAATGAAGAGTTTGTGAACCAAGCTCATCTGGAGCCTAAGACCACTCACTCCCCTCACTTTGCCTATGGTAGAGTTTTGAGTAGTGACAGTGTATCGCTTTGTGAACCAAGCTCATCTAGAGCCTAAGACTATTCACTCCCCTCACTTTGCTTATGACAAAGTTTTGAGCAGTAACAGTGTGTTTTGAAGGCCAAGGCACAATACTCACAAAGACCTCGTGAACCAAGTTCATCTAAAGCCTAATACCACTCACTCCCTTAACTTTACTTTTGGTAAAAGATCAAGTGGTGAAGGTGTGTTCTCAAGGCTAGGGAACAAAGTTCTTGGTGGAAAGTCGATAATATAAAAAAAATCTCTTAATGTTTCAATACCTATGAAAAAGACAAAGCGGTATAGTTCAAGGAATAAATCAGTAATAGCAATAGTGTTTTAATTGTGGTTGCATTTATAATAGTGGTGTTCGGAAATTGTTGTAAGATCTCTAATTTTAACTCGGTTTAATTTTTATTTTAATTATGTGAATTTTGTGTGGTTTTACTTGTTTACCAGTTGACTTGATTTTGCAGTTATGGGTTAATAATTATGGTTTTCATAAATTTTAATTCCACTTTTTATTATTATTAGTGTCAAACTTGATTTATCCAATTTTTATGGATTTTATGGGATTTTATCGTAATTATTCCTTAATTAAGGGAGGACCCTAACATGGCCCCACATACATGTTGGACGGTATGCGACCCACTTGACCCCTAATCCTCTATTATTTTATTTTAGTAGGTTTTTGTATGATTAAATTCATTTTTAGACAAAAAATAACCCTAATTAGCTACTTAGGGCGCTTTGAACCTATTTTACAACCCAACAATTTGTTTACCCAGCCCAAAACCCTTACTATTTAAGGAAACCCTAGCCCATTTCCGCAAAAGGGGAAGAGTTGTGTTAAGAGGAAGGAGGTGTTCTACCCCCATTTTACAAAGAAGAAAAAGTGATTAACGTGTGTTTTCTTGCCCTAATCACACCTAATCTTTTAATTTTGGTCTTAATCTTCTTATCATCATTTCCCCAAATTTGATTCTCAATTTCTTCCATTAAAAATCTTATTTTAATTTTGATTTAAAACCTTAAATGAGTGATTTTCGTTTTTAACCAAAAGATATTCTTGATCTACCTATTTTCAAGTTGATTTGAGCCTATTTAGTTAATTTTAATTAAGTCTTAATAAAAACCCTAATTTTTGGGTAGGATTTCTTGAAGATTGAAGTTTTTTCATGGATCTAAAGGCTTCATAGAGGTAAGTGAGTTTTTCCTTGTGTGTTTTATTCATTGGAATGCATGATCGTGGATGTATGTGCGTTCTTGCTTCATTTTGAGGTTTAATGGTGATTTATTAAAAACATGTTATTTATGACTATTTTCTTGTGATTAAGAATGAAAATGATTAGATCTATCATGTTCTAGGGTTAGATTTTGATTATACGATGTTCTATGGTGATTTTAGAATTTATGTTGAATTTTAGAATGTTTTCGATTTGAATTTTGGAAGGTTGAAGACGAACTAGGAAAAAGGAAAAAAATGAACTGTTAAGGGCGTTCGAATAGGCCCATAGGGTATTCGAACGGAAAGCCATTTGAATGGCCTCTCTAGTCGATCGAATGGCCTAGCGTTCGAATGGCATGCTAGGCCGATTGAACGCCAACACAACAACTATGTGATTTGGCCTATTTTGTGTAATTTCGGCCATTTCTTTTTCTCTTATCATAAATCTAATTCTTTATGATTATAATGACTTTATGATTACCTATAAATGCTACTACGATTGCATGATAACCATCTTTAAATTATGATTTAGCTCAAGCATAATTAGGACTAAACTTGTGTAGTTTTAGTATGATATTTTACTTGATTTAAATCCATGTTTTATGACTTCTTCATAATTACTTGATGATTCTAGTAGGTCTTAACAATGATAATTTATATATTCTTGCACATGTTATATTAATTTTAATTGAATTATGTTTCACATGTTTTAGCTTAAGTATGAATATGTTTATACTTGTCTAGGTCTAGCATGATGTTCTATTTGTCTCGAACTCGTAGTTCGACGTTTTCTTCACATTTACTCCATGATTCTAGTAGGATGAGACTATGATAAAATTATGGATGCTTGCATATATAATATTGATAATAGTTTGTGAATGTTTCATATGTTTTAGCTTATGTTTGAACATTATCACTTATATACACTATTACATAGACATTTATGATTTTATTTGACGCAAGTGGACCATGTTTCATGAACATATGGACTAATTTGAGTATGTTTACTTATACTTGGACTCATTCAACATTTGCTCACGTATGTACCATGTTGCATGCATCATCAAAATGATTTATAAATAAGATTAATCGTGATTAGCCATGGTTGATCGACTGGATGAAATTTAATTGTCATTGGATGTCAGATTAATCATTCAAAGGCTTATTGAATCTGTTTTGTGTCTAAAAGGACATGGTTTTGTTTTGCGTTCCTTCAAGAACGCAGTGCCTCCCTGGGTTGAGATGATTGCTATGTGAATTAATTTATTAAGTTATTTAGACACTGAGAATCCAAGATGATATGTCTGTGTACATTGGCTTACCACGCTGCTCTAGTTTTTGTTTCTATGAATTCGGACTTCCCCGCAAGGTTAGTCCTGGGTGAGCATGTTGCTCTAATTTTCCTTCATGGAATTCAGACCTTCCTTTCTAAGGATTGTCTTGGGTGAGCAGGGGGTACCTTCCTAGTTAGTGAACTTACCCAAACTGCTCTAGTTTTCTTTCTTGGAATTCAGACCTTCCCCACAAGGGATTGTCCTGGGCGAGCAGGTTTGATTATTTTTCTCAATTGTGTAACATTATCATTGATTGTTGCATGTGTATGGGAGATAATGCTCATTGACACAGGTGATATAGGAACAATGAAGCTTATGTTACACATATGATTATAGTATGAATTTGCATGGATATGCAGGATGGTGTGCGGCAGATAAACTTGATTTTACAGGGTGAATGTTTATATTGAAAAATGATTATGCATGATATGAATGTTGAGAATTGATTCATGTAGGATGTGATTAGTATAATGAGATTCATATGTTTACACATGATGTGTATATGTTTTACAAGATATAGATAAACCCGTGATGTATATGTGGCATTATATGTGCTTATTGAATGTGGGTTATAGCATGATATGCAGGTGACAATACTATGTGTTTATAGAATATATTATACATCATGATATGCAGGTGGCATGATTATGTGTATATGGAATATATTTGACATGATGCACAGGTGGCATGAGTATATGTTTATGGAATGTGGATGTTGATATGATGCACATGTAGCATGGATATATGTGATTGTCCCATGGTGAATGGGTGTGAAGAATGATTGTGTGATGAATGTTATGTTGATGAAGCCTGTGATATCATTATGAGTTTACTTTCTGTATTAAAAATCCTTACTGAGCAATAGCTAACCCCTCTTTGTTTTGTGGTTTTGTTTTGGGGCTGCATATCATGTCATGCAGGTTCTTCAAATGGGCTATACATTAAGCATGAAGACGACGCTAGACATTGAGAGGGGTTTATAGATGTTTTATGTTAGATTGATTTCATGGTATGTTGAGCATATGCATTTGACTTTACTTCACACTTTGTTAGTCATGGTTGACTTGGACTTGTTTAGCCATTGTGGGCTTGTTTTATTTTATGACTAGTTGATGTGGGCATGAGTGGGCTATTACATTAATTATTAGTCCTTAATTTGCTCTATTTGCTTTTGTACAAAGTATTTGTACGCTTACTCCATTTTGTGTTCACCCAAAGATGAGTTAAGTCTTCTGCATTTCAACTCGACTTTGTCGCTCCACGTGTAGCGTGCTCCTTGGACCGGGTTCGGTTTAGGGGTGACATGTGCTGAGGTGTGATAATTGTTATAGAAAAGAAAATATGAACTTAGTAAGAAAAGGGTAGGAATAGCTTTCTAGAGGTAACATAAAACCTTCAAATTGTTTTGGGAGGGTTTGGAAACCCAAAAGGATATTATGAAGGCATAAAACTCTAATTGTTGACCCTTCAACATGGGCTTTGACATGTAGTGGTGTCAATATATTTGTTGACTTGAGCTTGACCTGTTGATTAGGGTGTCGATGTTAGAACATATTGGGATATATTTTATAATTGGCTTTATTTCGATAATCAAAATTATGTCTAAAAGTTTTTTGTTTTTTGTCTTTAAAATCTAATAGAGATTAGTGACATGATCAATTTCAGATATGGAATTGATTGACTTTAAAAAGAGAAGCTGACAAATTCTAAATTTCAAGGTGGAAGACTGAACAAAGTGGTTGATTCAAAGGTAAATTTTACACACTCACATGCACAAAACACTTAGATTTTAATTAAAAAAACTCTTGACTATTTTTATGTGTTTTGGACAAAAAGGAGAAAAGTTGCAATAGTTCATAAGTGATCGATCGTCCTTGAAGAAAGATTTATCAGTAATGAATGTTCTTAGGATTTTTTAACAGATGAATAATCAATTTTCTGTTTGGATGACAAATCGATTGGTTGTCTATTTGTCATTCACATAACCCAAAATGATTGATCAGGTGTCTAATGTATTGATCACACAATTGACACATGGATTCCTATATATTACTGAATTTATCAATTTGATTAAATGATCGATCGATTGGGTGTCTGAATTCGAATAGACCAAAGAACGACTGATCACCTTGTGGAATGATCAATCGATCTGTGACTAGTTACCTAGTATAATTAAATCCGGAATGTGTTACTTTCCAAATAGGAGACTAAAACCTTAACCGACTTGAGACACTATTCAAAGAGTAGTTTTGGACGAATTAATACAAGGGGAAGCAAATTTTCTGAGAAAAATAAAGAGAGCTGAATGCATAGAGTTCTTCCCAAATTCACTTACAATTTGAGAGAAAATTCATGAGAGGTGAATACTTTATTTCATAATCATCTTATGGAATAAAGATTGATTGATTAGAGCACATCACAAACCACAACACATAGGAGCTGAAGAGAAGTTCTTCATAAGGGAGATTGAAGAAGATTTTGCATCAATAAACAAGGAGGACTCTGATTGAAAAAGTACTTTGGAGAATATAAAGAGCAAGCTCAAAGGGAAAAATATTAAGGAAGAGACTTGATAGCCAACAACTTCATCTAGAGAAAGGAGTTCTAGTTAGGGCTACATCTTGGGTCGAGTTAGGTCGGGTTCTATAGGACCCAACTCAACCCAGGATAAAAATCAAGTTTCTTGGACCCGAGCTAACCAAAGATAGGAACAAAAAAACCCGAGAATAGAAATAGGAACCAAGATTATATCTTGGGTTGGGTCAGTTCCAATAATTCAAACCAAAATGACACTATATTGGGTCAGTTCTATCTATGAAAAATTACAAAAATTTATGTAACTCGGGTTAAATATGGTTTTATAAGTTAATTAGGAACTTAGGTCGGGTTGGGTTGGGTTGGTTCTTGGTTTTTTCACATGTTAGACCCGACCTGAGATTATTTTTTGGACCCAACCCAAACAGAATAAATCTCGGGTGGGTTCCATCCATATTAGGTTAGGTCCGGGTTTTGAATGCAACCCTAGCTCTAGTGTTAAGGTAGATGTTGGTACCTTTATTTCTTGTAAGTTCTACATCTAAGAGTTGGCTCACCATGGTTTTTTCCCATATTTGGTTTCCATGTAAAAATCCTTGTGTTTGATGTTTTGCTTGCATGCTTGTCATGTTGATATTGGTTAATTGCATCATAAATCTTAAGGTTGTTTTTTATTATTGCACATAAAGGGCATAATTTGTAGTTATTTTCTTATTTAATTAAGTATTAGTGTAAGATCCCTAAACTCAAAACCGTTTTATTTAATTGTTTTCGTTGTTATTATGTGGTTTAATGTTAAATTTAGTCAGTTTTGATTATTTTTGAATTTAAGGTGGTTAACAATGGTTTTAATCAAAATTTCTTACTTTGATGGTTTTTATGTTAAGATAAGTCAATTTAGATTTGTTTGAAATTTTTTACTATTTTTCAAAAATTTAGGAGGCGGGATCCGCCGTGGGCCCCACATTTGTAAATTAAGATGATGGGTCCCACAAGACCCTAAAAACATCTTATGACAGTAATTAAGGGTTTCAAAATTTTAAGACTTCATTTTGGACTTAAAATGATTAATTTTCCCATTTTTAGTGTTAAATTCTATTTGTACCCCCACACTCTTATTAAGTCTACCCCAATACCTACTATAAATATAAAGGCACAGCCTCATTGCCATTTGGGAATGGCTGGAATCTGGAGCTTAGGAGACCCTAATCCCCATTTCCAAAGAAGGAAAGGCAATTAAGGTAAACATCATCTTAATTTTTTCATTAATTACCTAGGGTTTCTCCTAAATTTTCTAAATCTCATCTTGTTGCAAGGATTAATCTCGATTCTTACCTCTAAAGCTTGTGATTTTAACCCTATTTCAAACCACCAAGGAAGGGATTTTCGTTTTTGAACTAAATAAACCCTAGATCTACAAGTTTTCAAGTGATTTAGGCATTTTTAAGTGGATTTATACAAGTATTAACAAAACCCTATTGTGGGTAGGATTTTGAAGGAGTTGGAGCGTCGATTTCAAGTCAAGAAGCACACTGAAGGTAAGGGATTTTCTCCTAAAATAGGCATGTGTTTTCGGATTAGAGTTTTGGGTAAAGCTTTAAGTGGGGTTTTATGGATTTGGGCTTTAATGACGAATTAAGAAAAGCTTTATCTTTCTTCCATTTTCTTCATGTTTTTGTTGATAAATGGCTAGATTTACTATTTCCTAGGCTTATATTTCATTATGATGATGTTTGGGAGTAAGATTTGAAGGAAGAAGAAGAACCAAAACTGCAGTTATGGCGTTTGAACAGTCCTGCTGAGCGTTCGAATGGCATCACTGCAGTTTGGTCATTTTACTCATTTTCGAGTTTTTCTTCTTATGATGAGAAGTTTATGCTAGGAAGAGCTACTAGAAGGGCATGAATTGGATGTTGGAAGCTATGTTGAATGTTTAAGTATTATGTTGATTACATGTTATTCCATTAAGCATGTTGTGATTTCTTATCCTAAATCCATGGTTGAGTGATTCTTCATATTTTAATTATGATTCTAGCAAGTTTACAACACTATAATAGATTTGTATGCCTTCACATATTATAATTAAATTATGGATGAATAATGGTACCATGTCTAGCTTAAAGTGTAGTAATGAATATGCTTACTTAAGTCTAGTGTGAGGTTGCATTTGACTAGAATTGTGTTTTTTGACGGTTTTCACCCATGATTTTAATAAGAAGTGATGATTTAGTTTCAATAAGCATGTGTGTAGTATGTTGATGGGTTGTTCACAATGCATGTTCATATGCTTAGGATTAAATGCTACTATCATGTACACACATGTGAGGGTAATTATGGTGAATGTTGACACTTAAGATTAGAA
Organism: Saururus chinensis; assembly: GCA_035235625.1. Taxonomy (NCBI): domain Eukaryota; kingdom Viridiplantae; phylum Streptophyta; class Magnoliopsida; order Piperales; family Saururaceae; genus Saururus; species Saururus chinensis. The sequence continues at coordinate 295,767 of CP141141.1, forward strand.
AAGATGCATGTGTGGCGGATGGGAGCACGTTTCATGAATTAGAATTTATGTAGTCATTGCTCATGTATGTACCATGCTACTTGCATCATGAGATGAATTTATGAATGAGATTTCATCGAGATTAGTCGTGGTTGATCGATTGGATGCAATTGTGTGATATTGCTTGCCAGGTTAATCGATTGGAGGCTTATCGATTCGGTTTTACATCCGAAAGGATGATGTTTTATGTCCATCGAGGACATGTTTTCCTCCCTGGGTTGAGAAGAGCGGCAATGCTATAAGGAGACAAAACAATTAAGACCATCTGGACCCTGAGAATCCAGGCTAGTGTAGCTAAGTGCACCAGCTTACTAGAAGGTAATCTTCGTCGTTAGGGAACTTACCCAAACTGCATAATTAATTTAGACTTTCCAATTGGGGATTGTCTAAAGTGAGCAGGGAATGTTTAAGCTTTGGCTGATTAAGTAGGGTTGATGTTTTTATCGATATGCATGGTTTATGATAGTGTGTTAAAGACACTTCTCATGCAAGTTGAATGTTTATGGATATGCATGATGTGATTTTGTGTTATAGACACTTCTCATGTAGATTGAATGTTTATGGATATGCATGATATGCTAGTGTGTGTGAGACACTTTTCATGCAAGATGATTGTTTATGAACATGCTTGGATATTTATAGTGTGTGAGACACTTGTCATGCAGGATGAATGTGTATGAAGGAGAATGAATATGCATAAATATGTATGGTGTGCTAAAGACACTCTTTATGCAGGATGAATGTTTATGTTATAATGTGATTATTCATGCTATGAATAGTGGGTTGAGATGCTTTCCTGTGGGATCGTTACTTATGGGTAAGTATAGTTAATATAAGGGAAAGTAATAAAAAATGAGATATTATATAATATGTTGATGTGATAAACTATGTTGAATGTCGTGGTTGCTCACCCCGGTTTTGTGTTTTTTGTTTTGGGGTTGCATGGTGCGACATGCAGACGATTAGGTCCTTCTATACGATGAGCGTGTGGAGGATGATCGGGTGTAGGCAAGAGTCTAGAGAGACCTTATATTTTTTCTGATTTATTCTGATGTTTTACTAGAACTTTATGTTTTGGTTGACTTTGTTCTATACTCCTTTTCCTTGGTGGCTCTAGATTCGTTTTAGATATTATGACTAGAGTCATATTTGTTGGCTTGGTGTTTTAAGTTGGTGGGTTGAGACTTGAGGACTGATTTAGATTTAATGTCTTTTACATTTTTACTTATTTCTCTTGCACAAAGATAAAGTGGTGTGCTACTCCGTGTGTGGTACCCATTAGAGTCAAGTCTTCCGCAATTTAACAATTCGTCACCCCCGTGTGCTTTGACTGTCCCGTGGACCGCATTCGGCTCAGGTCGGGCAGGTGCTGAGGAGTGACAATTTGGGTCGTGGGCAATGTAGTGATCCACTAAGTTAGATAAATATTAAACTCATAGTCGGCAATAAAATTAATGAAGTATAATGGGTTAAAGGAAGAGATTTTTGTGAAACACTTGGGAACCCAGTTAGGGGATCACTAGAGGAATTCCGAAGGATGTCAAACTAAGAGCGGAGTACACCCAACAGAAGCAGTGAGCTTTGTGGCTCTATGTTGACAGTGAGGAAGAAGATGAGCTCACTAGTTGTCTACATATATCCTCTAGTGTTCTCTCTTGTTTTTCCTGTTATGGAATAATTTTAAGTCTAATTTAGTCCTTTCGAAAGGCGTTCTAGACTAAATCAAGGGCATTCAATGTGGTGATGGGTTATTTTAATGAGATAACCACTCCAGAACAAGGAAAGCCTCAAGGAGGGACTTTAACCGTCGTAACTAGGAGAGAAAAAAGTCAAAGTAGGTGATCTTAATTTCTAAATCTATGCTTTGCTAGGATTAATCGGTGTTTCCAAAGAAATGATTCTTATGGTTTTATGCCCACTCTATTTTGAAAATACCATTTATCTGTTAAATGGGTTTTGTCATGTATTGGGTGTTCAGTCTCTCTAGATATTTCTTGGTCAATTAGGAATTATTATGATAATGATTCTAGATATTGCCACACTTGGCTCTGACGTGCACATGAACTGGGATATCTTGGAAAAATCCCTTTCCTTCTATCTCTTGTTGCCCTACGAGCACGGGTGTAAGTCGTTTGGTATTGCAATAATTTGAGATTGATTTGTTTCATGAAGTATGTCATTTTTTAAAGGTTGATCTGCAATGGCTCAGCTTGATTTATAATATTTCCTAGTTAACATATTTGTAGAGCTTAATTTAAGCTGCATAGTATAAATATACTCACCCACCCCCAGATTATGCAGATACAGCTGCAAAGTCAAAAGAAAATGAAGAAAGTTTTCCACAACTAAGCTATCATGTTTTTTGTTAATTTTGTGAATATATGTGATGACTGATGTGCAAAGGCATGCTTTGCCATCTTTTAGAATTTTGTAGAATATACATCTGAGTTACAAATTTGTACACAGTGATCCTCGACATTTGGTTATAAATCGACATGTTTTTAATATTTTTTTTTATTTCAAATTTGATGGGGCATCACAATTGGTATTGGAGCCAAAGTTATATTGTCTACAAATGAATAATTGTTATTAAAAATACTTTACATTATTTCAAGTTTTTTTGTTTTCAAACTTCGTTAGTTTGACTCTTTTGTGTTTATAGTGGTATATAAGAAATAACTTTTGGTTGATAGTATAATATCATTTAGATAGGATAAAAAATAAAAAATATGTCGGTTGAATATTTGTATATTTTGAAATGTTTATGAAAACACTTTTTGTTAATATGTCAAGATGTCGCCTACTAGTGGCTAGGAAATGCAACAATCATATAGCTCCACCCCTATTGATACCACAACTCAAGGTATTTTAACAATTGGGGACTATGCCAAAAAAATTAGATTTGATGATGCATAAAATGACTTAGCATCTTCAAACTCATGGTTATAAGCCAAATCATTCCAATAATTTGGGAGAAAGCAGTCATGGAGAAAAGGATAATCTACTGGAGTGATTCAAGAAACTCGTGCCAACTTTTATAGGAGAGGACGATTCAGAAGTTGCTAAAAAATGGACTTTTGAATTGGAAAGGATCTACAAAGTGATGAAGATATCGGATGATCTAAAAGTGTCATTGGCTACTTTCACCATGACGGGGGAGGCAACATTTTGGCAACCAACTGCAGAGAGAAATTTTTTCAGGACAATAATAAAATTAAATGGGAGTAATTCCAGAAGTATTGTACGGCAATTATTTTCCTTCCCATGCTCAAGAGAAGAAGGAAAAAAAGGTTTTTGGATCTCCAGCAAGGTAGCATAATGGTTAAACAATACAAAAACAAGTTTGTTCTACTACAACATTTTTCGCAAGACACATGTCCCACATAGTTGAAAAAGGCTCAAAAGTTCATGAGAGGATTAAAGCACGTTTGCAAAGCAGGGTCATAGGCCTCCAACCTGCTACCTTTGCTGGTACAGTAGAGTTGGCCTCCATTTTGGAGCAAAACCACCAAGAGTTTTTATATGGTGAACAAGGACACATGGCTCAAGAGTGCTTGAAAAAGACGAGTCAGGTGGAGGCCAAGCCTGAGTAGAAGCCCAGGACCTAGGGTTGAGTTTTCTTCATCTCCCCTAAGGAAGCTCACACTTCTAACAAAATTGAAGGTACATTCTTCCTTTAGTATAAGATCTAGTCTAGGGTTAACCTTTTCATTTCTTGATCTGCTAGGAAACTAATTGTACAAATTTCAAGGATGAAATTTTTTTAAGGGGAGTAGATTATAACAACCCTGTATTTATGCCCATTTATAAATTGAGCCCTCAAATAAGGTTTGGACAAAGATTGAAACCTAATGTCCTTATTTTTTACTATTTAACCACTTAGAGTTTATTTTACAATTCTTAGGTATGTGAAAGGTTTCTGGGAGATGAGTGTAATGAGTCTTAGTTCATGAAAATCGGACAATGAGGTCATAAGTAATACCTTTGAGAAGTGTACCATATGGGTGGGTCCCACTTGAAAAGTGCGATTGGGGTTTTGTATCTTAGAGCTCGTCGATACCAGTCCAATAGTACTAAGAACCCACAAATCCGAGTTTGGGGTAGAGAGTTATGGTGATATCAAATTAGAAAATCTTTTTGGAAAAAAAAGAAAAGAAAAAGGGGGCAAATGCAACCGTTGTTGTCAGCCGGGCTAGCACAACGTGCGGCGAGCCTGTGACTTTTGAAAATTGGAGCCGGATACAATAAGTAGTGTGTTGCTACCTTTTTGGCGGTGCTACACCACTATTTAAGGAGGGTGGATCTAGATCCATACCCCTTTTCACTCATTCTCTTGTGTTCTTTCTTGTTTTCCTCACAGTGGAGTTATTTTAAGTCCATTTGAAATGCATTATTGATTAAATAAAGGGTGTTCTACATGGTAACGTGGTTATTTTCGTGAGATGACTGCTCCATAACAAGGAAAACTTAGAAGAGGGACTTCAACCACAGTAACTAGGATCACAAAAATTCAAGGTAGGTGGTCTTAGTTTCTAAATTTATGTTTTGCTACGATTAACTAGTGTTTCCAAAGAAAATATTCTTATGGGGTTATGCCCACTCTATTTTAAAAATACCATTTATTTATTAAACGAGTTTTATCATGTTTTGGTGTTTGCACTCTCTGGATAGTTCCTTGGTTAGTCAACCAAGAATTAATATGATAACAATTCCTGATACTGTCACACTTGGCTCTGGTGTGCACATGAACTAGGGTATCATGGGAAAATATCTTTCCTTTTATCTCATGTTATCCCATGAGCACGAATGTAAATCATTTGGTACCACAATAGACAACTTTATTTATTATATTTCCTGGTTAGCATGTTTGTAGAGCTTAATTCAACCAACTAAGTATGAATATACTCACCCACCCCCAGTTTATGCAGACATTGCTATAATGTTAGAAGAAAATAAAGAAAGTTTTCTAATGACAAACTATCCAATTTTGGTTAATTTTGTAAATATTTGTAATGACTAATGTATAAAGGCATGTTATGCCATCTTTTGAAATTTTGTATAATATACATCCGAGTTACTCTATTATACACAGTGATCCTTGCCACGGTTATTAATCGACATGTTTTCAATATTTATTTTATTTCAAATTCGACAGGGCATTACAAATACTAACTAATGGATTCTAAGTCTATAGCATTCATAGTCACGACTCTTGGATCGATGGTCAGAGCTATATAGTCCCAACTTCGAATAGGGGTAAATTCAATAACCTCGACAACCTCCACATTCACGACTTCTGGATCGATGGCATGAGTTGTGTGATTCCAACATGACCAGTTGACTCTCCACTTTCCAAATTTTCCCTACAAGGGTTCTCAGTGCATTCACTAGTGTTCTTTGGATTTGTCGTTATCTTTCCAACACTCGAGCTAGCACACTCCATGTGAACATTCATGTTGGATGTGGAGATGGTGGATGGTCGTGTGTGATCAACATGAGTTGTCTTTAGCCACTTTGGCGACACCCCCAATTCTACTTCTTTTAGCACAACAAACAATGTTAATGCATGCATTATGCTACATTCATAGGCGCTAAAGACAACCTGAAAATCCTCTTTGTTTGAAAGCTCATAGTTGATTATGACATTCGGCTCAACTCACCACTTTGTTTTCGAGGCAACAACCACTCCTTGTTCCCTATATACAAGCCGTTCTTCAACTTGCTTCACCAATTCCACCAACATCATCATCCTCATCTTCCCGCCCTCATAGTTTCCTCGTTCAAAGCTAAAGTGTCCATCTTAACGTAGCATATAGGCCCTTTCTTATCCCTTGTAAAAATTTACAATCCACAAACGTTTTGACACAGTTGCCAAAACGTTTTGTATAATAACAATGTGTCAAGCTAATTTTAGACCATATGCATGATCGTGTCTTAATACTCTATGAGGGCCAAAAAGATATGAATAAATGATAACTTTGAAGATAGTGGTAAAAATAGGATTAATAAAAACCAAGGCATAAGTCCTTTCTTTTACATTGTAAAAATTTACGTATTAAAATATTTTAACAATAGTCCACAAATATTTGACACAATTGCCAAAACAATTTGTAAAATAATAATAAGTACCAAAATAAGTACAAAATATGTGCATGACCATGTTTTAACACACTATAAGGGCCAAAAATATTTAAATAAGAGATAACTTTAAAGACAATTGTGCAAATATGAATAACAAAAAATAAACCATTAGCCCTTTTTAAAAAATAATTACTTGTCAAACGTAAAATAGTTGTACACAAAGACGATGGTGATGGCAATTTGAGATGGGAAACAAAAACAAAAAACATAGCCTTCTCACCAATATATCTTCCTAAGGAAGCCATTTTTAATAGATTGTGGAGAAGGTAGAGCTGGGAGGTAAGGCAGGCAAAGATGGTGAAGAAGGTAATGAAAATGGCGATTCACAATAAAGAGAGGTAGGTGGAAGGGGTTCGCGATGGGAGATGGAGAAGTGTAGAGGTGAGAGTTTTGTTCCATTCAGAGTATTGGGACATAGTGAAGAATGAGTATAAGTGGTTAAGTATAATCATGTTTTAGCTAATCATTGAGAAAAGTTGCCTTAGGAGCTGAATATAGCTTCACTATTACTGCACCAAATAGAGGACATAAGGGTGAGGCAAAAGGGTCATAAAAAAATGGCAATATAAAAATTAACAATTCTTACAAAAAAACACTTTGGTAAAACCTTTGAGAGAAAGGGGAAGTTTCATTGTTGACGTGAGAAGCATTTTTTATACTTTTTACTAATAATGAGCTTGACATAAACTACATACAAGAGCCCTTCATGTATAAGATAGATGAAATACATATATTAATAGAGTAATGCTATTTTGTCGCAAAGATTTTCACGTTAAAATGTTACTTCGTTGTTCCTACACTATTAATGAGTGGGGCTCACAAAAATAAACCCCTTCATCAATGGTGTAAACATGATAAAATAATATTTTAATATGTAAATCTTAACTTTGTAAAAATATTTTTTATATTAATATAAAGGCGGTTGAGGTGAGCCTGCGCTTACGCTGCCTTAACTTTTCCCTGTTAATATTAGTGTTACTGATACTTAATATACGTTAGCGCGTCTCCTATCCTCGAGTTTTCCCTGCCACCATAGAATTACTTAATTATTATTAGAAGGAAAATAAAAAGGCCACCCACTACTTCCTTCCCTGGCCTCCTCACCCCCACAGGTAGGCCCACCACCAAAACGCGTCTATGGGGAGAGGCTGTTTCCCTGCACTTGGCGCAAACTTCTCCTCCTTCCATCCTCCTTTCACATTCCTCCTCCTCCTCCCAGCGGACAGTCTCTTGTATTTCCCTGCACATCTCTCCTTCAAGGTAACCTCTAATCTTTCATTCCTTAGTCCTTTTTTATTATTATTACTATTATTCCTCCTCCACCTCTAATTCTTCTACCGGCTACTATTTTGCTTCATTTCCCTGTCTGCTTTGACGTTTGCCGCTTTTGCATCATTTCTACCATCTTCCCATCTGGCTTCTCCTCGCTGCCTGGTTTGTCCCATCTTGTTCGATCCCACCCAGCTGTCTTTTTTTTTTAAAATTTTTTTACGACGACTTTTCACTGATTAATTTCTCCTCCTCCTGAGTCGTTCAAACCCTATGCGCTTGGTTTGATCCGAGTGCGTAAACCCTTTGTTTCTTGTATCTTGCATCTCTTTTAATTATTTTATCGTGTCCTAGAAAGTTGGATGTTGATTGAGTGTTGTCGTGTTGGCGAATCCCTTTTTCAGAGACGTCTAATTTCGATCTCCATCTTCTAGAATTACCCCATTTCAGTTGGGATCTCTGAGAATTTTTCATCATAAGCTTATCCTCTATATTTCTTCTTCTTCGTATGCTCGCGTATGTTGTTTTTTTTTTTTTTGTAAATAAAAAAATTGTTCTTTAGTCATAAATTAAAATTTGCTATGGTTCATCAGTTCCTGTTTTATGATGTTGAACATCGTTCCTCGTCCTTCCAATAATTTCAGACTTAATTATGGTTCTCATGTCTATAATCAAATCCTTGTGTAACTTTTTTTATTTGGACATTATTTGCGCCATGTTTTGTACAGGCTGTAGATTGTGAAGTACATTGATCCTAATGTCGATAGACTTTTATATATGTATATATTTTTTCGTAGGTTATAAAAAAGCTTGAGATAGACATGGGTGATTCTCTGGGTTCCCGATACTGGTGTTACATGTGCTCGCAAATGGTGAATCCGGTCATGGAAATTGAGATCAAATGCCCCTTTTGCGAAAGCGGATTTGTTGAAGAAATAAATAGTGGAGATCAAGAGGCTGATCTCCGATCTGATCGGGCTCTCTCTTTGTGGGCTCCTATCTTGCTGGGAATGATAGGCGATCCACCTCGCCGTCGTAGATTCAACCGGGATGAAGAAGACCAAGAAATACGACGGCAGCTTGATCAAGATAGAGACACTGAATCTACTCTCCGCAGCAGACGCAGAAGAAGCTCTGCTGCAATTCTCCAGTCACTTCATGGTCTTCGTGCTGAGCTGAATTCAGAGAGTTCAGAAGCTGAGAGGGACACGGAGACAGGAGGAGAAGATCGAGAAAGACACCGTGAGCGAGTGATTTTGATCAATCCATTCAACCAAGCCATAATTCTTGAAGGGTCGTTCGACCTCAACCAGCAACAAAACGAAACAAACCAGACTGCTGGTACGTCTTTGGGTGATTATTTTATTGGGCCTGGTTTAGATCTTCTTTTGCAGCATTTGGCCGACAATGATCCAAACAGATATGGGACGGCACCTGCACAGAAAGAGGCAGTTGAAGCTTTGCCCACTGTTAACGTTGGCGAGAATTTGCAGTGTTCAGTGTGTTTAGAGGATTTTGAGATAGGTTCGGAGGCCAAGGAGATGCCCTGCAAACACAAATTTCATCCTGGATGTATTCTCCCGTGGCTGGAGCTTCATTGTTCATGTCCCGTTTGTCGGCTTCAGATACCTTCAGAAGAATCAAAAAATGAAACTGGTTCCGGGAATGGCAACAATAGAATAGAGAGCGGTGGCACAAATGATGGCGATAGTGTAGAGAGAGAAGGAACTGGGGGGGCCAACGGTAATGGGAGGAGGCTTTTTCCATGGCCCTTCTATGGGCTCTTTTCCTTGTCCGGAGGATCACAGAGCAGGGGTAATTCTTCTTCTCCACCATCATCATCATCATCATCATCCGCCTCCAACACTGACGATCTCAACTGATATTAGTTAGGTAACACTTCTGCTTCTTCTATTCTCTTTTTTGTTTCACTTCTGTATATATGCTTTTGTTGACTGAATGTGATGTTGATTTTCAATACTGAACATGTGGTTTTCTTCGTAGTTCTTGTATATTTAAGTAGTTCAGCAGCAAGCTTAGTTGGGGAAATCATGTAGCTCCGACCTGTACAACTAAATAAGCTTGAAATTTGATTACATGTCTAATAGCCTACTAGTGGCTTTTCTTTTGTCCTTTTTTTTTGTTTGAGAAAATTCTAAGTCTTTTGAGTGAATATATTTATGGTGGAGAAAAAAATTCTTTCGCATCCTTAAGACTTTACGTCAAAAAGGTGCGATTTGAAGCATGACCCTCATGTTTCCAAAAGACTGGAAATTCAGCTGGCATTTACAGTTCTGGCCTGCAACTGTGTCAATTCGTTAGGTAGCTGAGTATTCGCTGTAAAGGAGAGAACTTACTCTAACAACAACTAGTTAATAAATAAAATATCCCAAACTGCAGTCTAAAGACGGGAAGAATTGCTGGCGTATGGAAAATTCCTGTAGTTTCATTCCTGTCAATCACAGAGTGACCTAGGAGTAAGAACGTTGTCAATTCAGACCATCATTTCGACAGTATTTCGTCTAACTGGTTCTCAGTCCTACTTGCAACCTTAATGCTCCCACCAACCGCAATTTAGATAGAGCTGACACAATCAAACAACCAGCTTTTGATCCGAAAAGTTTCTACTTCCCTTTTATCTACCTACCCAAAAACTGTACGGTGTTCCCACCACAGCATTAAACCATCTGGAAAATTAACAGAAACAAAAATTGAGCATATATAATAACGATAATAAGTACTTAAGCTTGTGAGTCTTCAGTTGAAGGACTAGTAATTTGATCTCGTCGACCTTCATCCTTGAACACTTATCATTTACCTGCATACACATGCATCTTCAACCAACAAAAAACCTACTATTGCAAAAAATCTCGTATGCTGTCCTGCCTCTACCAGGAAACAAAATTGGACAACAAGAAACGCCGGCTGTAGCTGAAGGCCATCTGCCACACTGTTTCCTTGCTCTCTGCATTACTTGATAGACAAGACCTTAATAACTGAGGCAGAACCAATGCGATGAACTGCCACTATTGAATCTCCTGACTTGCAAAGTTGCTTCACCTTGGCGTGTTCAAGTGCAAATTCTATAATTTCATCGGCAGACTCGTTATGAAAAGCACCAAGGTAGCCAGCAGTGAGAACTGGAAGCAACCCTCGGTAAATAAGGCTATGCCTGGCCGGAGCTTCATCACTGCAAGACCAATCAAATAAGTCGGTCTTGAACTCAGGAACCACCACTGACAATACCGGCACTGGTGGCCTATACTTGGCCACAAGTTTGGCGGTGCTTCCCCCTTTAGTTAGCACCAATATCAAGGCTACTTTAGCAGAAGTGGCCGTTTGGACAACTGAAGAAGCCAAACTCTCTAATGGTGTCATCGGTATTGGGGCAGTAGCAACCATGACCTTAAAAATTTGTCCATAATCAAGTGTAGATTCAGCCTCTAAACAAATTTTGGCCATGGTTTGAACAGCAAGCTCCGGGTACAGGCCTGCAGCAGTTTCTCCACTGAGCATCACGCAGTCAGTGCCATCTAGAACAGCATTCGCCACATCTGTTGCTTCAGCCCGTGTGGGCCGAGGAGACTTAATCATTGATTCCAACATTTGGGTTGCTGTCACCACAGGCTTCCCTTGGATGTTACATTTGTATATCATAACCTTCTGGGCATAGAAAATTTTTTCAATTGCAATCTCCATGCCTAAATCCCCTCGAGCCACCATGAATGCATCTGAATTTGCAAGAATATCATCTAAATTGGCAACACCTTCTTGATTTTCGACCTACTTGACAAATGATAAAAAAAAAAAGTTAATTAAAGGGCGGGGCGCTTCTAAACGGATAAAACTCATTGTACAAAATCTACCACACCTTAGACATGAGTAGGATTGACTTGGCATGTTCTCCAAGTAGGTTCCGGACCTCCACAAGGTCTGAACCTTTTCTGACAAAGGAAAGTGCGATCATGTCAATCTTGTTGGGGACACCCCACTGTAAAATGTCTTCCTTGTCTTTCTCTGTAAGCGTTGGGAGGTCTACGATGACCCCCGGGAGGTTCACATTTTTCCTTTCACCAAGAACTGCAGAATTCTCACACCGACACTGGACTAATCCCCTCTCTTTATGGCAAGAGAGCACAGTTAACGTAATCGTGCCATCAGCGCAGAGTATCACACTGTCAGGCTTCATATCCTCCGCTAACTTTTTGTAGGTCATGCATATGGTATTCTCATCTCCCTTGATGCTATAATCCGTGGAAATGGTGATCTCTTGCCCTTTTTTGAGCTGAATTGGCTTCCCATCCTTGAGAAAACCAGTTCTAATCTCAGGACCCTGTCATTAGCCAGTGTTATTCAGAAACTGTATAACACACGACAGAATATGTTGAAGATAAATTTTCAGGTGCCTACACTTGTAAAACCCCCAGATAAACCAACTTAAATCTGTGCCAAGGTCTAAATGACTAGTATCAATTTCTTTTGAAACAGATACATTAATAAAAGTATGAAAGGAGGAACCCATCACGTTCATAAGTCGCTAGTTAAACCTTAAAGGTCTACAATTTGATGCCATTACTTATAATGAAGAAGGCGAAGAAATTCTCATAATGACATTGTTTGGAGAACATATAGTCCGAAGCTAATAACCATACAATTACAGATATACAACAATTGAACAAGAATTTACTGGTTTATGGATACGGTGACCGTTATGTACGAAACTTCTCAGGCGACAAAAACAAACTACATATACAAGAACACAATGATGCCTTAGAGAATGCGGAAATCAGTATGAAAACGACATGCAAACATAAAATAAATTGAAAATTTCTGGAAGAAAAAAGAAGACTTCGTCGCAGTGAAAAGCATATGAATAAATCATTCATGTTAAAAGTAATATAAGATACAACTCAGTGACATACGTACAGAGGAGACTAATCGATCTTTATTAAAAGGGCCGAAAAAAAAAACAATATCCAGAAACAAACAAACAAAAAAAGCAATTAGAAACAACAAAAATGATGTAAAAACAGAGGAACCCAGGAGAAAGATGAAAGGCAGGAACCAATGAAGTCACCAAGGAAAAAGTGAGAAGCTTTTCCGACTCCGTTACAGAAGAACAAGAGAAGTAAGTCATATACAAGGATGAAAGAGAAGAAAAAACAGTAGAGAAATGAAGAAGACCTTGGTATCCAGCATGACGGCACAGAGAATGCCGGTGTTCTCCATTGCGGTCGTGAGGTTGTCGAGTGTCTCCTGGTGGTAGGCGTGGGAGCCATGGGAGAAGTTGAAGCGAGCGACATTCATGCCGGCCCTGAGCAGCTTCTCCAGCATGGGGATGGACCTGGAAGAGGGGCCTAGGGTGCAGACTATCTTGGTTTTGGGCCTCTTTCCCATCTCCATGTGGAACTCCTGAAAGGGAAAAGAGCGGGCAGAAGAACAAGTTGGCGGTCGCAGGAATGGGAGTAGTGGGACAGAGGACGACTGAGGAGGGGAAGAGAGATGGTTTTGGAGGCGTCCAACACAGTGTCAGCCTGTCAGGGCCGCGCTTTAGGCTTCTTCCCCAAGTCTTCTTTCTATATATATATATATATAGATGCCCATTTAAAGGTTTTACCGTTAGATTTATATCCGACAGTTTATATTATTTAAAGAGTATTTATTATATGAGTAATATAAGTTATTAAATTTTGATCTGCTGGTTAAAGCACGTAGATCTAATCTTTTAAACTAAATTTATATATATATATAAAGATAAAAGTACAATAAATATAAAATGGAGGGTTAGTATATTATTTTTTTGAAAAATTAATTATATATATTAACTAAATAGACAAGAGAAATTTGTAAAGGTAAAAAAAAAAGAAAAATAAATAAAAGGAAGCGAGGATCTAGGAGAGGGTCAGGTCGTATCTTAAACAGGCGTGTCGTGTTATTGAATTAATTCTGCGTTGAAATGCTACCCACAAAAATGCGTTGAATTAAAACAATATTATGATACCATTTGACAAGTTCTTGAAACAGGTCATCACAGATGTTTCTATATCACAATTGGGGTTTAGGGTTTGCTTGGTTCTTAGGACTTCCGGGTTGGTTACGAGGGCCTTCCCTATCATTTCCTTTCGTATTACAAATTATATTCAAGCATTACATCCCTCACATTAATTCATGAGCTTGGTTTGTTTGAGCCTTGGCTGCATTAGCATGAGTTTGTACTTCATAGACTGTTTAAACTTAAATTTGAATAAGCCCACGTTAGAACTTGTGTGAGCCCTAATTTTTATTATATTTTATTTCATCTTTGCCGACTTCAATATTTTAAAAGTAAGGTAATTATAACCGAAACTATATTCCTCACATAATTCCCTTCCACTCTGATCAGGCTTACTTTTTGCGTTATTCTCTTGGAAGCTTTCCTGGCACGAAAGAGATGCCTTTCCTTCCTACAGGCTACAGGTACTCGTTTTAATAGGCATTGGGCCACAGACGAACGTATTGATTGATTGAAAATGCTCCATGCCAAGCATCGCAGCCAAGAACAAGAATTCTATGGTTGAAAGTGCTATGATATGAATACTCGTGCAATGGTGTGCGGGGCCCATGCATTGGGCTGGGCCAGATGGGGTCTGTGCATCTTAATTAGCTTGAGAGCATTCCTTTGAACATACACAGCATCATTACTCTATATGTATTTGATAGAAGAATAGAGGAAATGACTCTTGCCATTGGCTGCCAAAATAGAATTACAATAATTGCTAAGACAGAACATAAAAATTCTTTTCATAAATTGCTTTATTCATGCTAAACTTGCACACCAAAGAAAATTGACAAAGCCATTATATAATTAATTGGGAAAGTTGAGATCTAATTAGTAGGCTAGAAGGTTTAAGCCCATATAAATTTTGGCTGTAAATACTTTGTCTTGTGTTTTTTTTGCAGGGGTAGAGAAATTTTAATTCCTTTTTGCTCCAAATGTAAATAGAGGAATGCAAGCTGTTGTTGGTAATTAAGAAGAAAATGCACGTGGGAATTATTAAGCAGGTTCATAAAGAGGGCATTTTTTTCTATGTAAAACACCCGCCCATCCACAAAGGCAAGAGAGCGAGTTTGGATTAATAAAAATGGATGTTTTGTGCACAAAGGGAAATTGAAGTATGTGCCTAACTCTGGTTGTTGGGAAAATTACACCTTTTTTCTCTTTTGTGCTAGCCAAGAACATAATAAAACACACATTTTTACATACACAAAATGATCTAAGTATGTCTTTTATAAGTGTAGGATATGTAAATTAACATACTCATAAAGCAAGATCACCAAAGAGACATTTCATTAAACATATAAAAGACACAAGATTCATGTGATTCACTCTCAAAGCAACGGCTACATCTACGGGGTCTATATAAACCAATTTCACTATAAACAATGAAGGTATACTCTACCTTGTAGACATTGCACAATCAAGGGTTAATACTTTGTAGAGATTGAGTACAATTGAGATACCCAAAGATGGAAAAACAAAGAAGAGATAAAAGTTACTACTATAAACCACTTAAATTTGTCTTCTCTTTGCTAAGAGGAACAACTTTGTGCTTGAAAAGCTTATTCCTTTCCTTCTTCTTCCAAGAAACTCACTTTTTCCTCTTCAAAGTTTTTCCAAAAGTTTTATAGTCATATATGTTCTTAGTTCTCATCTTTCCTAAAAGAAATAATTTCTTTTAAGAAAAATTGGCTTATTACCAATAAGCCCATCAACTTACTTTATTTCACTTAACCCTAAGTAGGTTAAGTGATAGGCCTCCACATGATGAGGGAAATAGCCCAACAATTCTCCCCCTCCATATGTGGGGCTCCCACATATTATACATGAGGGCCAACCCCACACATACTAGGCTAACTTTTACAAAGCTCATATTTCACCTTAGGGACAATCTTGGTCATTATATTCAATAGTTTTTTATATCAGCATGGATCTTCATAAACTCTAGGAGTCTTTTCTCCAACACATTGTATTTAATGATAACACATAAATATGTTTGTTCATATAATGAAAAGTTGTATTTTTTCCCAAATAGATAACACTTTGACTATTATAATACACAACATAGTTATCTTGTTTTAGGCTCAACTCTCTCATGAATCTCTTTATCTATAACATTGCCTTACAAGCTTCAGTAATTACAATGTATTCAGCCTCCATTATAGACACTGCAAGACACTTTTCCAATCTTTATTGTCATGACACAACACCCCCAGGAAACGTGATCAAGTATCCTGAAGTACTCTTCCTTAATTCAAGACTATTACACCCACAAACTTAGAGGTTTTTTTACATATTAAAAATATTAGGATTGGAATGAATTTAAATTTCTTATGTGTAAGTCATTGTATTAACAACATTTTATAAATTTATTTTAAACATTGTCTTACTTCAAAAAATTGCGTGCAAAAAGTTTTTATCACATTGTGGGCTAGGATTTTGTCTAAACGAGTTTAATAATCAATTTTGTTCCTTCTCTAAACTTAAGAAAAATATTTTGTTTTCAAATTTGAGTGATTATGGACTGTTTGTGCCTTATTTATTGAGCTAGGGAATCAGTTGTTAGAGACACTAGTAGACCTGACTTATAGAGTTTATGGTTTTTGACCCTAGTATTTTGTAAATAGTATATCTTGTACTACATATATAATTTTGACAAGAAACCTCTTGAATTAAAAACTAAACTTGAATATGAAGGGAACACACCCAAGAATACCAAAAACAGACTTCAGATGGTTGAGATATGACCATTTGAAGGTTGGTGTATATTACAGTTCAAAGCCTACACAAATTTCAAGGTGGGACACCCATAGGCACAAGGGGGACACTACCCAAATTTGACCCAAGTGATCCCAGATGATCTTAAGATGAATAGTTAGGATTTTTTTAAGCCCAAGATACGGATTTGTTAGGTAGGAAGCTTCTAGAACCTACCTAATAGGGTCATACTAAAACTACCATATCTCCCTACACAAAATTTCAATTTATACAATCTTGGATGATATTGAAAGCTAGTTTAATAGCTACGAAATCATTTCTCACAATCATTTAGTGATTCAATTATTTTTAGAGGTCAAACTCAGAGTCCAAGAAACTGAGGATTCTTCTAGACTGGCCATTTTTCTCTCCTACGATATTTGTGAAAATTAAAGGCCTAAAAATTCTATAAATGGCCTAAACCTCCCCTCTCCCTCATAATTTCACTCTTATCTCATTCTTCTCTATGATGGTTTGTCCATCTCTCAATTCTCCCATTTTCTTAAGATTTTTTCTCTCTAGAAGCTTTCTTCTCCCATTGATCTATATCTTTCTCTTTGATTTTTCTTCTTCAATCATTGTTTTTTAATTATCTTACTATTCCTATTTGGATTTAATATTTCATTAGTATTAATTTTAGTTTTCTTTTGGTCATAGGAGCCAAATATGCGAATGCCAATGTCGACTTGGTAGGTAGAGGTAAGGGGATTTACCTATGACTTGTGGTGTTATGAACCTTCATTAGCAACATCAGGATTTTTAAGATTAATTTTATGATTGGCTACTTGATTATGGGATTTTTGTGATTTTTACGATTTTTTGTATTTTTCCAGAATTATTAAATTCTCGTCATATTCTTGGCTAAACTTCAAAATTTGTCATTAATTTTGTACATGTTGAAAAATTATGAAATTTTAATAGTGAAGTATTATTCTTGTATTAATATTCTTAAAAATTTTCATAATTTTTAGAACCCATTTGGTAGGTCAAATGACCAAATTAGCACAACGAATTTAGTATTTTACTATTTGTACGATTGAATTTTGGGGTACCATAATTTCTATAGCACACTTATCATTCCTAGATAAGTGTGCAATAATATATCTGTATGACCGAGAGTGATCATTCTTGGTACCTAGATACATGTGCTATTAATCACATGATTGCAGACACTTCACAAATGGAATGTATGCGTCCTTACTCTGGTTCTAATAAGGTGTTGATTGGTGATGGTAGCTTATATATTTCTAGCATTGGTCACATCTCTTTACCAAATAAAAATTGCATCTACATAATGTTATTCATGTGTTATCTTTGAAGAACAACTTGCTAAGCGTATACCAGCTTACTCAACATAACTCTTGTTCCTTCATCCAAACTCTTATTTATGAATTCTTAGTTGGGTTTTCAAGCCATGTCTATCTAGTTTTTATTCTAAAAGTTTGACACTTAAATGCAACACACAAAATTAGTTAATATACTTTGAATGACCAAAAGTTAAATTCACTATTTTCCACATGTAATCCAAACTTGCTTGATGTTGCATCTATCATAATTTCTTTATCTGAGCTTCGATTTATGTACTCTTAGAAAATCTACGAAGTTCTTTATGTCTACTATTTAATAATAATTTTTTTATTATCTAGAATCTATGTATAGAGGAGGTTATTAAACCAAGATTACCTAAAGGACAAGCTCACTTATATCAACGTAGATAAGTATAGGGAATTTAGAAATTCTTGGGCGTTATATATGGCCTTTCCGTTATATTTGAGGTATTCTCCCTAGAGAACCTGCATCACAAAGGATATTGAGGATACAAGTATACTAAGTGAAATTGCAATCCAAAAGAAAATAAATAGTTTGATGAACATACCGAGAGAGAATATGTTGTTAATATCAATACAAATAGCATAGAGATCAAAATTAACACATAAATTTTTGTGACAAGTATACATACAACATAGAAATCCACTTTAGGCTACACCAAAATTTATCTAGGAGTTCCCACTCTACTAGATATTGGACTACCACGAATTCAACCTCGGCTTTTGCATGGAGCCTGCCCCACCCCATCCATGACATGAAGTAAGGGCTCATTAATCCTAGTGCCTAGATCTCAACTACAAGGATCATCGAAACCTCAAGTATTGCATTGTGCGAGACCAATCATATTTTTATGCTCTATTCTATTCGAACCTGATTCTCGAAATAGAGGAGTGGCTCTACATAACTCTCATATTTAGATAGTTGAAAGACCATGCTCTTTTTTTATATCATACATACCCTGCTGTTCTTCGTGGTTAAATGACTCACTTGAGGACCCAATGAGGCCTAGGGATCTTGGACCTTTTGTACCAAATGCATTAGTTCAAGGTAACTAAATCATCACATCACATGGTTTCATATACATGCATTTAGGTTTACTAACCCTTAGTACATACTTACTCAGCATTTCATACACATCACAAAATTCTAAAAAATCATGTAATTATATATAATTGATACATAGCTCATTCCTTACTATAAAACAAACTAAAAATATTTACCACGAGGTACAATTGGTAACCTCACCAACAGGTTAGCCAGATTACTGATGACCATCGGTAGATCCACCGACATGTCGAACACTCGCTGATAGTAGGTTAGACGGATAAACCCACCTCACCCATGCTTCACTAACATGTCAGCCTCATTGCCGATGTCACGACCTGGATTTTTAAAACCCTTTTTAAATAAAAGACGTGATAAATCACGATAATTTTTTTTTAAATCAAATCAAATAAATCGACTAAAATATCCAATTCGTGATAACTAGGGTTCACAAATATGAATATCAAAATATATGATATTATTACACGTGTCAAAATTCGATAAATAGCAAGTTAACCCTTTAAGTACAAGTTTGTCATCCGTATGAAAATAAACAACTAAGTAAAGTTGGCTCTCACACCAATAATCTCAATTACTTACAAGATGGCAGAAGTAAGAAACTAGATCCCACTAGTGTAATGTCGTCCTCAAATGCCCACCAACGTCCTGATCTCCCAACGTTCTCATCTAAAAAACCGGCAAGCAAACAAGACCAACAACAACCAAACATCTCATCCCCTTCGAAGAGCGTCTCAAAAGAACAAAAGTATAAAATAATATTTTTCGGATCGGGCCAACATCACCTGATATTAGTTGTCTACGTACTCATCAGACAACATCTCCAATGTTTCCAACAAGATCGGATCTATATGTAGTTCTGCCTAGAAATCTATATTATCCTAATAAGTATAACATCACAAATGCAATGCTTAAGTATTTTAAAGCAACCTACATTTCATGCAAGTACTTTAATCATTCCACTTTTTCTAATTAAATAAGCAATATCAAACAATGTTATTAATTATCTCTAGAACCATTGTTCGATAATTAATATCCCCATCTAATCCTAATGATAGACAAACTCATCAAATGTCAACCTAAGTGACAAATTATACACTCACCATAGACCACTCTCAAAGGTAAATCTATGATGAAAACCCTAGAATACACTAGAAAGTACCATTACCCATCCTAGCCCATAGATGACCTAACCGGAGTGGAAGGGTGTGGCCTACAACTGCACCTGAACAGAAGTGGCGGGAAAAGCCAAACCAAACAAGATGTCAGGTAATCCAAATGTGTGTAAACTAAAAGATCCTCAATAGATCTGTGGTAAGCCCGGCTCATGCAGAGCTCCCTCCAACAGAGAGGTGCAAATGCACGGTCAAATCAGCAGCTCCTCAATAGAGCTAAAATTCAGGATAGCATTCTGAACCCTGTCTTGCTCATCATTAAGTTAGGATTTCGAATGACTATCCCAAACCCTATTAGTCCCTTTTAGACTAGGGTTTAAAACTCGAAACTGCCATCGGTTCATCAACCAAGGTAAATCGTTAAGTCAAAGGCTTTGTTCACTCTATGAACTAGTCCCAAACCCCTCTGAGGTATTTTAGTCTTTATCTTGAGTAGGTGTTCTTGCCCAATCCAAAGCTATCCACCCCATCAATTAATCTTTAAATAATCTTAAGCTAGTGAACAATGAACATAAATAATCAGAACCACACAGGTCTAAACATATCATAATATCGATAATCAAATTAAATAATGATATTAGAATTATTCGAGTTCACACGCCCTAACCCTCCTTGGGTTAACTTATTAAATCTTTATGAAAATTGGTCACAATGTACCTAATAGCATTAAAATAATTATTCAACATTAGATATGGTCCTCTCTACTCTTAGTCAAGTCTTTAACTTGTCAAAAGTTTTCAGTATCACATTGGCCCGTTAATTTTATCCACACAAATGCAGGTTGGTTCGCTAATAAGGATATTTTATCTTTTTATTGAGGGGTTTCTTGAACCCTAATGGGTCCAAAACTAATCTCAGGGGTACACCTTGATGTTATGAATCCAATGTAATTTTCTTGCCATTTAACGGGGTCGTAAACCCCTTTACCCGACCCCAATTCAATTATTCATTTTACATTAATCTTAGGGGTAAAATAGTCAATTATTTATTTAATTTAATTTTTTCCTAACTTATGCCTTGGTCCAAATTTAGAATACACATTAATATATCATTGAATTTTTTTTTTAATTTTAAAATCTACTCATAGGCCCCTGAACCGGATCCCCTAAGTCTATTCATTAATCATTATTTTATGCTTCAGCTCATAGGGGTAATTTAGTCATTTCAAAGGCTTTGAGATTTTCCCCAATCTGAAACTTAGTCTAGGCACTCTACATACGCCCATGGTTATGTGTAATTTTTTTTGAATTTTTTTGACCATTTTAATCTACTGAACCGGATCCGGTTCAATCGGTATGTTATATTTTTCTTTTTTTTTTATGAGTTGGACCGAACCGGATTGAATGACCTAGACCGGTTTGGTCCAGGCATCATCTTCTACCTCTGACCAGTTCAAAGAAAAACAGAGCCTACAATGCTCTACTCACACAGAGAGACAGAGATTGCCGGGTGGTTCTGGCAGGATAAGGTTCAATCTAATTCCGACTACAACTTTCGGCATAATCCCAACGTTAGCAGTGGTTTTCTCCTTCACTGAAATCGAATTCAATTCAAAATCTTTTGCCCTAAATAACGGTTTGCAACACGTTATTCACAAAACCCACTCTTGTTGTGTATAACCTTCTTAATATAAGCTTATAAACTCAGTAAGAAATGCCCGTTTCAGGAAAGCCCAAAAGCCCGAATTAAGCCCAAGTTAATTGGAGAAAGGAGGGGTATTTAAAGGGAAAGAAAAGATAGAGGAACCCTAATTCAGTCCGCCCCACTCCTCTCCCCCCCCCCTCTCTCCCTTGTGGTTCGGCCTTGCCTTGGGTTTCTCGGTGAAACCCTTGCTGGCCGCCCCCTTAATCCTCCTCTTCTTGGACATGGGGCAAGAGAGGGATTCAATCCCTTGCTGATTGGTGCTTGAAGAAGAGGGCTTTGGGTCGCCATCTTGCTGAGTTTTGCTTCCAAGATTGAAGGCTTTGAAGGATCAATACATACAATATATTTACTCTCTCCCCTCTTGATTCCTTTTGTGTTTGGATATGCGAATTGAAGGATTCAAGGGCGTGCAAGGGGCTGAAATGCCCAAGGTCAATACGCTATCATTCCAGTTTGATTTCCTATATGCATGATTCATGTTGGATGATTTTATATTGCTCACTGATTTGAGATTATGTACATGTTTGTGTAGATTAATTGAAAAGCTTAATTTTTGATTGGTGCTCCACTGCCGAGTTAGAATATTTTGCACTTGCAAGTACCACTACATAATTCTTATGGTACCTTCATCTTCTCCGCCAGTTACATCTCAAGATACATGGATCCTCGACTCTACTTTGTGACAACATCAGTACAATTCCAATGTCCAAGAACCTAGTCTTTTATACATGTATGAAGCACATTGACATAGCTGTCCATTTCATAGAGGAGCGTGCTCACAATGGTTCAATTCGAATCTTACATATTGTTGGCACTAATCAAATTGCATATGTATTTACCAAATCTTGCATAACCCTCACTTCCCCCGGTTCTGCTTGGTGCACGACAAGCTCAATATATAGCCCATCCTTCCATGAGCTTGAGGGGGGCCTGTGGGACGACCCATTGCACATGATTCAGCAGACTCATTGACCAAATCCTGCTTCAGAGGATTGTGCATGCTTCAGTTTCCTTCCTTCCTGAGATTGAACCTCAACAAGAAATCTTTCTATACGTAATTTTTAGTTACTCAAAATTGTGGGATTCGTCCTTTCTAATTCAAATTCAAACAGCGCCTTATATATTTTTTAATAAATAGAATAAAAAATCACCAGGCAAATTGTGTTGAGTGATAATCTGACGCTTCTATCCGCGATGGAGCAGCAAACATTATAAGCAGAGACTGAAAAGACTATTATTGTTCGTTGTAATAAAATACTATTTAGCCCACATGATTCATCTGAGAGTCCGTGAGGTAGGAAATTCGCACAAGTCATCCTTGGATTGGACTTACGGCCGGTGGGGGAAGCCAAGTTGCCGATCGGTGCTCATCGTTTTCAGAGGGATAATATGCACGCAGCCTCTAATGAGAATCAAGGTATATTGATCATGGAGTTTTTTTTTTCATTTTCAAAGCACATTTCTTTTTATAGAAGAGAAATGAAGAATAAACAAATTCAAACTTTACCTTCATTTCCAAGAAATACACCCAGCAAAGTGTCCATGCATTAGTTAACATTCATCATAGTACTTCTGTCAGATTTTGTTTTTTGATTGATACTAATGCAAGATTTTCTTCACAACTATAAGAATAAAATTCTCGATCGGGATCCATGCCACTAATCTCAACGTCTGGACTGTATCTGCCAAATGCAAGCACACACGCCTATAGCCTTGGCATGTCTGTCATCACTTTCAAGTGGCCGCTAGCTACCCATGTGTAAGCTGCTTCGTGTTTTGTCTAGATGAACAGAAGGCGTAAAGGCAGACTCGGAAGTTGGGCAGGAGGAGTAAAAAGTTCTCTCTTGTTTGTCATCGTATCCGAGAGTCTTGCTATCTATGTGAGCCTCGACACCTGCAAGAAGTAAGACATAGCTAAGCCTGGCAGCTCCATGAACATCACAGTAAAGTAGGATAGAGTTGAGGATTTGTAAAAAAAAAAAAAACTAGTTTGAGTAGCCGTTTTGCAACTGCTGAGAACATCATTGACACTCTTAATTAATTTGTACCTAGGTTTAACGGCCTGGAGGTGAAATTCTTTGGACACCCAGTTAACATTCTCTCAGAAAGGTAGAATGCCGAAAAGGTTGTGACTCTTTCATTCTTCTAACATCAATCCACATCGCACTTTTTTTTTTTTTTTACCATTCCTTTGTCCTTATTTGAGTTACTTCTAGTAGGACGAGCCGCTCTCGGGACATTTTGCTATTGGAACTAGATAGTAGGGCATAACAAAGTCAAAATTCGGAAAACTGGGAGAATGAAGAGTGCAATACAGCTAAAGAATCTGTAGCTTGAACACGTCAAAACTGAAGGGAATCCCTTTTGTTCTTTTTCATTTTGTCACCTTGTGCTGCCTTAAACGCATGCAACTAATAATTAAACTTTCTTCTGTTGGGCCAGCAGAAGAACTAGCCTTTTCTAAACACTCGGAATGAACACAGTCGAAACAAAAAAAGGAATGGTTTTATTATTTTAGAATTGGGAAACCACGAAAGGGAACTGAATGACTTGTACAAAATTCATGGATGGACAAAGATCTGTGATATAAAAGAGACCATCGGAGATGAGTCTTACCAGGAAGTAGCTTTCTCCCATCTTCAGGATTTGCAAAGAAACTCCGAACTCATTGACAGGAACGGGCTCTCCAGAGGAATGCACCAGCATAACATCTTGGCCAAACATTGATCTGACATCAAATGGTCCAAAGGGGACTTCCGATGGGACTCCATTAATAAACACAGTTATTAATCCTGCAACCAATTTGATGTAAGATAATAAATCTGTCCAAAATGCCCTTTAATAAACACTGTAAACTCATTATATATAGCCTTAAGGACTAAATCATTGTTCATTCTTTTCTTGAGAACATTTATCCATATTGAGGTAAGATAATATATCTGCATGTTGATAATTAACATTTGTCAGCAAAAACTAACAAGCTCTTGTTGGTAAAGAAATAAAGTATTCATCAAACTTGAAGCTGTTACCTTAAAAGGGGCTTCTACAATTTAGCAGCTGAACTCAGAAAACATATACTATGAGTGAAATTTCCTTCCACAGAATAGGAACCAAATCTGTCTCCAAGTAAAGTACATGCCTAAATGCATGTAAAGAAAAGGCAAAAGCGAAGATTGCAGACCTCAACCCCCCACCCACCCACTCATCCACAGAACCACCCACCCACCCGCTACTCAATATATATTTTATGGTAAGATGGAGACTCAGAACACCAATTGCCAGTCCAACACAGTAGGCCGAACCATAATCCCAATTCTGGGCGGTATGATTCTAGATTGCGGGCTGCAAGATGCTAGATTATACAGGAATCCTGCGTGTTCTAAATCTTAACTCCAAAAGACACAACTAATGTAAAAAAGACAAAAAACTTGCATTCCTCTTCTCGAGAAGATCAAACAAAAAGGACTTGTAGTGAAATTAGACACCATTCAAAGTCTCCCATCCGTACATCGCTACAGCGGGAACTTCCAGATTAGCAAATTTATAGGAAAAAACTGGGGCTCTTTTTTGCCAAAGGTGAAATATTTGGTGAGTGGGTAAATTAAGAATTGGTCCAAAAATAAATAGAGATTAAGCTTTATAAAGATCTAGAAGAAATTATAATATACCGATATCCTATAATCAGTTAGTGCTATGGAGCTTTATACACAAAAAATAAAATAAAATAGCGAATATATATTTTGTGGGGTGCCCAAAGAAAAGTAAAACGGCAAAATTTGCTAGTGTTATGTATTATCATATGTTGGCGTCTTAAGCCTGATGGGTAGAATAGAAAAAGCAAAACTAATTTATTGGTAGTAGTGGACAGTGAGTTGGGAAGATTGAAAGTCATATAAGAAAGTGGTTGAGGCCGGCCCTTACCTGTATGGTAGTGCAAATTGGAGTGATCAACACAGGGCCACATCATAGAAGGTTCCATGGGCTGGTTGATCTGCTCGTGAATTTCAGGGAAGCCCATCGGCTGAGGGGTCGAAATGAGATCGTTCTCACCGCCAACAACACCTCCACTCATTGCAGAAGAAGGAAGGAAAGAAGAAGAAGCTGGAGAAGAAGATAAAGTGTAAGAGGCAGAAGAGAAACATGCTCTAGAAGGGGGGCCAGGGGTGATTGTTGAAGAAGGAAGTGGTGGAAAAGCAACAGAAGAAGAAGAAGAAGAAGCACTAATAGCAGGCCACGAAGTGGGATGATCATGCGATGACAGTAGTGCACCTCCCTGCAGGGGCCGGACTGCACGTGGGTCACCGGCCAAGACGGCCTGAATCTGTCGCTGCCGGCGACGAGTTCTGGAGCGCCTGTTCTGGAACCAGTAGAAGACATTGGCATCGGAAACCGCACCGAACTTCTCAAGTAGCTTCCTGATCCTCACCGTTTCGTCCTTGGGGGGATTCACCATCCCGCTGTTGAAGATGGACTCGAGGATCATGATCTGCTCGGGCTTGGGGTTCCACCGGGACCTGATCGGTTCAGGCGGAGGCTTATCAGGGCCACCATGGCTACAAGAACTAGCAGTAGCAGTTGGGCTGTCAAGAGGGGGCGGGAGTGATTCATCATCCATACTGGAAGAGCTAGCAATTAAGGAGACAGCAGCAATGCGGAGGGCGTGATCAGAGGAGCGAGGGAGGCAGCAGTGGGAGAGAAGTGGAGAAGGCAACAGACAAAGCAGCTGAATTCAAGCGAGAGAGTGAAGGCACAATGGAGGGCGGTGTGAGGCGGGGAAGCGTCCAAGTGTGTCCTCGCTGCCCTGTCGAGCTCTTAGGGTATTTAAGGAGGAGGGAGATCCCTAAACTGAGGCTGAGCCGGTGGGCGCATCTGGACGTCTACAACGAAGCTGCTTGTTGCTCACTTGCTGCGTTCATTATGCTCACAAGTCAGAAATTAAGCCGTGTCCTCCCGCAGCACTGCCCTATCTCATATTGTGCACTTCTATATGTTTCGTACGGCACCTACGCGTCGAAGGATTTCAGCGCCTAATTCGACAAATCTGAAACTGCCAAGTCTGATGCTCAGGCTCAGGCTTAGGCTCAGTCTCGGAAATTAAATGGCTTCTGGCCTCTGGGGTTGGGCCATACTAACCGGCTTAAAGCGGTTTTATTCTGTGATGAGATTAGTACCTACCGTAGTAACAAGATCTTTTATTTTGTTGTTAACAGTAACAAGATCTTTCTTGACTTTCAGTCTCCATATATCGAAGCTTACATTACATTTAATAATGTACCCAACAGATACCTAGTTTCCTTTGGTGTATAATTATTCCTTCACTTGTCTTGTAATTTCATGGTATAAATCGCTCTACCTAGAGCATGGTCAGTTGCCACTGACCCTATCCATGTGTTGGCTTAAGCTTTAAGGATTTTTTTTTTTTTGGCTTTTGCAGTATTTAAGGATAATTGGCTAGTGAACGGTAATTAAACTCAGGTGTATGGCCTTTTGTATGTGTATGTGAAAGAGAGAGAGGGAGATGGAGAGTGTGCTTTCCCATGTGGCTTAATTGATCTTCAGCACGATGGCAATTGCAATTTTACTGGTTCACAGAAGTCGACGTATCTAGTAAAGCTTGTACGCAGGGAAAAAACAACTGCAAGGTCGGGGGTATGAAGTGGAGGAACGAGGAGGGCATGCAGCTGGTTCATGTGGCTGGGCATGTGGAAGGATGGGGAAATCCATGTGAATGCATGCACTGAAAAGATGGGGCCGCCTATGAGGCCGGAAAAACAATCCTCCGAAGGCTGGTCAAAAGAATGGCGCCCTAATTTATTGTTGCTGACGTGATGTGGGCGGGGCGGTCTCACAATTTTAACTGTATGTCTGGGGGCATGGATAAACGACAAAGGTTTCCCAAGGTTTGCCAGCTTGAATCACCCACCATCAAGTCAGCTCTTTCCTTCCCCTCGATCATCCATCCTTTTGCTTTGCCTTTCTCGTTAAGAATCCTGTTTTCCAAGTGAATTGCCCAAGCCATATACCACTTTTTCCTTATTTTACCAGGAGCCTAGGCCATATTATTGCTCATTAACATATCAATTTCCCTTTCTATCTTTCCCCTTTTTTTATGTCGCCTGCCTTATATACGTCATATATATTGCAAATCATTGTCTAAAAGGCTACACTAGCAAATCACATTGTCTTTTTCATTTTCTTCTTGGCGCTTTTTAACCAATCAATCTATTATTGATTAATACATAATAAACAAAAAAAAGGTTTTGCATTTCTCCGGGTTGAATTATTTAAATCATAGAAATGAAATGAAAAGAAGTGAGACAAAGAAATGAATTATTTTACACATTACTTACTCCAGGAAGCGTTTTTCCTCCTCCACCCTAATAATGATACTAGCGTAAGGAATACATGGGAGTCCTTGATATTTGAGATTGATGGCGCACACACTAGTGTCCATTAGCGCTAGTACCACTGACACTAATGCGCTTTAGCATGTGCACTATCGATCTCATAGATGAAGGGATCCCATGTGTTCCTTACGCTGGGCTCATTGTTAGAGTAGGGCAGAGAAAACTCTTCCCTTGCTTAGATATACAATATTTTCACATCACCTAATTTTCTCTAAATATTACATATTACTTACTTATGTGTGGACTAAAATACATCTTTCTTCTTCTTTCCCATCTCCTTCCTATCCCGCCCTTTGTTCCCAAAGTCTACTTCTTTCCCGCCTTTTTCAAACAACTTCTCCTGGATCTCCTCTCTTTCTTCTCTCGCCTACAACTTGGGGCATCTTTTCTTTGCCACCACGGGGAAAATTTTCAAGTACCAATATGTGACAAGGCAAGATGTGTGTCAAGTTCAGAAGAAACTTGACTCGAATCCTAACTGAAAAGTTAAACTTTTGGAAGGTTTTACCCATTGGGTTGTGGGACAAGAGAGAAGTTGTTGTATGTAAAATTTGGTTGACAAGAGACACATTGCTTTATTGATAAAACCACATTGTTATATTGATTGCACTGTATTGTTGTATTAATTTAATTATATTATTATATCGATTCAACCATATTATTTTATTTATTCAATAATAATATTATATTGATTCAACTTTAAACTGTATTGATTCAACCATATTGTTGTTTCAATTCAACTGAATTACTTTATTCATTCAACCATATTATTGTATTGATTTAAACATATTGTCGTATTGATTCAAATGTATTGTTGTATTAATTTAATTATATTGTTTTAATGATTCATCCATATTGTTTTATTGATTCATCAATATTGCTTCCTTCAGCTGTATTGTTGTAGTGATTAAAACATATTGTTATATTGATTTAACTTTATTATTATGATCATTCAACCATATTGCTATATTTATAGTTAACCATATTGGTGTAATCAGTCGACCTTATTGATGTATTAATTCAACCATGTTTTTGTAATCAATCAACATATTGTTGTTTTGAATAAAATGTAATATTATAATTACTTAATCATACGTTTATATTTACTGAGCTATGTTGCTCTATTTATTCAGCCATATTGCTATTCATAGAGATGGCTGATCTTTTCTGCCAAAGAAACTACCAATGTCTCCATATTTACAGAGAAGTCTTGGTTCCCTCTGGCTTCATCCTATCCTCAAGTTTACCCACCATGACTGTGGAAATTGGAACCAAGCTAGAGAGATGGTAATGGCTCAGGTCAATGTGATGGATATTTGATAGCTCATCAAAATCAAACCCGAGAGGTTGTTGTGGTCTAGTGCCATATAGTTGAGCACCTTGAGCTAGCCCGAGCGAGACCCACAAGCCCTTTAAGCACTTTCTAGATGTCCGTCAAGGTTCGACCCATCGAATTGTCAACCATGAATGTGCAGTCTTCATGCTCTAGAATGATCCCAAAATGGGAAAGATTGTAACAACCTGGGCTAACTCGGAGGTTTGAAAAATCTCAGATTAAAATTTTCATCCTTAAATGAGAAAACATCATCTATGTGCTAGAGCTGTAATGTTCTTATACACACTACATAGTTTCAAAGCTCTACCGTGTGTAAGCCAAAACAAAACATAACAGCTAATACATGCATCAGACAATATAAAATCATATATTCATATACTTATAATCTAATAAATTATTTGAAGTCAAATAGAAATCTAGCAAATCATCGGAGTCAAATAAAAAGTCATAAATTATCGGAGTCAGATGGAAACTAATAAATCATTGGAGAAAGACAACTCATTCTTCATGGAACAAAGCAAAATAGAGCATATCAGAATAAATCATATTAGAAATTCTTACTGTCTTGAGATTTTCAAAAGTAATGGTGTTTGAAGTTTCTCCTTCTTTTAGAGCATTCTCCCTTAAGGTCTAGACACGGCAAATGGAGCCTCCTCTTGCTATGAAACGTTTCTTTCTTTCCTGCCGGAAGGCAGCGGACAAAACATCCCTTTACTAGAGACATTTTTTTCATTGCGTTCAAATATGATAGACGGAATCTCCCCTTACCAAGGGACATGTTTCTCTCTCTTTTCACACCCAAAAATAGCAGACATAACCTCATGTTACTAGGGATGTTTCTCTCTTTACAATCCGATGATGGAGGACGAAGCCTCCTCTTTCCTCGGGCCGTTTTAAGTGATGCCATGTTTGTTAATTTTGTTAAATGTGAGGGGTTAAGAATAATTATTAATTTTTGAACGGAGATTAGTCAAAATAGAGGAGTGAAATTGTCGTGCCCCAGGATTTTGGAAGCATATATATAAGTTTAATAAAAATATCAAACTTTGTCTGGGCCCGCAACTGGAGCCACTCGCCATAAGTGATAATAAAATAATTAATTTCATAGGAACTACCATTTGTGGACAAACACACAAAAGAAAAATAATAAAGTGAGTTCTTACTTTGTGATTTAAGTGCGGCTCAAAATCCTTGAAAGCATCTCGATAATACTCGCAGTAGGCCCATCTACCGGCACACTAAGCTGTGTCGTGTCCAAGCACATAATATAAATAATACTTTCATAAATAATAAGGTGTGCCTATCACCCAAAACCACCCTTAGAGCTTCTTCCTACATATTGAAGATACTCTCAAGGATTGCAAGCTCTCATGGCTCGCTACAAGTGTCTCAAACACCTACTCCGTCCTATGGACTTTGTTGTGGGTACAAAGCAGCAACTTCTTACTCCTCCATAGATCATTGCAAAACACCTCATGCTTGTGGAGAGAAGAGCCACCCGTGCTTATAGGGCCTCAGGATCAAGAGAGCAGGGAGTCTTCATATGATAATTTCTACCCTAGTGTGTGTAGCCATGATAGGTGCCCTTAGTTAGGTGCTAATTAGGGGTCTCGCCCTTAGTTAGGGGCTCACTATGCTAAAATAAGTATTGTGCATACGATTCTAAACCGGATTATAAGTGTGCCCTCATCTAATCTACAGAGCCCTATTGAGGTACCCAACAATAACTCCTC
The DNA here is from genome assembly GCA_035235625.1 of Saururus chinensis. Classification (NCBI taxonomy): domain Eukaryota; kingdom Viridiplantae; phylum Streptophyta; class Magnoliopsida; order Piperales; family Saururaceae; genus Saururus; species Saururus chinensis. The sequence goes on from CP141141.1 coordinate 326,696, forward strand.
ACAACCAAAAAATTCTTAAGTTTCCAAACTCATAAAGGGTAATTTTTTCTTTTAAAACATTATCTCCTAATGTTTATCCTTTTAAAAACCCTAGTCTAGCCTTTACAAGCAATGAGTGTATTACTATTAACGACTACAAAGACAAGGTTGGTCGCTTGTTCCATAGAGACATTTACCCTTTATTTTTCTTGTTTCAATGACTTGATCATCATGCTTATACATATTTTCAAATATAATCTTGATAATCCTCCTTTCAACAAAGTCGAGTTCTATAAAACCGTCTTTCAAACATACTGTATTCATTCGAAATGAAAACACTGGCAAAGCTAGATTTTCTCTATCTCACACACTTCAACGTGTATAATTCATACCCAATTCTATGAATTAACATTTGATAAAACTATTATATATGAGGCAATCATAAAACATGAAGTATATAAAACATATCCGCTTCCAACTGATAATCATTCAACTAATCGAATACACATAATAGAATTATAAACATATAGTATATAATTCATATCCTATCTCAACAATTAATCATTCGACAAATTGAATATATGTGCAAAAATCATAAAATATAACTTGAAATTAACTCTAATGCATAGCATGCTAGAGTCATACACATATTAAGTTTAAAAGACAACCAAAGTCAACAAACATGCCTTAAGAAATGATAAAAACCCCTACCTCTCTCTACGCATGATTTCGAAGATGACGCGCAAAACTCCACGTACTTAGATGTCCACTTTTGGGGCTTTAGAGATTACCAACCAGAATAATAGCCTACAACAATGTCTGACACACTCAATTTAGGTAAGAACGCCTTTTGAACGACTCAAATTGGACTTAAAACGACTTAGAAAGAGAGAAATGAAATTTCATGAGTGGGAGAAACCAAAACTAGAAAATATGAGGCCACATGCATTTAAATAGGGGCTAAAGGTGGTTCCGGGATGCCACACGTCAAACACGTGGTGTGTGACGTGGGGCCTGGCCTATGCATGCCCCACACTGATGTGCGGCACATGTAATGTGCGCTTCACACTAACGCGCATCATTGCTGGCTTCAGCATGCTGATGTAATAAATAATAATTTTATTATTTATTTTTTCAAAAAATTCAAAAACTTCAAACACGTGTAATTTCTCTCAAGTACTCCAATTCACGCATTTTTGGTACCATTGGGCTCGTATCGATAAGCCCTACAAAACTAGACCTCATATTAGTATGTTATCCCGCACTTTTCAAGTGGGTCTCGCCCATGTGACACACTTCCCAAGGCCATAACTTTCAACCCCGGTGTCTGATTTGCGTAGTTCAAGGTTCGAGCTCTAACGCACTGTTGCAAAAGCTCACCAAATATCTGCTTCTAAATAATTTAAAATTATTAAAAACTTATAAAATATCTTTATTAGAGGCAAAAAATCGTACCAAAAATTCATGGTCATTACAATCTACCCTCTTAAAGAAATTTCATCCTCGAAATTTGTACCTTGCATTCACTGAAAAATTTTGGGACGCGCCTTCATTACTTTTCTTTCTAACTCCCAAGCTTCCAAGTTGCTTCCTTCGAGAGTGGTGTTGCCATAATACTTTCTGTAATGTAATCCTTTCTGTCCAAGCATCGATTCCTTACAATCCAAACATCTTTCAATCTTTCCTCCAAAGATAAATTAGGTTCTAGGCAACTTCTGTCTAATCCAAGACATGCAAAGCATCTCACATGTGCTTCCAAAGCATGGTCATATGAAACATGTCTTGACCACCATTAAGCTGAGGGGTAAGGCTAGTCTTTAAGCCATTGACCCTACCTTGTCCAAGCTTACAACGATTCTACCATGCTTCCACTGCACACTCTGATGAACTTCACTGAATCTGGTCAATGCTTTAACCACTCAAGCTTCACTAACCTACCCTTTCTTACTTCCCTTCAACATGTCAATGCTCTCTCTCTAATCCATCGCATGACTTTGCTTCAACATATTAGTTCTCTCTCTAATCCATCGCATGGGCATGCAATCTCTTCTCTATCTTAATAGTTATCTCTGACTAACCAACCGAATGAAGGTGGATGGTCGTACTAATCCTTAGGTTGGTACCGAATTCTTCCTAAAGTCCCTACCACAACTTGAAAGATAAACCAACTACCTTACTCTGTGATGATCGATGATGGCACTCCATGTCAACTAATCATTTCCTTTACATACCTCCTTACCTGAAAATTTAAAGAGTGTGACTTTTTTTGAGGTAGAAGATGTAAACTCTTACTTGATCTACTATTGCCTGAACAAATTCCCGACCTTGCGTCGTCTTGGGTAAACCTAAAACAAAATCCATAACGATGTACTCTTGCTTCCATTCAAGAATTTCCATCAATTGAAGAGTACCTAAACGTTCATTACATTCATCTTTAACTTGTTGATAGTTAAACACTTCAAAAACATACTCTCCTATGTCATTTTTCATTCTATTCAACCAAAAAATTCCTTTTTAGGTCTTGATACCTCTTCGTTCCACCCGAATGGATGGTGTACTGAGATCTATATGCTTCATGCAATAGATCCTTCCGTAACTCGAGTATTGTAGGAAACTCTAATCCTTCTCGGAATCTAACATCTCTATCATAGCTTTTGTTAATGTCAGGCTTTCCATGTAATGCATGCACTTTCCATCTCCTTTTTGTACCTCCAAAATGTTCTCATCCAATGTCGACTTCTCCTCTATATTGTCCACAAAAGTTCTCTTGTCCCCAAGCCGCACATCAGGTTAAAAACTTATTGTTTCCCTTCTAAGAACTTCTGCTCCTTTACGAGCATTTGAACAATCCATCCTTTGGTCTTGCAACTCGATACCTGACTATTCATCAAGAAAAGACACTGGCTCAGTCTTATATTATGTCTATCGCATCCAAACATTTCTCATTTACTTCGTCAGAAATAACTGCAACAAGGTATGTCAAACACCCTTGGCTCAGCTATTTCTGTAGTTTACCACGAATCCAACACACCATCTTGACCTTTCTTGATTCCCTTGGAACACTAAGCTCTCTTTTCCAAACACTTTCTCTTTTCCATAATCTACTCTCTTGTTAGAAGAGAAATTTCTTTCTGTAAATGGTCACCAAAAAACTTCCTTCTCCGTCTTGTCAAAAGATGTCTCATCTTTCTTTTTGTTGGAACCGTCATCATCTTAAAACTCTTTCTACTTCAATGGTCCACTTATTGGACACCTTAAGATTGTCCTGTCCTATAAGGTTGAAGAGATCTCCTTGACTCGCTCTAATGGATTGTCCTTCTCACTATGATTATTGTCAATAGAAGTATTACAATTACATAAGCAGTTGGAATTAGGCTTGAACCTCAGTTCTTGATTCAACATCTTCATGCAACCATTTTTAGCATCATCAAAGGAAAGATTTCCAAAAGGTCCTCTGTGACCACTAATTCCTGAACTAATGCTTCAGTAAGAGTTGAGTCATCCGACTGTGTACACCTCTTCCACAGTCAGAAGTCATCCTTGGGGTACTACTCAATTGTAACAACCTTGAATTAACAGTTTATTTCACACACACAAACAAGTTTTTCTTCTACTATTTCTTAAAACGAGATGTGTGTTTTACAACACCTCGCTCATTCATTTTCCAAAGCAAAACAAGCAAAATCATTATGGTAATAGCAATTATTATCGAAGAAAAATCATAAAAACAAAATATTAATCGTTGGTGTTAACATATCTGAAAGTATAAGCGTAATGACGCTTCTAAGTAGCTAATTCAAAAACAATATTACGCTGTAGAAGTACAACCAACCTTGGAGCTATCCAATAACACCACATGTCCCATACCACATGTGTTTGGTTGTTTCTCCGCGGCAGTTCCACAACCCTTTAATTATATGCGTTGATATATCTTGAAGTTTACATGTAACGATGCTTCTGAGTGGTTGTTACTACTCATGTCCCATACCATGAGTATTTGAGATGCCTTAAAATAAATTTATCGTAAACAAGCGCAACAAACCTTGGAGCTATCTACGAACACCATATGTCCCATACCATGGGTGTTTGATGGATTTCTCCTTGGAAGTTTCACGACCTAAAAAGACATGCCACCACTAGAACAATTTTTATTAACTTACGTGCTACACACCCCTAAGACAAAAAATTACTCTAGTCTCAACATTATTTCTCACCTCATGTATTTGTGGATAGAGTTTCCTAGTTGCTCCAATACCAACTACCAACTATCGCGCCCCGAGATTTTGGAAGCATATATATATATATATATAAGCGATTGGAGCCACTAGCTATAAGCGATAATAAAATAATTAATCTCCTAGTAACTACTGTCCGTGTACAAACACACAAGAGAAAAATAATAAAGAGAGTTATTACTTTGTGATTTACGTGTAGTTTAAAATCCTTGAAATCATCTCGATAATACTCGAAGTAGGCTCGTCTACCCACACACTACCCTTTGTCGAGTCCTGCAAGGTCTGGGGGGCAGTGAGTATTTTAAAATACTTAGTAGGAGAGTTCATACAATCAGGCATGAAGCAACACATGGCAGTTTCCAAGCACATAAAATAAATAATACTTTAATAAACACCTCGTGCTTGTGGAGAGAAGAGCAACCGGTGCTCATAGGGCACCAGGATCAAGAGAGGAGAGTCTTCCTATGATACTCTCTACCCTAGTGCGTATAGCCTTGATAGGTGCCATTCGTTAGGTGCTAATCAGGGGTCTTGCCTTTTGTTAGTGCTCACCAGGTTAAAATAGGTATCATGCATCTGATTCTAAACTTGATTATAATTGTGCCCTCATCTAATTTATGGAGCTCTATTGGGGTGCCCAACAATAGCTTCGGACAACCAAAACATTCTTAAGTTCCTAGACTCATAAACAACAATTTTTCTTTTAAAACATTATCTCCCAATGTTTATCCTTTTTAAAACCTAGCCTCGCCTCTACAATCCATGGGAGCATCACTATTAACAATTACAAAGACAAGGTTGGTCACTTATTTTAATGAGACAATTGCCCTTTCTTTGTCTTGCTTCATTGACTCGATCACCATGCTTATATGTATTTTCAAAAATAATCTTGAGAATCCTCCTTTCGACAAGGACGAGTTCTCTAAAACCGTCTTTCAAATATGTTGTACTCATTCACAATGAAAATAGTGGTGAACCTATATGTTCTCTATCTCACATGCCTCAATGTGTATAATTCATACCCAATTCCATGAATACATTTGTTAAAACTATTACATATGAGGCAATCATAAAGCATGTAGTATATAAAACATATCCGCTTCCAACGAATAATCATTCTACTAATCGAATATACATAATAGAAATATAAACATACAATATATAATTTATATCCTATATCAATGATTAATCATTCGATAAATTGAATATATGTGCGAAAATCATAAAACATAACTTGAAATTAACTCTAATGCATAGCATGCTAGAGTCATACACATATTAAGTTTAAAAGACAACCAAACTCAACAAGCATGCCATAGGAAAGGATAAAAACCCCTACCTTGCTCTCCGCACAAGTTTGAAGACGACACACATAACTCCACATACTTGGACGTCCACTTTTGGGGCTTTAGAGGTCTCCAATGAGAAAATCGCCCTGCCACAACGTCTGACACGCTAGAGTTGGGTAAGAACGCCTCTTGAATAACTAAAATCGAAGTTAAAATGACTTAGAATGAGAGAAATGATGTTTCAGGAGTAGGAGAGAGAAAAACTGGAAAATATGAAGCCACACTCGTTTAAATAGGGGTCAGAGCTGGTTCCGAGACACCATGCGTCATGTGCTTAGCGCGGGGCCCAGCCCTCGTGGTATGTAGCATCAAGCGACTGTGCTGCCAATCGCGTCCACGACGTGCCACATGCATGGGGCCCGGCTCGCGTAATGAGCGCATTGCGGGTTCCGCTGACACAGTAAATAATATCTTTATTATTTATTTTTCAAAAAACTAAAAACTTTAAATGCGTTTAACTTTCTCTCCTGAACTCCATTTCATGCATTCTTGGTGCCGTTGAGCTCGTATTGACAAGCCCTACAAAAATAGACCCCACATGAGTATGTTATCCCGCACTTTTCAAGTGGGTCCCACCTATGTGACACACTTCCCGAGGTTTAAGGCTCGTTATATTCGTTTCATCAATCTCTAACACAACCATGCTAAAACTCGCCAAATATATGGCTCTAAATAATTTAATATTATTAAAAACTCATAAAATAGCTTTATTAGATGCAGAAAATCGTACCTTGAGTGGTTTAGTTTCCTAGGGCTCATCGATACGAACTCAACGGTACCAATAACGCATGAATCCAAGTGCATAGTAGAAAGATACAGACGTTTGGAGATAAAATCTATTTTAAAAAGGAAAAAAAGAGAATAAAAAGACTATGCAGTGCATGATTGACGAGCTGCCATGCACACCGCAACACGTTGTGGCATGAGCGGCATTACCAAAAATGGCAGGTGCCACCAATTTTGGTGGCCCCGAGCCATGCCCTATATAAAGGGGTGGGGAGTTTTTCAGATCTAGACTCCATTTTCTATATTTCTGAGATATTCTAAGTCCAATTTAGTCCTTTAAAAAAATGTTCTTAACTAAATTGATGGTGCTCTTTAATATAAATTTTAATTTTTAATTTAAAATAATCTAAAAATTTTGTTTTGAATATGTTGTAATGGGTTTAATACAAATTTTGATTCTTAATTTTAAATAATATGAAATTTATGTTTTGAATATGTTGCAAAGATGATTTTCCTAAGTTATTTTTGAGGAAATATGTTTTGAAAAATTGTAGAATTATCGAAGGAAAACCACCAAATACCTATGGTATTAGACTCGAGGTGTGAGTGGTTTGCTCTAAGGTTAAGTCTGTTGGTAGATTTGATATGAAATTTAATTTCAAAACCTTTGTATTTTGAAAATTGACTTGAGATTTATTAAATCTGTCTCAATGGCTAATGAAATATCTAAGAATAAACCATCAAACATCCGTGGTATGGGACATGAGGTATTAGTAGATAGCTTCAAGGCTGATTATGGTACTTTATTGAGACAAATTTCGATTTCGAGTCTAGTTTAATCTAAAATGTTTGTTCTTAATTAAATTTGAAAATATAGTTTTTCTGATTTGTTGGGTCGTCAGACTCTCTATATAGTTATTTGGTATAGAGCCAAAAAACAATCATCTTTCTGCATATGTATTTGATATAGAGCCCAAAAACTATCAAATTTCTGTATAGTTATTTGGTATAGAGCCCCAAAACTATCGATTCTGGATACCTATTGAGAAAAATAATAGGTTCTGACGCGCACAAGTGTGGAGCATCAAGGGAAAGCTCCCATCCTTCTAGCTTTTGTCGCCCCATGAGTGTGGGAGCAAGCTGTTAGGTATCACAGCTCTCTAAATAAATGATTTGTCTAATTTTGAATAATTTATTGGATTTTGATGAATGATTGATTTATCAAATTTTGAAAGAATGATATGTATGATTTTGAATGACGTATCATATTTCTAAATAATGATTTATCTGATTTTGATGTAATTATCGGATGCCGTTTACGTATGATTTATCCGATTTTGAATTAACTATTAAATTTTGTTTATAATTAATTTATTCAGTTATTTGAAAGAATGAGATATTTGTTTTGATATGAAATTATTTTAAGATTGTTTTAGGTGATTTGTGAGGATGCAATTCAGTTGAAGGGGAAAAGAATGACCCCGTTTGTTGATTTCATTAAACGTGAGGGGTTGAGAATATTTATTAATTTTTGAAGGGAGATTAGCCAAAATAGAGGAGTGAAACTCCCCTATGTTGATAGAGCTCGAAGAAACGAGTGTAAAGAGTCTAACAACACGAGAAACGAAGGTCAAGGGAGAAAATTGTGACCTCGGGAAGTATGTCTCATAGGCTTGACCTATTTGAAAAGAGCAGGATAACCTACCTTCAGCAGTTTAATTTCATAGTGTTCGTCGATACGAGGTCAACGGTACTAAGAATTTGTGAATCTAAGTCTAGGGTAGAAAGATATGGATGCTTAAATATAGAATCAATTTTAAAAAAGAAAAGCATAAGGCTGCACATGCGATGTAGCTGCACAGTGCAGGCATCACACGTGTGACGCGCAAGCTCCACGCTCGACACTACCAAAATTGGTGGTGCTCGCCATTTTTGGTAGCTCAATCCCACAATTTGAGGCGGCAGTGTGCCCTACATAATGGTGCAGGTAGTTTTTGCAAATCTAGATCCTATTTTCTCTATTGTTGAGTCATTCTATGTTCGATTTAGCCCGTTCAAAAGACGTTCTTTACTAAATCAATGGGGCTTTATGCAATGGAAGGTTCATTCCTTATATTGGGCACTTTAGAGGGGGTGAAAAAGGCCCAACGAAAGTGGTGACTTTGTCCTCCGCTATTAGGCTATAAAGAGAGAAGTATCGTGGTAAAGGGATGTTTTGTTCGTCGCCTTCAGGCAAGTAGAGACAAAAGTATCTACGGGTTAGGGGGGATTATTTTTGCTGCTTAAGGGTGTAGAAAAAGAGACATATATCCGGGTTAGGGCAGGTTATGTCCAATGTCTTTGTGCTGAAAAATGGAGAAATGTTTCAAAGAAAGTGGAGGCTCTGTCCGCTGTCTTGGAGGCTCTGTCTGCTGTCTCTTGACTTGAAGGGGATGGTGCCCTAAAGGAAGGAACAACTTCGAGTGCCACTCTTTTGGAAACTTCATCGGAGTAAGCATTTCTGACTTTTTGATTTAATACCTAATTTTATAAATATGTGTATCTCGCACTTTTCAAGTGGGTCTCGCTCATTAAATATATTTTTTGAGGTTGTAACTTTAACTCTCGACCTCCATTTTTTGCGTTCTTTGACTCTTTATGCTCATTTCTTCGAGCTCTATCCACATACGGTAGTTTCACTCCTACGTTTTGAGTAATATCCCTCTAACAATTAATAACTATTCTTAACCTCTTACATCTAACAAAATTGAAAAATGGGGTATCACAAGAACTCCGTCAGTAAGCTAATTGTAGTTCAATTCTCACATTTCTCGAGTCTATGTCAAGGTGATTGCAGCTAGGAGTTTGTTGGTAAGGTGGTGTGACAAATCAAATATTAAAAGCTTGGGAATTAAAAGGAGTCTTTTTTTTTTCTTTCTAAAATGTACCCAGAAAGAGCATTTTAGTTAAAGTCCGCCACCTCCAGCTCCCTATGCCTCACTCAACTCTAGATTCTAGATGATGATTTAATATAATTTTTTTTGGATTCCAAGAGCCCAAGTGATGACACCCAAGAGTTCTTTCAACTATCCTTCAACATTCCATACCCACTTGGACAGAACAAAAAACTTAACCCATTTAAAAAAAGTGTAGAGGAAAGTGGATAATGGATTTTCAGAAAGGTTGGAAAGGTCAAGTACAAGTATGATGATAAAGGCAAAATGAGAAAATAATGGTCGGGCAGCAAGAAATGTGAAGGGCTGTGGCGATGAACTTGGGTTGGCGTAGGGACTTAAGGAGGAAGACTGGAGAGGACGGTGGAGGTCAAAGGTTGGTAATAATAGATGCTAGCGGCAGCCATAGTGAAGGAGCCGGAGGAAGTGAGCAACAATGAGGGGGTCATTCTAGCCCTAACCCTTAGGAACACAAATATGGTATTTACTTTAAAGTTGAGAACACTTTGGACCTAAAATGACTTAAAAGTAGGCAATTCGTAATATCTTTAGAAAATCCAAGTGATAGAAAAATAATGTATCTTCAAGCATGTAATGTGTAAATCGTCCATAGTTCAATTAAATGTTTGATACCTAAAAAGACATCTCAAAGGTTATTTTACATTATCTTAGCAATGGTCACATCATTCAATGATATTAGTTTCTTAAATAATGCTATTAATATGGGATGGGAAACCATTTCAAAGTGAGGTAATCTCATGTCGGATTTGCTCGCTGTGGCTTAACTACAATCTCGATTAATTATTTATATATTGCCATGTGTCTTCTCCCTAGTATCCCTCTTCTCTCAGCTACCTTGGTATGTGTTCTGAAGTCTTATCAAAAGAAAAGATATGTGCTGTGTCAAGTTACAAACAATTCAAAGCTCATCAATATCAACCTTATTAATATAATTGCACTAATCATCTAGGAGGCAATATTCTATCATGCCCTTTTTTTTTAAAAAATTTAGAACAACAGTAACATTCTTCTAGTGTAATTTGGAACAAACATATTCTTTTTTATTTTATCATGCGAATATAACCTTTCTTATTAAAACCATTACCAGTATTCTAGAGATTAGGTGGCAATGACAAATGAAAGCACATTAAATACAAGGACGTACGTTCCATCTATTTTTCCAACAGTTGCAGTTTATTAGTGTATTGGCTATCATGAGTGTCCCAATCTCGAGGATTAGCTTATCTTGAAGATCCTTATATAGTAATATGATATTTAATATGTATTCTACGAGATAACAAACTTCACACTCAAAGAGAACATAGAAGACATGACCAAAGGCTCTCACGTGCTAGGATCTTAATGTATTAACATCAAAGACTGTTAAGGAATATTAGTACAATGTCCTAAGCATGTAAATATCTGTAAATATATATCCTTAAACATGGGCTTTGACTTGTTGTGTAGTAGGATTCATCTGCTCGAGCTATGTGGGGTGGTCTTGAATTACATTTTACTTCCCTTTCGAGATCTCGTGGCCTAAATCTTAAGATACAGCTTTAGAAACTCATATTAGGAACTTCTACCATGATTACCTACCTTGATCATGTTAAAGTTCTTGCTAATCAGTTGGCTGATGTCGAATCACATGTATCAGAAGCAGATTTGATTCTTAATACTGTAAATGGTTTACTTTCAACATATAATGCTTTCAAAACCTCCATTCGAGCTCAAGTAGGAACAATTTCAATTCAAGAGCTCTGGACCCTACTTGCTGAGGGAGTGTTGTTATCTTTGAACAGTGAGAAGGATTCTATTGTTTTTGTTCATGCATCATATACATTTACAAGTAATTCCTTCAATTCTTCTATTAATTTTCAAGCAATTTTTTCACGATCTTCAGGCCAAAATTTTAGGGGAAAAGGTTGTAATAACTGAAATTTTTGAAAATTATTTTTAAATATTTTTTTACTTCAAAAATGGACCTCAAAATATTTTTATTTCATATTTAATTAATTTTGAAGTGTGTGTATGTTTGTTTGTTTGTTTGTTGTGCTAGAGATTTGGTTGAATCTTTAGACATTAATAGACCTGACCTATCGACTTTATGTTTTTTTACCTTAATACTTTAAAAATGATATATCTCTTACTAAACATAATTTTTGAGTTAAAACCTATTTGGATTAGAAACTAAACTCGAAGATGAAAAGAATGCACCAAATAACACCTAAAATGGACTTCAAATAGCTAAGATATGACCATTTGAAGTTAGGAAAATATTACCCTTCCAGCCTATACGAGTTTCCTGGTGAGACCCACGAGTACGTGGGTGCCACTACCCGAATTCAAACTAAGCTCACCACGAGTACGTGGGTGCCACTACCCGAATTCAAACTAAGTGAGCTTAGATGACCTCATAGATGAATGGTTAGGATTTTCTATGCCTAAGACACATATTAGTTAGTTAGAAGACCTTTTTGATAACTCAAAATAGAGATTTGGTCAAACAAAAATATGCCTAATAAGGTCCCACTAAAACACACATAACTCACCACACAAATACGATTTGTGCATTCTTTAGTGATTCTGAAAGTGTAGTCAATCGTATAAAACCATATCTATTATCTATTTCATGAATCAGACAATTGGGGGTCAAAATCCATGTTGAGTCCATGAATCCGAAGACTCTTCCCAACATCTTATTTCTTTCGACTTCTTAACCAACCAAGACTTTGACCTATAACCACTTTTTGAAACTAACCAACCATAATTTTCTAATCTAATTTACTCTCTAACCACTTAAAAATTTTAGAGATTTTATCCCTTAATTTATCTTTCTTTTTTCTCTTTTAAAAGACAAAGAAAAAATTATTCAAATTGGGTAAAAGTAAATTTTTCTTGGAAAGTCTATAAGAGGGCCAAGGAAAACCTCCCTTCCCCTTGTGGTAAGTCCTTCTCCCTCACTCCCCCTCTTTCTCTCTCCTCAAGTCATTTTCTTTTTCTAGAATTCTTTTTCTATATATATATATCTCTCTTCTTTCTCTCTCAATTCGAACTCTCTTTCATTCAATATTCTCTACTTAATTTTTTCTACGTTATATTGGTCGAAATCTCTTATATTCAGTTTACTAGTGATTAGTTTTGCGATTAGTAGAGTTTTCTTAGATTTCATAAGCATTGAATTCACAAAAATCAAGCCCGATTCCGAAATTTGAGGTAAGAGAATTGACCTATGAATCTAGATTTTTATGAATACTCATTCACACTATTAGGAACTATCTGGTTGTTAAAACATGGTTTGATTAAATTTTGGTACAATATGGATTTTTTTGTTTATTTTCATAAATATTTAGATGACATGATATTTTTGGCTTAATAATAAAAAATGCATAAATCATTCTATAGATAACTAAAAATAATGAAACTTTAACCATAATGAGGTCATAGGAGATCGATTTTCTATGATTTTTTGAGAATTTTCAAAGTCATTAGGGTAGGTCAAAAGACCAAATTTACCCAACTTGAGCTTCTATGAATATGTGCAAATTTGCTGACACTCCGTGTGATTCTAAACAAAAATTGAGTCTTGCTACTAATAATCTTTATGTTGATCCAAGTTATAACAGAAGTGTTGTTGGTTGATCACTTCAATGTCTTACCAACACAAGGCCGAACTTATCATATGTCGTTACTTCATGGCATACTTCTTCAACCTGGTAATTTTTCTATTACTGCGTTTTCGGGTGCTAATTGGACATGTGATCCTGCCACCAGAAGATTAATTACAGGGTACTGTCTTTTCGTAGTTCAATAGTTTGGAAGGCTAAAGAGCAACAGATTGTAGCTCGTTCATCAACTGAAGCTGAGTAGAGATCTCTTGCTTGTTGCAATTGAAATATCTTGGGTGACTATAATACTCCTGTGAGCTAAGATTATAAGCTAGATCAATTTTAGTGGGGGTGTAATCCACAACAACTCCGTAATTTGTTTCTTCAGCTCCCTGCCATTCCACTTATTTGGTGTGATAATTAATGGACTATTGGTAGCTCTTCTGACCTTATTTATTCGAACAAAACATATAGAAATTGACTTCATTATTTTCTAGAAATGGTTCTGGCTGGTCAAGTTTAGGTTCATCATATATCATCTTCTCAGTAGGTTGCCAATATATTTACTAACTCCTACCTACAGTGCCATTTCAGAAGCTCAAGGTTAGGGTTAGGCAAAGTGCAGGCCACCCATGGGTGGCCTGTACCAATAGGCCTGGCCACTGTTCGTAATAATGAGGGTCGGGCTGGCCCACTTGGTCCGGCACCACAACGGCTCTGAGAGCCATAAGTTCATTTGCCTAAAGGTGGTGAGGGCTAAGCCCACAATAGACTATTAGTTGCCCCCTCTTTGTTAAAAAAATAAATTTAAAATTCCTTATATATTTACAAAATTGTTACCCCCCTCACATAAAGACAATTTTAACCCCAATAACAATCAATTAATAGTCATATTCAAAGGTAGGAGATGTAATTATCATATTTAAAAATATATAAATAGGGAAAAATGTTTAACCTTCTTGTCACCGTTCTCTCTACTATCTAAGTCTCTCTTTCTCCTCTCCTCCCATACTCTCAAGTTTAAGATTCAAGTTTTCAATTCTCAAACTTTCTCCTCCTCCATCAAGTGGGCAACCGGCAACTCAAATCTAAACTCTCAAGCATCAAGGTAGGTAAATTTGATTTAATAATTTAATTTTTAGTTTCATTTACATCTTATTTATCTTACTATTTTATTTTGTTTTGTTTTGAAGAAGATGACATCTTAATCAACCTAGAATGCCTCATCCTCTTGATAGCCCCCCTAAGTCCGACCACAAATTTTCCCGAAGGAGGAATTTTTGACATAAATGAAGCCAACAATGAAGGAATTCCACAAATACTTTCAACAGTTGAGGAAATAAAGAAGTGGGAACCTTCTATGGTGTGGAGCCATACAAAGAAAATTAGGGTGGATGACCCCAATAAGTTCATCCTCAAAGCTGAATATAATTATTATAAAAGTATTCTAAGCATGGGAACTGGGGGAGGAGAGGGTACCAAACATTTTTTTCTCCATGCTAGATCATGCTCCACCAAGCATGAACGGAAGGACCCCAAACAAACACATTTGAGTTCCATGACCGCCTCTTCTACCTCTCTTAATACTTTTTCTTTTTCCGATGACTCTAAGTTCGAGACGTAAGTGAAAATTTCTCTCAACCTAGCCTTCAATAAAATCTTGCGCGCCACATTGAGGAGAGACATTTTTACTATACAAGGAGTACAAGGTAGAGCTTATGAAAACCCTACAAACAATTTCAAGTAAGATTGCACTAACTTCTTGTATTTGGACTAGTATCCAAGATATCGTCTATGCATGTGTTACGGCTTATTTTATAGATGACTCATGGACATTAAATAAGAGAATAATATATTTTAATATTCTAGAATATCATCACACCACTTCAATTATTGAAAGATCATGAATGTATGTTTTAAATGAATTCATATCACCTCTTCACCGTCTAGATTACAAGAATTTAAAGAATTATATAGATTACATGGTAAAAAATATACAAAATTTCAATTAGATATTTGTCATAGGTGGAATAGTATATATTTAATGTTAGAATCTTATGAAGGATTTGAACGTTTAATTATATGTTGGGCTACAGAAAAGTTACCTCATCTATGACTTAATGGAGGTTATTTTGCTATATCTATTTGTTTGATGCATTTTCTATCTTATTTTTATAATATTACTAAAGATTTATCCAGATTTTACTATCTTACTTCTTGTTCAATTCTAAAACACTTATATGACATAATTAATGCATTTGCACAATATAGAGAGGTTGAAGCATTTGCATATCTTGTAAAAGAAATAGAAACAAAATTTAATAAATATTAGTCTCATGTCCCATAATTTATTGTTTAGGGGATGTAATAGATCATTAGGTTAGATTAGAAGGTGTTTAAATTTTAATTGATGATATACATGAGAATATGAGTCCATGTGCCGATGAAAATGAAACTCTATATAAAATTGTAAAAACTACTTTGTATTTTTTATATAATACAAATGAAATAACCCATGGGTCAAGGTAAAATCAATCTGCTTCTTCTTATTCTTCTATTCAAATGCATCTTCCACGTAACACTAAGTCATAGATGCTACTTCATAAAACTAAACAAAAATATAGTTATAATAGTAATGAATTAACTAACCATTTAAATACTGATTTGATATTCATGATGTCCTCCCAACAACTTATCAAAATGGGTGTTTTAACTTGATGGCATACATATGAAAATAACTATCCTATATTATTTGCCTTAACTCATGATTTACTAAACCCCCCCCCCCCCCCCGGCCAATGTCCACAATAGCATCGGAATTTGGTTTTAGTGTAGGAGGTAGGGTGTAGAGGCCCGGGATTTTGGAAGCATATAAATTTTTTTTAATAAAAATATCAGAGTTTACCCAGGCCCGCAACTAGAGCCACTTGCCATAAGCGAAAATAAAATATTAATTTTCCAGGAACTACCATTTGTGTACAAATACACAAGAGAAAAATAATAAAGAGAGTTCTTACTAGGTTTATGGTGCGGTTGAAGATCTTCTAAACCCTATTGATAACTCCCAAGTAGGCCCTTCTACCCGCATGCTAAGTTTCGCCAAGTCTTGCAAGGTCTGGGGGTAGTGAGTATTTAAAAATGCTCAGTAGGAGAGTTTATACTATCATGCATGAAGTAAACACATGACAATTTCACAACACATAACATATATACTATTTTTCATAAAAGTAGGGTGTGTCGCTCACCCAAAACCACCCCTAGAGCTTCTTTCTACGTATCCAAGATTTGCAAGTTCTCAGAGCTCGCTACAAGTGTTCCAAACACCTATTCCATCCTATAGACTTTGTTGTGGGTACAAAGCGTCGACCTCTTACTCCTCCACGAATCATTATAAAACATCTTGTGCTTGGGGAGAGGAGCCACCCGTGCTCATATGGAGAGTCTTCCTATGATACTCTTTACCCTAGATGACTTAGTGTTGATATGTGCCATTTGTTAGGGGCTAATCAAGGGTTTTGCTCTTCGTTAGGGGCTCACTAAACTAAAATAGGTACCATACTTCCGATTTCAAACAAGATTATAATTGTGCCCTCATTTAATTCAAGGAACTCTATCGGGGCGCCTAAAAATAGTTCTGGACAACCAAAACATTTTTGACCCACACTCATAACCAAAACATTCTTGAGCTCCCAGACTCATAAAGGACAATTTTTCTTTTAAAACATTCTATCCCAATATTTTTCCTTTTAAAAACCCTAGCCTCACTTCTGCAAGCCATGGAGAGTGTTACTATTAACGACTATAAAGGCAAGGTGGGTCGCTTATTCCAACGAGACAGTTACCCCTTCTTTGTCCCGCTTCAATGACTCGATCACCATGCTTATACGTATATTCAAAAATAATTTTGAGAATCCTCCTTTCGATAAGGACGAGTTCTCTAAAACCGTATTTCAAACATACTATATTCATTTGCAATGAAAATAGTAGCGAAGCTAGATTGTCTCTATCTTACAAGCTCCAACGTGTATAATTTATACCAAATTCCACGGATAAACATTCGATAAAACCATTATATATGAGGCAATCATAAAGTATATAGTATATAAAATATATCCGCTTCTAATGGATAATCATTCGACTAATCAAATATACATAATGGAATTATAAATATATAGTATATTATTCATATCCCATCTCAACGATTAATCATTCGACAAATCGTATATATGTGCAGAAATCATAAAACATAACTTGAAATTAACTCTAAAGCATAACATGGAAGAGTCATATAATTATTAAGTTAAAAAGACAACCAAAGTCAACATGCATGCCTTAAGAACTGATAAAAACCCTACCTTGCTCTCCGCATGAGTTTGATGATGATGTGTCGGACTTCACAAACTTGGATGTCCACTTTTGGGGCTTTAGAAGTCTCCAATTAGAAAAATATCCCCACCATGACGTCCAACATTATGGATTTAGGTAAGAACTCCTCTTGAATTGGTCAAATTAAACTTTAAACAACTTAGATCGAGAGAAGTGAAGTTTGAGGAGCACGGGAGAGAAAACTAGAAAAATTGAAACCTCTCACGCCTATAAATGGGCAACGTCAGGCGGTTTGAAAACACCATGCATCATGTGTGTGATCGTGATGATGGGCCGCATCGCACGCTCCACACGGATTGGTCCCCTATACACTAGAGGCACTGCACGTCATGACGCACTGACACACGGCATGGGCCCCCTGATCATGGTTGGCGTCAGCGCAACGGACATCAGCCTAACACAATAAATCCCTATTTTTATTTTTTTAAATATTCAAAAAGTTTAAACATGCATAACTTTCTCTCCCGAACTCTGATTCACATGTTCTTGGTACCATTTAGCTCGTATTGACAAGCCCTACAAAAATAGACAATGGGTAGGTTATCCAACACCTTTTAAGTAGGTCCCGTCTATGTGGCACACTTCATGAGACCATAACTTTCGATCCTGGTGTCCGATTTGAGTGGTTCAAGCCTCGTTACGCTCGTTTCTCAAAGCTCTAACATAACCGTATGAAAATCCACTAAATATATGCCTATAAATATTAAAAATCATTAAAGACTTGTCAAATAGCTTTATTAGAGGCGTAAAATTATACCAAAAACACGGTTGTTTCAATCTAGCCCCCTCCAAGAAATTTCATCCTTGAAATTTGCACCTTGTACTCACCAAAAATTTCAGGACACGTCGTCATCACTTTTCTTTCTAACTCCCAAGTCTCTTCATCCGAGAGTAGTGCTGCCATAGCACTTTCCATAACAAAATCTTTTTTGTTTGAACATTTGTTCCTTACGATCCAAATTCTAAATTAGGTTCTAGGGCAACTATTGTCTAGTCCAAGACATGTGAAGCATCTCACACGTGCTTCCAAAGTATGGACACATGAAACACATCTTAACCACTATTAAGCTGAGGAGGAAGGCTAGTCTTTAAGCCATCAGCCCTACCTTGTTCACACTTACAAAGGCCCTACCACACTTCTGATACACACTACTCTAATGAACTTCACCAAATCTAGTCAATGATGCAATCACTCAGGCTTCACCAACCTACCCTTCAACATGTTTTTGCTCTCTCACTAATCCATCACACGAGCGCACAACATATATTGTTTGTCTGAATCGTCCTCTCTGACAAATTATCTGTCTGTGAACGAAAGGTCGTACTGATCCTTAGGTTGGTACTGAATTCTTCCTGAAGTCCCTGCCACAACTTGAAAGATAAACTAACTATCTTGCTCTGAAATGATCAATGATGGCACTCACTATCAACCTATCATTTCCTTCACATACCTCCTTACCTAGGATTTAAAGTGGTCATCCTTTTCAGAGGTAGAAGATGTACACTATTACTTGATCTTCTATTGCTCGCATGGATTCTGGACCTTGCATCGTCCTGGGTAAACCTAAAATCGAATCCATAGCAATGTGCTCTTGCTTCCATTCTAGAATTTCCATCGATTAAAGAGTACCCGAACATTCCTGACGTTTGGCTTTGACCTATTAAACACTTTGAAGCATGCTCTTCTATATCCCCTTTCATTTCATTCCATTCAACCAAAAATTCATTTTCATGCCTTGATACCTCTTTGCCTTAATCCTTCTCCGAATCCAACACTTTCATCATAGCCTTGTTAAGGTCAAGATTTCCACCTAAGACTTAAATTTCCTTATTTTCTTTTTGTGGCTTTGAAATGTGCTCATCTAATGCTGACTTCACTTCTAAATTGTTTGCAAAACAATCTCTTATTTCCAGGCTACACATCAGGCTAAAAACATACCATTTCCTTCTAACAACTTCCGCTACTTCACGAGCATTTGAGCAATCCATGCTTCAGCCTTGTGACTAAATGCATCCATTACTATTTTCTCAATCTGCATCCACACATCCAAGGCTTTTTCTAGAACCTTGACTATACACAACGAATCCTTGGCTATCAAATTGTAAAGCTAAGACTGGTGTGGTCTTTAGCTTCCTTATTAGTTCTCGATAACCATTTTCCACAAACAATAATTGGTAAATCACTCTTCCATATTTTAGATGATCCATTTCACGATGATCCATACAATATATAGAAAATCAACAATAGCATCACGATTAATACCACACACAGAATATAAAAGCACACATCAACACTATCAAGAAAAACCTTAACTAATCATCCACATACACTAATTACCCTAAGATCATTTCACACTGGCTCCCGATTCATATTAGATAAAATAGTACAATGCCTAGTCCATTATACAGACAACCATCCATCTAATGCCTCATTCAAAAATAAACTTTACTCCTTTCAGTTGAACTAACATGACCCATAAAACATAACTTACTCAAGCTAGAATTCACACTCAATGCATTTAGCATATAGCTGATTTTCCAAGATTGCAAAACTATATGTAAAATGTTCTTGAAGTTCCTTGGAACAAACAAAATAAATCACAACATCCACAACAAAAAATCAATCACAACCTATATAGGTAGGCTAAAAAATTTGGTTTACGAAATTCATAAAAGATGCTAGGATATTAATCAAACTAAAAGCATAACTAATCATTCATCATTCTTATACCTTGTTTGAAAAGAAGCCTGGGAGATATCTCATCAAACCCTTTGTTGATGGCATCGAGATCTCGAGTCACTTCAAGAGAACATCTTGGCTTACTGTAGCTAATCGAAGAGATCAGTCTTCCTTCTTCACAAAATCACTTGCACTCCTCTAGGATAAATGCTTAAACGGACAAAGTCTTTGACCAACAGATCTTAAATTTGTTTTATTAATCCCCAAAGATCTTCTACACCCGTTCTTTATGGTGCCTTGGAAATTGGAGTAGTTACCATCTAACTCTTCTTATGGGTGGTAGACTAGACTATTCATCCGAAAAAGACATCAGCTCAGTCTTATACTATGTCTATCTTATCCAAACGTTTCTCCTTTACTTCGTCGAAAATAAATGTTGCAAGGTATGTCGAACACCCTTGGCTCAGCTATTTCTGTACTTTATTGCGAATACAACACACTATCTTGACCTATCTTGAATTCCTTGGAACACTAAGCTCTCTTTTCTTAAACACTCTCTCTTTTCCATAATCTACTCTCTTGTTAGAAGGAAAATTCTTTTTTGTTGACAGTCACCACAAAGTTGCCTTCCTCGTCCTGTCAACAGATGTAACCATCTTTCTGTTCTCTAAAACTCTCATTGCCTTCAAATTCTTCCTACGTTAGAAGTCCACTTCTTGGCTGCCTTAGGATTGTCAAATCCTTTAGGCTAGAGAAATCTTCTTGACTCACTCTAATGGATTGTCTTTCTCACTACAATTATTTTTAACAGAATAATTAGAATTCCTTAAGCGACTAGAGTTAGGATTGAACCTCTATGCTTGATTCAGCATCTTCATGCAACCAATTTTTGCATCATCAAAACAAAGTTAAGTTTTCCAAAGGGTCCTCTAAGGCCACTAATTCGTGAATTGATATTTCATCAGAAGTCGAGTCATCCGACCGTGTCTACCTCTTCCATGGTTAGAAACATCCTTGGGGTACTACTCAATTGAAACAACTTTAAATCAACGTTTACTTCATACACACAAACAAGTTTTTTTGCTCTACTTAAAACGAGATGTGTGTTTTTCAGCACCTTGGTCACTAGTTTTCAAAACCAAAACATGCAAAATCCTTCCAAAAATAACAATTATTATAAAAAACAAAACCATAAAAATAGAATAATATTTATTGGTGTTAACATATCTGGAAGTATACGCGTAACGATGCTTTTGAGTAGCTAATTCAAAAACAATCTTACACTGTAGTAGCGCAACAGACTTGGAGCTATCCACTAACACCGCATGTCCCATACCATGGGTGTTTGGTGATTTCTTCACGAAAGTTACACAACCCTACATGTTACATAATTATCTACATTAAAATATCTTGAAGTGTACACGTAACGGCACTTCTGAGTGGCCTCTAATACTCACGTCCCATACCATGAGTATTTTGCAACGCCTCAAAAATAACTTTATGCTAAAAAAGCACAACAAACTTTAGACCTATCCACTAATGCCTCATGTCCCATACCACGGATGTTTGACGGATTCTCCTTAGCAGTTCCATGACCTTACATGATATACCACCAATAAAATTATGTTTATTAACTTACGTGCTACACACCCCCTGACTTTAGATGAAAAATTAGTTTAGTCTCAATATTATTTCTCACTTGATGTATCTGTAGACAAAGTTTCATGGTTGCTCTGATACCAACTGTCGCACCTTGGGATTTTGGATGCATATAAAAATCTTTTAATAAAAATATCAGTTTACCCGGGCCCGCAACTGGAGCTACTTGCCATAAGCGATAATAAAATAATTAATTTAGCAGGAACCATCGTCCATGTACAAACATACTAGAGAAAAATAATAAAGAGAGTTCTTACTAGGTTTACAGTGTGGTTGAAAATCCTTCAAACCATTTCGATAACTCCCAAGTAGCCCCTTCTACCCTCACGCTCAGCTTAGTTGAGTCCTGCAAGGTTTGGGGGATAGTGAGTACTTTAAAATACTCAGTATGAGAGTTTATACTATCAGACATGAAGTAAACCCATGGCAGTTTCACAACACATAACATATACTATTTTTCACAAAAGTAAGGTGTGCCTCTCACCTAAAACCGCCCCAAAAGCTTCTTCCTACATATCGAAGATGCTCATAGGGTATGCAAGTTCTAATGGCTCGCTACAAGTGTCCCAAACACCTACAACATATTATAGAGTTTGCTTTGGGTACAAAGGAACAACCTTTTACTCCTCCACAGATCTTCGTAAAACATCTCATTTTTCTGGTGAGAAGAGACACCCGTGCTCATTGTCTATCAGGATCAAGAGAGTAGAGACTTTTCCTATGATACTCTCTACCCTAGCACGCAAAACCTTGATAGGTGTTATTCCTTAGGGGATAATCAAGGGTCTTTCCCTTCTTTAGGGACTCACCAAGCTAAAATAGGTACCGTACATTTGATTCCAAACCAAATTATAATTGTGCCCTCAATTAATCCAAGGAGCTCTATCAGGAAGCGAACAATAGCTCCGGACAACCAAAACATTTTTAAGTCCCATACTCATAGTTAAAACATTCTTGAGTTCCCGACTCATAAAGGGTAGTTTTTCTTTTAAAACATTCTATCCTAATGTTTATCCTTTTAAAAACCTTAGCCTTGCATGTACAAGCCATGGGAGCATCACTATTAACGACTACAAAGGCAAGGTTGGTTGCTCGTTCCAATGAGACAGTTACCCCTTCTTTGTCCCGCTTCAATAACTCGATCACCATGTTTATATGTATTTTCAAAAATAATTTTTATAATCCCCCTTTCGATAAGGACGAGTTCTGTAAGACCGTTTTTCAAACATATTGTATTCATTCGCAATGAAAACATTAGCGAAGCTAGATTGTCTTTATCTTACACACTTCAACATGTATAATTTATACCAAATTCCAAAGATAAACATTCGATAAAACCATTATATATGAGGCAATCATAAAGTATGTAGTATGTAAAATATATCCACTTCCAACGGATAATCATTTGACTAATCAAATATACATAATAGACTTATAAATATATAGTATATAATCCATATCCCACCTCAATGATTAATCATTCAACAAATCGAATATATGTGCGGAAATCATAAAACATAACTTGAAATTAACTCTAACGCATAACATGGAAGAGTCATATAATTATTAAAGTTAAAAAGACAATCAAAGTCAACAAGCATGCCTTAAGAAAGGATAAAAACCCTAC
The DNA here is from genome assembly GCA_035235625.1 of Saururus chinensis. NCBI lineage: Eukaryota > Viridiplantae > Streptophyta > Magnoliopsida > Piperales > Saururaceae > Saururus > Saururus chinensis. The sequence goes on from CP141141.1 coordinate 349,878, forward strand.
CTCGCTCTCCACACGAGTTCGAAGACAATGCGTTGGACTTCACAAACTTGGATGTCCACTTTTAGGCTTAAGAGGTCTCCAATCAAAAAAATAGCTCTCCGGGACGTCGGCACACACAATTTAGGTAAGAATGCCTCTTGAACAACTCAAATCGAACTTAAAACGACTTAGAACAATAGAAATGAAGTTTGGGGAGTATGGGAGATAAAACTAAAACCCCTCACGCCTAGAAATAGGCAATGGAGGCAGTTTGAAAATGCCACATGTCACGCGTGTGACACGGGGTGTGCGTACTGCGCGCTCTACAAGGGGGCCCATCCAGTGCGCATAACGTGCATCCCTTGTGCAATGTGCACAATCCTATTGCGCTTCATGGCTGGTGTCAGCACAGCTAATGTCAGCCTCATGCAATAAATCCTGTATTTATTTATGTTTTAAAAATTAAAAGACTTTAAACGCGCGTAACTTTCTCTCTAGTACTCCGATTTTAGCGTTCTTAGTATCGTTGGGGTCATATCAACGAGCCCTACAAAACTAGACCCTACATAGGTATGTTATCCTATACTTTTTAAGTGGGTCCTGCCTATGTGACAAGCTTCCCATGGCCTTAACTTTTGACCCAAGTGTCTAATTTGTACAATTTAGGGATTGTTACATTCATTTCTCTGAGCTCTAATAGAATCATACGAAAACCCACTAAATATATGCCTCTAAATAATTTAAAATTATTAAAACTTGTAAAATAACTTTATTAGAGGTAGAAGATAGTATCGAAAATTCACAGTCGTTATATAGGGTGTTAGACGAAAGGTGAAGTCGACTAATATTCGATGTGGTGGATATCTGCATTTTCTTGAAGGATTGGTTAGACATAGAAGAAAGTACATAAGTTCCCAATTTTGAAGAGGAAAAAGAAAAAAAATAAAAAACTTGATAATCAATAATTAGTTAATAATATAATTTTTATTTATTTTTATATTTAAGGTTTTAGATTATAATTACAAATAATAGATAGGTGAGTGGGTGTCAATCTAGTTGTGTACTTATTTTATAGTGATGCAATTCTAACTTTCACTTTGTAAGTTACAATGCTATGAGTAATTTTATGAATTATTAAATAAATTTGTTTAAAGAATTTTTATGTATTTTTTAAATTACAAGGAGGGAGTGGGCCGAATCCGTCCCACAACTCTTCATAAAGAATTACAGTGTTAAAGAATCTTATTACAGTGTCTAAAACTTGTAAATATATGTCCCTAAAGAGAGAGGCTTTGACTAATTGTGTAATAGGATTCAACCGCTGAGATTAGTCCTTTTGGGATTTGGCCTATACTCCATATCGTATAATCGAGAAAGACAAATCACATTATTCAAAGACAATCAAGACAAGTTCATCAATATTAGCAAATATAGAGAACAAACCATGATGCAATCATATTTGAGTCGCTTCTTATGTACTAAAGCATTGGTCCACTTCCCAAATGTGGTGATGATGGGAAGCAGCTACAATTAATTAATATTTACGTCTTAAACATATATAGACAGAGAGAGAGAAAGTTGAGAAGTACTGGGGGGCCCGTGAGTTGGAACGCATCTCAGCCGACGGATCTGCCCTCCTACGACCTGCATCAACAGGCAAATATGCGGCGGGTACATATTGCCAAACGCATAAGCCCAACACATATTAACAGGTCTCTATATATAATAAATTAACATATACTCTATACCTAATAAATCCAAGATCAGAAAAGTGATTGTATACCAACCGTGGCGGAGCTATATTGGGGCATTGGGGGTCCCCCTGCTTCTTGAAATTTTGTTTCTAAGTTTATATTAATTTTAAATGTAATTAAAAGTGGATTTACTCTATGCCTCCTACTTGGACGTAAGTGAAAAAGCAGAGGGTGCTAGCGTTTGTAGATGATAGATTGGGATTAAATAGTAAATATGTAACAACAACAAAAATTAGAGGAAGACGGATGGGACTTTTGGATGGGAAATGCGATGGATGTGCCCCCAAAAGGGAAGCCAGTCATGAGGCCATTGTCGGCATATGCTGGCCTAAAAGTGAGTTAGGCTGTTTGCCATGCTCGGCCCTGTCTACATGGCCAGTAGCATTTTTGGAATCTAGTCATAAATAGCAAAAAGCATTTGCAACTCCAGGACAAAAACATTCTTGCCAGAGTGCCAATTTTGTTCCTTTCCTACCCATGCAACGGTCAACCACATATTCCCTTGGTCGACGGCCACCCAGCTGCACACTGCATGCAATAATTTTTTTCACTGGAAATAATAATAATAATAGTATTATTCTCCTTATATCATACTGTATTAATAGATATATCCAGTTTTTCAACATAAATTAATTTTAATTTATTAAAAAAAAAAATTATAAAGTGGGATACAAATAAGAATTCTAAAATGTATCTATAATGGAGTTGAACAATTATTAGAAGCGGCTAGAGCGAAGCCATGTTTTGGTAGCTAGATCAAAGACTACGTACCGTTTGTGACTACTGAGGAGGCCAGAAATATAGGGTAGCTGGTCCCTCTTCGATCTTTTCTGTTCGTAGACAAAGTTTGGGTGACAACCATTACCATGTTGGCGGCTACATGGCTCACTAAATGTCAAGCATATAAATGACCTATTTATGAACCCTACAATTGCCATGAGGTGGAGGTTGGACACCAATACATAGAATTAGGTGGATAGAATGTGACCTCGTTCTTCTACTTTTTGTTCTTTGTTACACATTCAACCTGCCCAATTTTTTATTTTTATTTTTTTTGGCAATATGCCCGACACCTTTTTCTTTGGCAACATGCAATTCTTGTTCTGTTTTTTAAGTGTATATGGTTGCTTACATTCCAACCTACTATCTTTAGGTTACCAAAAAAAACATAACTACTATATTTTAAGTTGAAAATTAGACCATTGCTATTTAGACTTAGGTAAAACTCGAGCCCCATAGAAGGCATTGGCTACCTTTGATTTGAATTTTCTGTTGCTAAACTTCACGAATGGAAATTTGATCTGCTTGCTTTAAATGGTCATTTTTCAAGTGTTTCCTAACTCAATATGGCTTGCCGTACACTATTTTTTTAGATTGGCACAAAACGGGCCCTCATAGATTTAACTCAGGAAAGCGATTCCATTAATGAAGTTTCACTTGCCGTTGATAGGTCCAAATGGATGGCATATATGGACGTGCCCAATTATCACACAAAATCATATTCTGTGCATAGATATGTGCACTTTTGTAGACGCCAATGACCTGGACCCATCAATAGCTGGCGAAATTGCACCAGGGACTATATATGCTCGTGAAGCTTCAACAATATATTTGAATTCACAATTCATATATAGTGCTGTTCAATGGAAAACACGTACGTCTCATAATGAAATTTCAAGCATGTTTCCTAGTTAATGAGGTCAAACATAAGCATGAAAGGGTACCAGTTTCAGATTAAAAGTAGAGAAAAGAGCTCATAGAGGTGGTTTAGATCTACATTAATTGCAAGCCCTTTGGTCTTTTTTTATTTTGATAAAAAAAAGCTACAAGGGAAAGAGAGAGACATTCCCAATTGGAGTGTACGTTAGACAGTAAATATGGAGTTTTTTTTTTGTTTACTAATTTTTAGGTTTTATTTTAATTTCTAAAATATTTTTTTGGCATTATTACTTGGGGATATAATATTTAGTCCTTTTATTATTTGCTAAATTAGCAATTAGAATAAGTCATAACTTGTTAACAAAGGTCTATACCTAGTATAAAAATATTCATTTTATGATTTTGAATTGTGAACAAGCATGTGAGAAGAAAAGTGACTTGAAATGGGAAAGGAGAAAATTGACTTTAGGTTTAATTTCCATTGTCTATTAATACAATACATAGGACACAGGTTTGTACGAAGTACTGAGTTAGCCTTTTGGCGTTTGCGAGAGGCAATAAAAAAAGTGGATTTTCTTTTGCTTTTGTTTTTTTTCTAGGTTTTTAGGTATTTTGCTGGGAAGCAATCCCCCTTTTAAAAGGTGGGCAGGATTGTTGTACGACATGGAAAATAGAAGTGATAAGAGAAAACACAAGATTTCAGGTGGATTATCAATGTGCTAACCTCCAACTTTTACATAATTCTAGTATTTTTTGAGAGAAATACAGAGGAGATTACAACTATCAAATCCTCTCCATTGTCAAAGCATAAAGTGGCACGACCCGGATATTTTAAACCAGAATTGAATAAATGAATTCGGATTATAATATTTACTCCTTTTATTGTTTGCTAAAATAGCAAGTAGAATAAGTCATAACTTATTAACAAAGGTCTATACCTAGTATAAAAAGATTCATTTTATGATTTTGAATTGTGAACAAGCTTGTGAGAAGAAAAATGACTTGAAATGGGAAAGGACAAAATTGACTTTAGGTTTAGTTTCCATTGTCTATTAATACAATACATAGGACATGGGTTTGTACGAAGTACTGAGTTGGCCTTTTGGCATTTGCGAGAGGCGAGAAAAAACTAAAAACAAATGAATTTTATTTTACTTTTGCTTTTTTCCTAGGTTTTTAGGTATTTTGTTGGCAAGCAATCCCCCTTTAAGTGGTGGACATGATCATTGTATGATGTGGAAAATATATGTGATAAGAGAAAACACAAGATTTTAGGTGGAATAGCAATGCGCTAATTCCACTATTTTTTGAAAGAATTACAGTGGAGATTACAACTATCAATTCTTCTCCACTATCAAATTACAAAGTGCCACGATTCGGATTTTTAAAACCTTTTTTAAATGGTATGAATAATAAGTCACAAGAAATTTTTTTTTCTTAACGCAAAATAAATAATTTAATTAAATATTCAGGTTATGATAACTGAGGTTCATAAATACAAATATCAAATCATATAATATTATTACACATCTCAAAATCTAGAACAAGTGGCTATCCATCTAAGTACAAAACATCATCAGTCTGAAAATAAATAACCAAATTAGCTCTTGCATCAAAGATATAATTACTTACCAGAATTGAATAAATGAAGAGCTACCATCTATGCTTGTCAGTCCTAGGCTCCCTAGTCCTCACCAGAAGAACTTGCAACCAACCAACCAAACTAAACAATAATGAAACCTTTCCACCCTCAGGAGAATAGTTTCAAAAAGATTAAAAGAATTTATTAATATTTTTTGGATTGTGCCAACATCACAAAGATGTTAGTTGCTTGCGTACCCATAAATTTAAAGAAGTGGATCCCAACTGTGTTCATGGACATAGATTGGCAAAAAACACAAGCCTTCTAGGCTGCTCATGCAACTCCACTTTTTGTACGTACTATATGGTCATGAGAAGACATACGGGGAACCTGCGGTTAAGACCTTGGTACCAATACCCAAACTATCATGACTGTGAAGAAGGTATATAAGTATCACAATCTCCACTCTCCCCAACTTTGGAAAAAATGTCCTCAATGACATAATCATGTAACTCATAGAAGCCTAAGGTCAATAAGACTACTGACTCCCCAAAATATTTAAACTTAGACTAGAATATTTTTATCTAGTTTAGTATTCAACCAACATATTAGGTCCTCTTCGTGAAGGCATCAAACAAAAGCCGTAGTGAGGTAGAGGTTAGACGATGGGCATGGTAGCTTATTGTGCTTATTTCACCCACCCCGCTTGTCGTGCACATGGCTCATCCTTTTGCACACCATTAATCGGCCTAATAAATAATTCATCCAAAGAGCTATGACTCAGAAATCAACCCAAACCCTAATAGTCCCCCTGAGACTAGGGTAAAGTCCCATAACTACCCACAGTTCATTAACCAATGTAAGTTCCTATATCATGTCCTTGTTCACTCCATGAACCGGTCATAAACCCCATTGAGGGTATTATAATTTTTATCTTGATTAGATGTTCTCCCCCACAATCCAAAGCCTAAAATCTCTTTTGATTAATCTTCATTCATCTAAGTTACAATTATATACTAACACATTAATAATAAAAGTATGCATCGGAGTAATCAACAAAAAATAACATGAAGTCACAAAAGTCCATTAATAATAAATAGAGGCCTATTGCACTCATTTGTTGGGCTAGGGCTAGACAACTTTAAGCCCTAGAATATAAATAACTCCTAGGTATTATGTAAGTTACGTAAATACAACCCTAACAATTCAATGTAATATGTTGCATGCTCATTACGCTACCTTCAACACTGGGAATGAGGGTTCTTCTCTTTATTTCTCGTGACACTATGACCTGTAAAGTTCTTTGTATAACCTACCGATCACACTTGTTCTATTTAAAGACCTTTTTTTATTATAGGGTGTCTAAGTCTACTTGGGTTAGGGTGTCCATTTTGGTAATAATAGAATAGACTACCCCTAAGGGCATTAGGGTAATTCTAGTACCTAGGGTATGATACTATCCCTTGGGTCATTCTGGTCATCTTATTGTCTTTTCATTTATTTCAAGTCATTGACCTCCCTAGAGGCTCTACTATCAACTTGACTTGCCCTTCATTCACATGAATGTGGGTGGTACACTCATAGGGGTATCACTATCATTTTGTTTATGGTTTTCTTGAATTCTAATGGTCCTATAACTAAGCTCAAGGGTACTCCTTGATGTCATGAACCCGGGTAATTTTTCTACAGTTTGTTGGGGTCATGAACCCCTTAAATTGACCCTAGTTTGCTTAACAGTTCACCTGTAACCCTAAGGACAAAATGGTCAATTAAACCTTTATTTGGATTTTTCATCACCATGTGAATTGATCTATATATAGGGTACACATGCACCTCTCACTGAGACTTTTTCTAATTTTTAACTCCACTCATAGGCTCCTAAATGGAGCCCCTAAGTTGGGTAATTGAACCATGACTTAGCTATAAGGGTAAAATAGTTATTTTACTAACACTGGGATTTTTTCATTGCCTAAAACTTTGTTAGGTTACCCACCATGTTCCCTGGGACGGTTTATAATTTTCTTGAATTTTCCATATGTCTACAACCTACTGAACTGGACCCAGTTCAGCAGAGTCTTTTTTAATGGACCCGGGCCGGGTTAGCGGTTCTACCTCGGACTCAGGCCGGACCCGCTTGCGGGTCATGTCCTTCATGGAGACGCCCGCTGGTGCAGGTAGCAGATGGACTACATGTTCAACCGCAAATGGTCCAACCCTAGGCCACTGCGGGGTCTCCCACCTCGGGATGGCTAGGGAGGAAACCCAGCCACCAGTTCCCCTCCTAGAGGTGCCCATACCCGCACTGCAGGTCTGTGGCAATTTGTGCAGCCAGCATCTTCTGGTCGAAGAAGGTGCAATGACCACCACATTTGGTCTCAAAGATTGTTCCAGCTAGATTGTTGTTAAGCAGCTGATCCAATGGGCCTATCCTTGACATCGGTCGGTGGCTGCGATCCCACTGCCTAGAGACGAAAGGCTATGGTCCCTCCATATGTCACCGATGTAACCTCTGCCAGAAGGTTATTTAGCCACTGGACAACCTGGGCAGACAACCCTAACCCTCCTGCAATCCAGCTTTGCGCCTCCTCATGTCCAATGGGTGACCTACATGAAAATCCTCTGCTCACATTTCTCGTCAAACAACCGCTGCCTACGGATTAATCATGATGGCTCACGCCATATACTAGGTTCTACTTGTTGCTTTGCACCATCTTCCTCTAGTTTCCCCCGCCTCTAATGTGACATGCCACTACAGCTGCCGAGACCTTGTGTGTAACCACCATCAACCCACCAGAATCGATGAAGAAGAGGAGGAAAATGAAAGTTTGCAGCGGATGTGCCCCATGCCATGTTGACTTACCTGCGCATGGCCAGCGCCCATCCAATAAGTTGCATGGCACTAACACTAGCATCACCCGGTAGTTTGGCCATGGCCCGGCCAATCTATGAGCCTCACAACCCGAAAACTACAATTAAACTAATATAAATTTATGATTTTTTTATGACATAAACATACAATCATGGCTAGCAACCTACCTATGTCTAAGACCCAAGATTTTTCATACATTTTCCTTAAAATTCACAAAATTTTTTTGCAATATAACGGCTATAAATCGAGAAAAATTACAAATACGAAACCTGTAAAAACAGTTTTATAATTTAAAATATCACACATCGGTTTTTCCCATACAAATTTTTACTCATTCGATTAAACATCGTATGGTCAAACCAAACATCCTTAGGCACTACTCGAAAACAACCATATAAATAAATTGCTATCATCATAGACTTTAATTACAAATCTCTCTCAGGCATCCCTGAGTGCAAGTCCCATAATAGTCCACATTCTAATCCAAACTAAAAGACTAGAATACATAAACACTTTACTCCTCATCTCACCCAATACATTAGATCGTGGCACAAACAAAACTCGCAGTAAGTCAAGTATATACTTGAGTCAACGGGAATCAATCCACCGTAGAAACGAGCATCCATCTCCAGGAGCTCTCCGCCACAAACCTGCAAAAGCCTCCCAAACAACGGGGCTAAAAAAATAGGTAATGAGTATTTTCATACTCACTAGGAAAATACCCAGTAGGGGAGTTCTAAACAGTGAACTCATTAAGTCCAATCATGGATGTGTTCATGCAACTCAAACATGAAGCAAGCAAGCATATCATAATCATGCTCATACGCATACAATAATACCAAATGCACCATCGTGCCAAAATCACACACCATCAAACTGGTCTTACACATACACTCTTAATCAGAGTCTTACAAACTTACTCGTACTATGCTTACTCATACAACTTACACTACTTGTACGACCTTACTCATATGACCTTCCTCGTACAATCTTACTCAAAATCATAATCTTACAGTCGTACTCAGCATCATACTCTTATAGTCGTGCTCATACTCAGACTCTTACAGTCGTACACATACTCATACTCTTACAGTCGTACACATACTCATCCTCTTACTGTCGTACACATACTCATCCTCTTACAGTCATACATACTCATACTCTTACAGTTGTACACATACTCATACTCTTACAGTGTCGAAAAGGAAAAGAATGCCACTGGGGCATCACCTTAACCTCCGGGGAGTGACTAGATGTCATGGACGTTTCCGAAGGTAAGGCACACCAGTGCTCATGGGACACAGGATCAAACAAGTAAGAGCAGGTCCATGATACTACTTACCTGAGCGCACAAACATAAACACCCACACATAAGGGGTCATACAATTGCCCACCATTATGGGTCTTATAGTGTCATAGAATTGCCCACCATAATGGATCTTATAGTGCCAATGCCACTCTTGGGCAGAATCATACAATGCCACTTGGGTAGAAACATACAGTACCACTCTTGGGTGAAAATCATATAGCACTTTCAATAGAGCATCAAACGTCTGGGCTTATACAACACACAGACCAAATCGAAAGCATACATCGCTCTCAACAGAGCATCAAACGTCTCGGCTTAATATAGCACATAGACCAAATCGAAAACATACATCGCTCTCAACAGAGCATCAGGCATCTGGTGCTCTATGCAGCACATAGACAACATCCCGCAGGATAAACACCATGGCAAGACATGAGAAATGCTCAGCCGACTCATTATCGGCTAGCTCAAACACGGAACTAAATCCGTCAAATCCTCAGGTTTCAAACTCACATTTCTATCATTAGCTTTCTTATAATTCGAGTTTGAATTAAGTAAGTTATGCGGTACAATTATGATACACAAACTCTCAAACGTACAATGATCCACCGATCAAACCGAAGCTAAGCCCAATCCAAAACCCTAGTTCGTCAGGGCAGCAGACATCACTTAATCCATCCATATCATGATCAAACTCATCGTACATTGAATCCTTACAGTCTTACATACTCCGCCATCCACCTTATGGCCAAATCATCTTGTACAAACATCATCAAACTAAGCTCCTTAGAGTCAAACCTAGTTATCACCCTCTTACTAATACCTCACTTATTGAGCTTACTTTTCACTTCATAATTTGTACGTTATGCTTGTACAATTATGCACACTCTTACTATTTGATAATCCTCCAACATACGCTCTGATCCAAACCAATCCTCGCCTTTCACACTCATATCCTCTGTCATCCGTCATAGGCTTACATATCCATATCCAAATCCATACTAAACACTGTCACCTCTTACCATCCATCGCCCATACCTCTGCCCACATGCACATACACATACACATATCCATAGCATAGGCAAATAGTGATCATACATACGTATGTCCATCACACATACGTATAACAATACATACTATTCCTTACAAAGCTTACCAACATACTTGCTAGCCATCACTAGCACATACATACACATCCACATACGAAGCTTACTAACAAACACGCTAGCCATCACTAGCACATAATCAATCCACATACAAAGCTTACCAACAAATATGCTAGCTATCACTAGCACATACTCAATCCACATTCGAAGCTTACCAACATACTTCAAACATGCATACAGCCCACATGCATTTCAACATGGCATAATATATCCTCTTACATCATGCAAACGGATCATGATTTAACATCCAAAGCATTGATCATACAATCCTAGCATGCTATCAGGAAATTACGAGTTCAAAGCTCCCCTACCTCGTAATCATGACGTTTGATGACGAGCACACGATGGTGGAGGCATCGGCGGCAGAGTTGGCAGTCAAAACCGTTGTCTAGCTGAGAGAGCTGATGTCCCAAGGTTTTTAGGAAGTATTGGAACTACTCACAGCCAAACGGGGTGTCAAAGTCATGCGAAAAAATCCGTGATCCACAGCAGCACACTAGGGGCTTCCGGGAGAAATGTCGTGCCAACACAAGTGGCGGTGCGACCATAAGTCGAGGGTGTACTCACTGAAGGTCGGCCGGCGGCTAGGAAGTACTCGACCGGCTGTAAGACGTTGAAATCAGCTGTGGACAGCACCCAACGACAGCAATTTCGTGTCAACAAGGGCCCACAATAGGGCAGAGGGGATGGGGCAACGCTCAAGGACAAAGGAGAGGTGGAGGATGACTCTGGTGTCAACTCTATTCAATGGCAGAGCCATCCGATGGTCAAGCAGCGTGAATGCGGCGCCTAAACCCTAAACCGCACACACATCTACATACTCATGCGGTCCAAAGGGGCAGGGAAGAGGGCTGAATGGAGGCGGCCCAAGGCCCACAAGGCTAAGGCCTTAGTGGAAGCCAATCAAAGCGGCAATATTGCCGATCACTACCCACAACCAAAACTAATGGTGCGGGTGGATGTGCATCTCGCACGGTAGAGGGCAAGGGGAAGGTTCAGGGTTGAGCAAAGGCCATGAAGCCGTCACTGGCCATGGCCTGTGAAGGTGAACTTTTCCACCTTCGGTCAAGGTAGGTCATACAAATTCTGGCCAGAGGCCATCCGGTACCGACGACATAATAAAGGGCAAGAGGGGTCAACGGGCAAATATGTCAGTGAGGTGGAACTAGTTGCAGCTACAGGCCACAAGGAGGAGCATGGGTCAGAGGCGATCACACTAGGTAAGGTTGGGCCAAGCTAGGATGGCCCTTGCCATCAACACCAAGCTGGGGTAGAGCTGAACAAAGATCCGCTAGGTCACGTCTGGTGTCCGACTAATGGTGGCAGTCACAACAACCAAAATGGACGTAGACCAAAAATAGAGGACACCTGGGCCGAGCCCGAGCCCAACCCTTTCTCTACATTTTTTCCTTTTTTTCCTACTTATATCCCCATCACACACTTACCTCCTGTTTACACATTGTATGTCTAAAATTTTCGCCGAAAGCGCGCAGCGAGGCCCGTGGCCTGCAACTAAGCTCCACACCCAACTCTACAGGTATAAATATGTGGAAAACTACACAAATACCAATACGCTGAAGTGTCACATTTTCCCGCCGAAAATGACCAGAAAAATAGCAAGAAAAAAACATAAAATCGTAGAAAAATTAGGGACCTTATACTATGTCATCCAATTTTCATGCCCACTCTTCCCTGCCTCCATCACCAACCTTGCTCGCCGAAAAAACCATGGGCAGCTCCTCCTCCTTCACCCCCAAAAGCTATCAAATGAAAGCCCATTCTAAAAAGCCCTAAATACATTTTTATACTGATGGAGATTAGGAACCCTAATTCCCTAAGAGGTTTCCACCAGCTAAACCTCTCTTAGATAGCCGAATTGGGGCCTAAAAAATAATTTCTATCACCTTAATTAATTGGGCCCATAGAGTGACTTAAACGGTCATTTCGAGCATCCAATTAGGGTAAATGGGCCGTACACGATATGTTTAACTTAGAACAATCGTATCTCCCTCATCTGAACTCCAATTCATGCATTCTTAGTAACGTTTCGAAGCTCTTTATGTCTACTTTTTGTCTAATAGGTCTCATTCTTAAATTCAATATATTGAGTAATTTGTTCTTATAAGAAGGCCAAGGGGTCTAACACCCTATTTTTCCATCTGGCCAACTTCAAAAATTTAGAAAATTCCCGGTCATTACACAAAGCATTTACAAGAATGCCAATTATCCATCAACCTCTCTAGGGTCCTTCAACAACCCTTTTATAATATTATGGATATACACAAGAGTACATGCTTATTTGAAGAAGGAAATCTTAGTACAACCAATTAGAAAGAGTCCAAATTAAAGTGAAGTCATGGACCTGATAATCAGTTACTTGTTCTTAGGCTCTCGTAACAACTTCCAAAACCCCAAATGATCAATTGCACATGTCTCCAATCAATTGGTACATCTGAATGTCAATTCCAATACTTCTAGTAATCGATCTCACTACATTGGCCATTGATTACCTCTTCCTTTTGCTCATATTAGTCTCCTATATACAACAATCTCCCACTTGGGAGAATAATTCATCATTTTCTAAATAATTCTCTCACTTGAAGTGAATAGTCTTCAAGTTATCCTCATTCAAAATGAAGTAAAATGTGTGACAAACATTAGTCTTCTATAAATGAGGACAATCAAAGCTAAGCAACCACTTAGCTTCTTGATGGTGACCACTTTGGTCAACATATTTGTGAGGTTCTCCTTAGTATGGATCTTCTCTTATAGAAACTTTCCTCTTTCACAAGAGAATGTATGAAATGATTCTTGGTGTCTATGTTCTTTGTCCTTGATTGAAATATTATATTATTTCTAAGATAACTAATACTCTAGTTGTTTGAATACAACCAATATTCAACCTGTCTTTGCCCATTTTTAACAATAAAGCCCTCAACCATACTATAACCTTGTCCACTTGCAACATACTTTGCCTCTGTGGATGATAAAAGCATCATCTTTTGTAGATGCGATTACCAATGTACAATGCCACCAACCAATGTAAACACATATAGTAGTGCTTTCCAACTAATTGTATCACCTATAAGATTTGAATCCATATAACCTTGCAACTTGATCTTTGTGCCACCAAAGTATGGACTCATCCCACAAATACCCTTAAGATACCTCATTATCCACTTCACTGCATCCCAATACTCTTTACCAAATCACTCGTGTTTAGTAACCACTCCCACTACTTAAGAAATGTCTTGCCTCGTGCGTGTTGTAGCATACATGAGGTTAGCTACAACTAAGGCATAAGGCACATCTGCTATGTGCTTTTACTCTTCATGGCTGTATGAAGCCTCATTCTTGAAAAGTTTGAAATGTCTTGCTAATTTGGTACCTACAACCTTAGATATAGCTATGTGTATCTACGCAAGACCTTCACATACTCTATGTGACACCCCACATTTTCTAAAAGAGTATCCACTCTTTTGTAATAAAGAAATTATTTTCTTTACTGTTGATGACCATCGACACATCGATGGAGCTACTGATGAAAATGAAACCTCACTATAGGCAAGCTTCAACGCATCGACAATGTTGCCGATTATAAATACACAAAATATGAAGCTGTTAAGCAGTTTCAGACTCTGGGAGTAGTTATCTCAATATTTAAGGGAGTAAAAACTGATTCCAAGTGGAAAAAGGAGTCCACGAAGAGATTAATCACCAATGGGAGAGCGTGCAGAAGCCATTTGGTAAAAACTTCCGCCAAAGAGAGGAGGATTTCGCTTCAAGGTCAGATTGTTTTTTGAACTTGGAATACTGAATGAAATGCCCTGTGTTTTATTTTCTTTAAGTTCTTCATGTTCATGAACTTGTATTTTTATTGTATTTAAGAGAATTCTAGTGTTTTACATGGTCTTCAAGGAGTACTCGGGATTTTTTTTTATTGGAATTTTGATTTAAGTACCTTAATTCTTCATTATGGAAAGGATTCCGTTGGATTTTTATAATAAAAACATGTTTGAAATTAGATTTTGGGTAGTTGGTCTTAATTTTCTAATCGTCGGTATGACCACAGACAAGAAGAAGAGGATGAACAATACTATATATGCATGCACACAACACGATATTTTGGTCACCGGTAGTGGAGTCGGTGAGGCATCAATGAGAAAGGCAAATAGACAGTCATCCCACTGTCGATAGTGTACGATCTCTAACCTTAACCAAGTTTAGTTTTGATTTAATTGCATGTTATTGTGCGATTTTGATCAAATTTGCGAGTTTTACTTGATTTTTAGGGTTTAGGGTTGGTAATGATATTTTAACAATGTTTAATTTCATTTCAATGGATTTCAATTAATAAACTTAATTTATTCTATTTTTAGGAAATTTTTGGGATCTTATGTGAATATTTAACAAATTTAGGGTGTGGACCCCACTGTGGACCCCACGTCCACGTTTGGACGGTGAGTGTCCCACATGACCCTAAACTTCCTTTATTTCATTTTATTGAGTTTCAAAATTTTTAAACACTTTTTAGCCTTAAAAAGAGCATAATTAGCTATTTAGGGTGATAATTGTATTTACAGCATAACATTTCGTATTTATACCTAAATGGCTTTCTATAAAAGGAAATCTCTAGCCCATTCCCCAATTGGGAAAGGGTTGTGCTAGGAGGCAAGGTGATGCCCTACTCCCTATTGCCAAATAGGGATATCCGATTTAAGTATGTTTTAAGCCCTAATCTTTTGGATTTTCTCTTAATCTCTCATATTCCCACTTTCCCCCAAATGGATTCTTGATTTATCTTATTAAAAAAACTATTCTTAATCTCTATTTCAAACCCTAAAAGAAGGATGTTTGTTTTTACTCAGTGGAAATCCTAGATCTACTTGTTTTCAAGGTTATTTAAGCTTAATTGTCGATTTTGATTAAGTATTAATCAAAACCTTAATTTGGGTAGGGATTCTTGAAGAGTAGAGCTTTGATTTTGTGCTAAGAACTTCTTGAAGGTAAGGGATTTTCACCTAAAGTGATTATCGCTTTGGATTTCGTGTTTGAATGGTCTCAAGTGGGTTCTTGCTTATTCATGTGCTTTAATGGCAAATTATTAAAAGCATGTCTTTTATTTTGATTTTCTTGTGATTAAGTACGAATGGTTAGATCTATCATGTCTTAGGTTTGTATTTTGATATCATGAAGTTTTGAAGTGATTTTATAATTTTCTTAGCATTTTGGGTATTTTTCGGTTTGGTGTTCGTGAGGTTGAAGATGAACCAGATTTGGGCATAAAGTGAACTGTTAAGGGCATTCAAATGACCCAACATGGCATTCAACCGTCCAAACGACAGTTTTTGCAAACTATATATTTTGGTCACTTCTTGTTCTCTCTCCATGAATCTAATTTCTTATGATTAGAATGAGTTATTATTACCTATAAATGTTGCTGGGATTGTATGAAGGTCATCTTGGAATTTATGATTCAATTCAAGCATGATTTAGGCTATGTTTTGGCCAATTTTAGCATGATATTCTACTTGTCGTAAATTCATGTTTGATGACTACTTCATGATTTCTTGATGATTACAGTAAGTTAACTATGAGGATGTACTTATGTGTTTTCACATGTACTTCATGATTTTCTTGATGAGCAGGTATATTTCTTCTGTATGCATGAGGCATTCACCATTTGTTGTTGTTGCATGTGTATGTGATATTGTGCTCAATTACACAGTTGTTGTGTTGGGATGGGGGAGCTTATGTTACACATGTGGGTATGATTTAATTTGCCTATTGTGCATAATAGTATGTTTGAGACACTTAAATTGCAGAGTGAATGTTTTCATTGAGAAATAGATATGCATGATATGTTTATGCTAAGAAGTCATTCATGCAGGATGTAAATATGTGAATACATGAGATGTATGATTGATATGAGTTATGTTGAACCCATGATGTGTAGGAGGCATGTAAATTTGATGATAAAATGTTATAGGTTATAGTATGATATACTGGTGACTTGAATATGTGATGATGTGATATGCCATATAGCATGATATGCGGGTGTCACAAGAAGGTATTCATGATATATACTAGAGATAGCATGACATGCATATGGATGGTAAATTATGACATGAATGAATAGGTTTATGTGGATATCCCAGGATAGATGGGTATGATGGATTATTTGTTGAATGAGTATTTTGTGTTTATGCCTGTGATGACATCTTGGATTTGCTCTCTGTATTTAAAAACCTTTGTTGAGCTTGTGGCTCACCCCTCTTTTTGTATTTTTATTTTGGGGCTGCATGTCATGCCATGTAAGTGGTGTGGATGGACTTTTTGTGGAGCGTATGGGTGACAATGTTGCGTAGGAGGGTTACTTGGAGATCTTGAGTTGCATGCTTGCTTATATAGCATGTTGTATTGAGACTTTTATCTACTTGTTTATACTTCACACTCTATTAGCCGATGTCGACTTAGACTTTTATTAGCCAATGTGGGCTTAGACTCTTATACTTGAGCCATGTGTGGGCTTTTTTTGGATTAAGTATGTGGGTTGGTGTGTAGACTAATGTTTAAATTAGTAATCCTTTATTTCTAATTTCGCACTTGTACAAAGTTGATGTACGCAACTCTGTAGTGAACTACCCAAGTAGTGGTCAAGTCTTCCACAATCAAATGTTACTTCATCGCATCGTGTGCCACCTTCCCCTTGGACCGGGTTCAGCTCATGGATAGGGGTGTCGGGGCCTGACAGATAGAGTTCAACATGTCAATAAACTCATTGATAGTAATCGATAAGGTGGTTGATCTGTCGATGAGGTTTCTGATGGCACCTCTATTGTACTATCGGTAGGGTTCTACATGTTAATGAACCTACCGAGGGTCATCGACGAGGTAGCCGACTAGTCTGTTAGGTTAACGACGGTCACCAGTGAGGTAGCCGACCTATCGATAAGGTTACCGACATTGAAACAAGTTTTGGTTTTCCAACAAGTGTTATAGCAAAATTAAAGTTATGATTATTATGTATATAAATACATGATTTGAGGCATTTGATGATGTGATTAAAGTGTTAATTATGCACAAGTAAAGATGGGTTAATGAACCCAAAGGCATGTATTGAAACCACTTGATGAGATGAATTGGTACCTCCAAAACAATGCATTAGGCACCTACGATCAAGAGTTCCTTACTGCTATGGCCCCTCAAGTAAGTCATTAGCCACATAAACGGAAAGGGTTTAGTATAAAATAGGACCAAGGTCTCTAGCCTTGTAAGGATAGGAGTTATTTAGAATTGCTTCACTGGCCTGGTAATCGTATTTGAATGGACTAGCGTATTAAAAGATGATTAGTTCCGCATAAGCATTACATGAGATTTCTTAGTATGTTGATTGAAATGACATTATTTTTTTTAAATCTTTTATTGAAAAAATATACATAGATATTTTTCTATTTACTACTAATATTCCATGAATATATGCACAATAACTTCATATATAAATTCTAGTCCTAATGAAACAGGTTGGTACAAAAAAAAAGATCAGAATCCAAAAAAGATATTTGGAAAATATATATAAAAAAGTACAAGATTAATATGTAAATGGCATTATTTATTTAAATCTTTTATTAAAAAATATAAGTTTTTTGTTTAGATTGTTATCCTACAAAGTATTCTTGTATACTCAACATCCTTTAGGGTGCAGGTTCACAGGTCAACATAAGAGGTAACGAAAAGGCTGTAGATGTAGCTTAATTCTCCTTCTAGCCTATTGAGACATTTTTACTTTTAGGTTTGATTAGGCACGAGATTGTGCCAATTTCATTTCATTTGTTGCAATATGGTCAATATACAATTATATAATTGTGTATCCTGTAAATATTTTGATCTATTAGATATAAAGATTAATATTTATGTTACAATTATCACAACAATGGATTTGTGACATATGATAAATTTTCATGCCCCTTATTTATTAATTCAATGAGTTTGCCCGAATGATTTAATTTTGTTGTTCGTGTAGAAGGAGATGGGTTATGATTTTCAATTTGTTTTATTAAAATTGAGATTGTGTTTTCTATAAAACATATTTTGAAATTGGGGGTGTGACACTCTACTTCAGACAACCACAACTTTTTCTAATTTTTGTCCCTAGTAATGTGTGTGCCTAAGATTTGTTTTATTGCACCCAAATCCTTCATGATAAACTCTTTGAACATAGTCTTCGTGAGACCCTCCTTCATGTTGACCTTGCAAAAGGCATTTCATCAATATATAACAATAGTATAAGGTAAGAAGAGAGTAGCTTCATGTAGTAATAACAATAATTTGTGTGACACCTATAAAAGCCAATATTCTGCATAAACCCATCAAATTTCTTATAATATTGTCTTGGATCCTATTTTAAACTATACAAGCCCCTTTTCAACTTGCATATCAAATTTTCCTTTTCTAGCACAACATAATCCAGTGGCTAATACGAATAGATCATTTCTTCTAAATCCCCATGAAGGAATGTAGTTTTCATAACCAACTACTCTAAGTATAAGTCTTAAACTCCTATAAACCTAAATATAAACTTGATGGTGCATATTTCGACAACTAGGGAAAATATCTTTGTAAAGTTCACTATGTGATATTAATCAAAACCTTTTACAACAAGTCTTGCCTTAAATTGCTTACTCCCATATGCCTCTCCCTTAAGTATGTAGATCCACTTGTTATGTAGAGTTTTTTTTATTTAGGCAACTCAAATAGTTCCTAAGTGTTGTTTGTGTTCAATGATTGCATCCCATCATCCATGACATATTCCTACTCAAGATAACTGTTCATATGCGATGCCTCATCAAACTTTTTAGGCTCCCCATATATGTAAACAACAAATAATTCATATTAGGAGATCAACCATTATGTTGTCTAGTGGATGTCTATCTAAGACATGTCTGAAGCCCTATCAAGTGGTAGAGACCTGATTTTCTTTAACTACAACATGTGTGTCATCAATTGAATAGGAGTTTTTTCATTTCAAATATGACAAGTTGAATCACTTCTATCATTTTTCTCAAGTTCTATAAACTCCTTATCAAGCTACTTACCCTTTTGTAGGACTTGTCTATCTTTTTAGAGATCTAATTCATTGAATACAACATCAATGCTTCTTACCACATTCTTTTGTGTAGGATCCCAAAGTGTGTAACTATAGTTATCATATCCATAGCCTATGAAATAACACTTGAAAGACTTGACATTAAGTTCCTTAATTCTATAGATCAACATGCACATAGGCGACACACCCAAATGCACATAAGTGATTAAATTTTACCTCCTTCCTAGTCCATGCATATTCTGGTAACTCACCATTCAAGGAGTAAGATGGAGATTTTTTTATCAAATATACCGTTATATTGACTACATCTACCCAAAATTGTACTCGCAAAATTAAATAAATCCTCATGCTCTATGCACACTCCATAATTGTCATGTTTATTTGTTTTGTCACATTATAAAGTTTGGGCTTTCTCGGTGTAGTTTCTTATTACAAAAGGTTTAAACTCTTTGCCACAAAATTCATCATCATTATTAGAATTTAAACATTCCAATTTTAATACAATTTCATTCTCAACATGGGCTTTTCACTTTACAAAGATATAAAACACATCAAATTTGTTCTTTGAAAAAATAAACTGGTGATTTCCTTAATGTGTCGTCAATGAAACTTACAAAATAAACAACACCACAGAGAGAGGATACCTAACATGGACCCTATACATACATATGCACCAGCTCTAGTCGTTCCAATTTTCTAGCATAGACAACTTTGATGAATAACACCTTTTCCTATTTTCCATAAATACATTCCTCATAGAAATCAAGATCAATATCCCTCAACCCTTATAATTCTTCGTTGTTTACCAAAACAATTATACCCTTCTCACTCATGTGCCTAAGGCGCCTATGTCATAGGCTAGAGTCACCTCTAGATAATGACACTGTAATGGAGTTGTGGTTATTTGAAAACATATATAATATCCCCAATTTCGTCCCCTTGGCCGAGACCATAGCACCTTTAGTTATTTTTCAAGTGTCATCTAAAAAGGTAGTAGTTATGCCGCACTCAAACAATTGACTAATAGAAATTAAGTTCCTTATTAGGTGAGACATATGCCTAACTTCCTTCGACAATAACATTGTTTTACACAATTTTCACATTACCTTTACCAACAATATCACATGCATCATCATCTCCTACTTATATCTTCCCATAATTATCATTCACATAATTATCAAATAACTACATCTTAAAAGTAGCATGGATTGATGTACCAAAATCAACAACCCAAGACTCACTATAGGATTTCAAGGCCCCGAAAAGGATGATAAAGGAGGTAAAAATATTGTAACCTTGTTAATGATTTTGTTATTCAAATACCTTGAAACATTCGAAGCAACCTATGCCATAAGAGCAAGGTGCATAGTTCTCATGGCTTTCTAATCTAGAATATTTCAATTATTTTTATCATATTTTATGGTTTATTTCTCTTGATCAACAACTATATATCCTTCTAATACAAATAGTCCTCAATTTGAATCATCCAAAATGTGAAATTCATATTATTAAAATTTTCAATCATCATATGTCATTGTTGAAACATACCTTATGTACTAGTTGTTGGGAAGCAGTCCCCCTTTTGAGCGACGCAAATCTACTGGGGAGGGCTTCTCGCTCAGCACCCATTGGCCACCAATGAGCAGCTTCCACGTCACAATCCTCCCTTCTCGCTGAAAGTAACGGAGACGGGATTTGGGTCACGGGCTCAAATTAACAGAGACGGAACCCGGTTCTTATAACAGAGACAGAATCGGGTTTGTCTCCCTGAAACTAACAGAGAAAACCCAGTGTTAAAAGAAGACGGGAGAGAAAAAGTTCAGAAAAACCCCGCACTTTTTTCCCGCCTCTCGTACCTGCTCCCTCCTATTCGACGGCCGCCACCGGAACTGTCCACTGCAGCGCCTCCCTCTTGATTGACACCAAAACTGTCCACTGCAGCGCTCCCTCCTTGTCTATTGCATAGACTCGACCTTGACCAAATCCCCTCCGGAAAATTAGTCAAAAGAACACGGGAGAGAACATCGGGAGAAAAGGGCCAGATTTTTTTCCCGCCTCTCATACCTCCTCCCTCCTAATCAACCGTCGCCACTGGAACCGAGGAAGCCGGAGCACCACCCTCTTGATCGACCGCTACCACTCAGCTGCCGGAAAAGCCTCCATTTTTCCTGCCTCTCACACCTCCTCCCTCCTGATTGGCCGTCACTGCCGGAACCGAGGAATTAGTGTTTTGTGTCTTTACAGGCATGACAGGGCCAAGGCAGTTGAAATTTTAGTTAAAGACCTTAAAGTATTTGCTTCTTTCAATGAAGAACTTTTCAAAGAAATTACTAAACTGCTTACTCTTGATATCTTCAGGTGCTGATATGATTTAACAACTTGTTTTTTATTTTCTCTTCTTAGTTATGCGTATTATGTCTGAGTTGATTGTGAATTTTCTTCCTGCTTGTGTAATTGGTGCTATACCTAGGCAAAATGAACAACTTTCTAAGTACGGGGATACAAAATCGGCTCGAAATATCATGTTATTGGATCTTAAGAAGCTGATTGGAGCAAATCCTTTATTCCGTGACAAGCTTACATTTTCAGTGTTTAAACCCTCGCTTTTGCGAACTCATATTAACCAAAGGTAGTTCTCTTCTCTATTGGGGGCATATTCTATCTTTATGGAGAGAAAAACAAAATTGAAGTTCATGGACTTTGTCATTTTTGTCTAAATAAATTCTTAAAATTTTAGATGTAGACGAAAGTGCAAATTGTTTTAAGATGATATTTCTTCTTTTTCTGTCACATTGTTGTTTTGAAAGTTTCTCATTAGACTTTATTGAGCTTCTTTGCTGCATTTATAGTCTTAATTGGCAGCACCAACTATGTAAGAACCCTTGCCCCAACCCTGACATCAAAACACTCTTTACTGATCACACATGTACCCCTACTAATGATGCTCGTGCACCACCTCCTACCAATAGTCCCCTTGTTGGGCGTATTCCTACAGCTGGAGCATTTCCTCCCATTGGTGCTCACAGTGTAAGTCTTTTTGTCTTTGTTTTGTGGTGGGCATATGATTGTTACTTCTCTCGACTATTGTTTTACATCATTATATTCTGCAGCCTTTTCAACCAGTTGTTTCTCCTTCGGCTAGTGTTATTGCAGGATGGATGTCCAGCACCAATCCTATACCACATGCTGCTGTGGCAGCTGCCCCTCCTGGCCTTGTACAACCTCCTAATGCTGGTTAACCTCTTACTCTGGAACTTGTCCTTGCCACCTTTTTTCTTGATTTTTTTTATATATTTTTTTTATTTGTGCAGCTGCTTTCTTGAAACATCTGAGGGCACCTAATAGTGCTCTTGGGTTGGAGTACCAATCGGTTGATTCTGAACACTTGATGAAACGGATGCGCCAGTCTGATGGGGTACTATTACAACGACCAATAAATTTAAAGTTTTTACCTTTCTGTTGCTGGTAAAATGTTGGCAGCTACATAATCAAATTGGATATGTATTATTAGGTATCTTTTTTGGGCGCCACTCATCCACCTAATATTTACTCACAAGATGACCTTCCAAAGACTATTGTGCGATCTCTTAGCCAAGGTTCAAATGTCATGAGCATGGATTTTCATCCTCAACAGCAGACAATTTTACTTGGTGGACTTTCCCTCCTATGCAGTGCAGTGGTTTCACTAATTATATGATGAAGTCATTGTTAGTCACTGATGGCATAGGTCCATTAACATTTTCAATATTTTTACTTCAGTTGGGACAAATGTTGGTGACATTGGTATATGGGAAGTTGGTTCTCAAGAAATACTAGCTCATAAGACTTTCAAAGTTTGGGACATCTCAGTATGCATTCTTCCCAATTTTTAATTTTTCAGAGGTTACACCGTTGAGCTCATTCTAATTGTTGGTCCAATGAATTGTATACCAGACAGCATTGATGAAAGATGCCACCATTTCTGTCAATCAGTGCATTTGGGGTCATGACGGGTCAATACTGGGTAGAATTTTTTCCCTCATCTTTATCAGTGTTTCTATGTCTTAAAAGATCCTTCTTATAACCATATAACCATAATATGTGCATGTTCATCTTAAAAGAACCACTGTTCATTCTGCTGCTTGAATATAAGGTGTGGCGTTCTCCAAGCATATAGTTCAGGTGTACACTTACAGTCTAACCAGAGAACTGGGACAACATTTGGAAGACAAATCTCATATGCTAAAGGACGATGTGTCATTTTGTACCTCTTGTGTTCTGGTAGCTGACTTGTATGTTTCTGTCGATTGATGCACATGTAGGTAGGGTCAATGATATAGTATTCTCCCATCCTAACAAGCTACTCTGCATTGTAACATGTGGTGATGACAAGATAATTAAGGTAAATTTTTATGAGAACTTTGATGGAGAACAGAGAAATACAAATCAGGAGAAGTAAACACAAATGGACCATTAATTTATACATATTAAACGAATGGTAGGTTTGGGATGCTGTAGCTGGCCGTCGGCAATATACGTTTGAAGGCCATGAAGCTCCTGTATATTCTGTCTGCCCCCATTATAAAGAGGCTATCCAGGTCAGTTATTTTATAAGTTTTCCATTTGGAGGCACTCATTTTGAATGATATAAATGTGGTTCTACTTTGAACTGTTTTCCAAATAGCTGACCAATGGTTCACAATTCTCCTTCTCTTGTTATCACTTTTATGGATTTAGTTTCACTTGAACTTCTTCTGTCCAGTTCATATTCTCTACGGCCATTGATGGGAAAATTAAAGCTTGGCTGTATGATGCTATGAGATCCCGAGTTGATTATGATGCTCCTGGGCTTTGGTGCACTACTATGGCATATAGTGCAGATGGCACTAGGGGTGGAAA
The DNA here is from genome assembly GCA_035235625.1 of Saururus chinensis. Taxonomy (NCBI): domain Eukaryota; kingdom Viridiplantae; phylum Streptophyta; class Magnoliopsida; order Piperales; family Saururaceae; genus Saururus; species Saururus chinensis. The sequence goes on from CP141141.1 coordinate 374,180, forward strand.
TGGTCTTCGGTCGACCGTGTTTGAGTCCATGTCGGCAATGTCTGCGCCCAATTGACTGTGACCGAAGTGACCAAATATTTCAGTCTCTGTCATGGTCAAAATAATCGGTTGACTCGGTGACCGCGTGACCGGTCAGCAAAAATCCCGCTCCCAGCCCTCTACCCTTTTTTTCTCCCGGTGCTTCTTCTCCCTTCTGCCCTCTTCCCTGCCATCCTCTCATTGCTCCAGTGAGCCCTAGCCCCAGAGGAGAATGTGGTACATTTTTTTTTCTTCTGAGAATATGATCTTCAGCCAAATTAATTTTCTCTGCACATTTCTAGTGTTCTGTTTGAAATGATATTCCTGTTATCAAATGTTTTTGCAGCTGAAGACTGTTGCTTTGATTGTTGCGCTCTCTTATGTAGACTCAATCCTTTGTTATTTGTTAACATTGTTAGTCAGGAGAAAGTCCTGAGTTACTAGGCTTATAAATAGAGCACTATAGATGTTGGAGCCGCTAGTTGTTACTAGGCTTATAAATCCTTTGTTTCTGTTTGAAGTTTCTTACTCCATTGGTAGTCTCTTTGTTGTTTGGCAATTAGTGGTGACTCATCTGTTGAATTAAGAGAGATAACCAAATGATTGAAATAAAAAGCATAACGATTATGAGTTGAACTGGCTAGTTAGCTAGTTGTAAACTATAACTAAACTTAAATTAATCTAATATTATACTAAAAAATTAGACAAAAAAAGTGTATAAAATAAATTAATATATTCCACACAAACCAAATACAAGAGTTGGGAGTTGAAAGCCATAGTCCACCTTGTGCTTGGAGGGGCAGGGGCAGGAGCAGGAGCAGGAGCAGGGTAGAGTAGCTCCATGCTAATCCCTACCCAAGCCCCTGCACAGCACAGGGAAGGGCAGTTTTCCACCTTGGCAAAGTTCCCTACCCAAGCCCCTGCACAGCACAGGGAATGGCACTTTTTCATGATTATTTGGGAGTTTTCGGATTAAATTCTGTTTTGGTGGATTTTTCTTCCTATTGTTTGTTGCTTCTGCTTCTGTTTATGTTTATGTTTCATGATGGTAATATATGTCTAGTTTTTACTCCATTCTAGAGCATTGTTGTACTATTCGCATGAAAAGTTCTAAATGTAATGGTTTTTATAATCCTTAGTTTTCTAGAGCAATTACATATGTATTTTTTTCTCTGGGCAGTTGAACTCGAGGTTTGTTGGTGCCTCTTTGCATTTTTGGGAACGGTCGGAATACTTCTGGAAAAAACGATACAAAGGTACTGGATTTAAATCTATTGACTCTCTTTTTGGTTTGCATTTGTTGTTGCTTTGAGAAATTGTACGAAGCTTGCATATTCATTAGCGTCAGCCATTATCTGTGTTTTATTGTCATTTTTCTCCATCCTAGGATGAAATTTAATTGTTCTTCTTTGGGATCAGACTACACTATACTATCATGTAAGGGTTTTTTTACTTTTCTCGCTCAGCTTTTGTCTCTTAGGTGCGGATAAATCAATACTCTTAGGTGAGGATGATTTATTTCATAATGGGATCAATGCCTCTGATATTGATCTGTTGTCCATTTTGAGCTATCTCGATTCTGTGCTAACGCCCCGAGTCCATTTTTGTGCAATCTACAGTAATTATTTAGTTTTTTTTATTATATTTGTATATGGTAGTCCAAAGATGTGCTTGTTTGTATTCCTTTTAGTGATTTTCTTATATATATATATATATATATATATATATATATATATATATATATATATATATATATATATATATATATATATATATATATATATATATATTATATGCATCGAGAGAGATTAATATTAGCGTTTTTGTTCTATCAATGTAGGTTCTGAGAGCACATTTGTGTGGAGTAGCAAAAATAGTTGAGAAGTGAAATGTAAGGAAGGAGGTTGTTACCAGAGAATACACAACTTTGGTTGGGAGGCATGCTAGTGAAAAGATGTATTGATATATAAAAATGTTGTCCACCAGAAATGCTTTTGGACCAAATCACATGTTCTATTGGGCTAATAGCATTTGCTTGACCATTTTTTGTTGGTGATCTGCTCCAGCGCAAAATTAATATTGTAGTTTGACTAATCAGTGCTAAAATGAACAGTGTGTATCCTCTCTTTTTGGAGTTCCTGAGCTCGTCTTGTTCACATCCATTAGATGTTGTAAAGAATAGTTTTCAAAGGACCATTAATGTATTTATAACTGAAAATGCTCAGATCACGTTTGAAACAATATTGGCCATTGAATTGAGGAAAATTGACAGGGGCAGATATGATCTCTTCCTGTATTTATTTGTAGAAAGATAAGTCTAGTGAAGGACATTTGACTGTTTGTTGTGGAATGCTTAAAAATGTCTTATCAGCATCTTGTTTGCTTAAGAATATAGCAGAGAAGGGATATTGTAGATCTGATAGTTGTGTTTGGCTGGAATGATCTCCCAATGATGTTGTTTTAAGGGTAGAGTGACCAACATAATTACTCGAGTTGGAGAATTAAGTCCTCACTCAGATTCAAAATGTCTACTCTTTCAGACATTTTATTTTCTTAAAAATAAAATTATTACAGATCAACGAGTATTAGAAGAGAAAATAGGTGACATCATGATCTGCAGAACCATTGTGGGGGGAAGTGTGAGGACAACAAGAGAGGGTTGGGTAGGAAAAAGTATTTTTTTATAGAATCCAAAATAAATACTATAAACTAAGTAAAAAAACAAAAAACAAAAACGGTCTGACCATTTTCATGTTTGTGTCTGTGACCATGTCCATGACCATTGTAATCACTGGAAATGTTATAGTATTATTGCTTCAATGTTGTAATTGCTACAGCGTTGTAGTGTTATTGGTGCTACAACATTTTAACATTATTGCTACAACTTTGCAGCGTTATTGCTCCAACGTTGTAGCATTATCGCTACAATGTTGCCGAAATAATGCTCAAACGTTGCAGCGTTATCGCTGCAACGCTGTAGTGTTGTAGCATTATCGCTGCAATGTTGTAGCGATAATGCTACAACGTTGCAACATTGTCGCCATAATGTTGCAGCAATATCACTACAACGTTGCAGCGTTATTGCTGCAACGTTGCCGCATTATTGCCGCAACGTTGAGCATTGTAGCATTATCGCTGCAACGTTGTAGCAGTATTGCTTCAACGTTGGAGCAGTATAGCTGCAACATTGTACCAATAACGCTGCAACGTTATAGCAATATCGCAGAAAAGTTGCAGCGTTATTGCCGCAATGTTGCAGCGTTATTACTACAATATTGCTGCGATAATGCTACAACGCTCAACGTTGCAGCATTAACGCTGCAACATTGCGGCAATAACGCTGCAACTTTGCCGCGATATTGCTGTAACATTGCTGCGTTATTGGTACAATGTTGTAGCGATACTGCTCCAACGTTGAAGCAATACTGCTACAACGTTGCAGCGACAATGCTACAAAGCTCAACATTGCAGTAATAATGTTGCAACATTGCGACAACGTTGTGGCAATAATGCTGTAACGTTGCTGCGATATTGCTGCAACGTTACGGCGATAATACTACAACATTTCTGCGTTATTGTTACAACGTTGCAGCGATAATGCTACGCTATAGTGTTGCAATGATAACGCTACAATATTGCAGTGATAATACTACAACGATGCAGTAATAACGCTCTAACGTTGCAGCGTTATTGCTACAACATTGCAGCCATAATGCTACTACGCTGCAACGTTGTGGCATTATCGCTGCAACGTTGCACCAATAACACTGCAACATTGCAGTGATATTGCTGCAATGTTGTAGCGATAATGATACAACATTGCAGCAATAACACTGCAATGTTTGAGCGTTATTGCGGCAACGTTGTAGCATTATCGCTGCAATGTTTGAGCGTTATTACGGCAATGTTGTAGCGATAATGATACAACGTTGCAGGAATAACGCTGCAACGATACTGCTACAATGTTGTAGCACCAATAATGCTGCAACGTTGTAGCGATTACAACATTGCAGCGATAACGCTACAACATTTGTAGTGATTAGAACGGTCATGGACACGGTCACGGTCACAGACATGGAAATGGTCAGACCGTTTTTATTTTTTTATTTTTTTTACTTAGCTTATAGTATTTATTTTGGATTATATGAAAAATAAATATTGTTTCCCACCCAACCCTCTCTTGCCGTCCTCACACTTCCCCCCACATTTTTCCCACCCTTCCCTCTCCCTTATACGTGTCCATCTATGGCCGCCGTGCTCGAATTTAGTATAATTGGCCGTCATGCTCAAATCTCACTTGCCTCTGCAGCCCGCCGTATTGGAATTGCATCACGATCAAGGAGTCTTTCTATATCTAGTACAAATGCAAGTATGATTTTATAATAAATATTATCAAAATTTTGTTTAATTGTGTCTATAGACGTTACTGTTTATGCAAATTAGGTTTGATTCCTTAGAAAAAAATATACTAAAGTTCCATTTCATAGGTCGCTCTGGTTCTACAAATCATGATGTCACCTATTTTCTCTTCTAATACTCATTGTTCTGCAGTAATTTTATTTTTAAGAAAATAAAATGTCTGAAAGAGCATACATAACTGAATCTGAGTGAGGAATCAACTTTCCAATTCGAGTAATTATGTCAGTCACTCTACCCTTAAAACAACACCATTGGGAGATCATTCCAGCCAAACATAACTAGTAGACCTACAATATCCCTTCTCTGCCATGTTCTTAAACAAACAAGACACTCATAAGACATTTTTAAGCATTCCACACCTAATGGATGTGAACAAGACGAGCTCAGGAACTCCAAAAAGAGAGGATACACATTGTTCATTTTAGCACTGATTAGTCAAACTACAATATTAATTTTGCGATGGAGCAGATCACCAACAAAAAATGGTCAAGCAAATGCTATTAGCCAAATAGAACATGTGATTTGGTTCAAAAGCATTTCTGGTGGACAACATTTTTATATATCAATACATCTTTTCACCAGCACGCCTCCCAACCAGAGTTGTGTATTCTCTGGTAACAACCTTCTTCCTGCCCTTTCCCTTCTCAACTATTTTTGCTACTCCACACAAATGTGCTCTCAAAACGACAGAACCTACATTGATAGAACAAAAACACTAATATTAATCTCTCTATACATATACATAATATATATATATATATAAGAAAATCACTGAAAGGAATACAACAAGCACATCTTTGGACTACCATATACAAATATGATTAAAAAAACTAAATTATTACTGTAGATTACACAGAAATGGACCCGAGGCGTTGCTTCACCAATTAATAAATATATATATATATATATATATATATATATATATATATATATATATATATATATATATATATATATATATATATATATAAGAAAATCACTGAAAGGAATACAACAAGCACATCTTTGGACTACCATATACAAATATGATTAAAAAAACTAAATTATTACTGTAGATTGCACAGAAATGGACCCGAGGCGTTGCTTCACCAATTAATAGATAGAAGCACAGAATCGAGATAGCTCAAAATGGACAACAGATCAATATCAGAGGCATTGATCCCATTATGAAATAAATTATCCTCACCTAAGAGTATTGATTTATCAGCACCTAAGAGACAAAAGTTGAGCGAGAAAAGTAAAAAAACCCTTACATGATAGTATAGTGTAGTCTGATCCCAAAGAAGAACAATTAAATTTCATCCCAGGATGGAGAAAAATGACAATAAAACACAGATAATGGTTGATGCTAATGAATATGCAAGCTTCCTACAATTTCTCAAAGCAACAACAAATGCATACCAAAAAGAGAGTTAATAGATTTAAATTTAGTACCTTTTTATCATTTTTTCCATAAGTATTTTGACCGTTCCCAAAATGCAAAGAGGCACCAACAAACCCCGAGTTCAATTGCCTAGAGAAAAAAAATACATATGTAATTGCTCTAGAATACTAAGGATTATAAAAACTTTCAATATTTTGACTTTATGATATTTTGTACAATCTCAACCCCAACATCTGCAATTCCTAGATATAAATTTATATACTTACTTTATCATGTGAAAGAAGTTCAAAAGTGGGTCCAAAGAATCGTGCTCGAAGTCCTTCAATGACCTATTTAATGGCTAACAATACATTAATAACTAAGAACAGAAGACAAATGTCAAAATCTATTTTTGATGCATTAAATGTTACACTCACGATATAGACAGAACATCACCTTACACGAAGGACCTTCAAATAGTATATTCAAGACTTTAGAAACCAACTTGGCAGTGTCAACTGTCCTTGAAAAGGTTGAATAACAAATCCGGACTTTATCAAGATCTATATTGCATTCCTTATGTTCCTAAAAGAAAGAGAATTTGAAATTAATTGTAAAAGTCAAGATGTATCAAAAAGAGTAGTTACGCCGAAAAGAGTAGTTACGTCAAGATCAAAAAAGACAAGAACTAAGTTATAGAAAGCCCACATCAATGCATCATCACACTTAACTCTCGTGGACAATCATGATATCTGACTCATAAGCATAGAGTATGATATTTTTCTTTGAAAAGAGGATACACAAGTTAGAAATTTTTTTTGTGAAGTCTATCATTTGAGGGATAGCATATCCTCTAGTGACAAGTGAGGTTCCATGTATGCTGGATATGAAGTTTACAAAAAGAATGTCAAGAAGAATCATCTATATTGAAGCTGATCAACAGTGTAATCCTTGAAAGCTTACAATGTCTCTTATTAGGGAAATCAAAATGCTGTAGTTACACATTCCTCGTACACTATACTTTCCTTACAGCTCAATTTATCCCAAGAAGAGGTTCTAAACAATCAAAAGTATGCATGAAAAATATAAACAATATGAAAGAAAGACGCAAAGAGAAGTAGTTATGAAACTACCCATGAAAAGAATTTCATATTTATCCTTACAGAGTAGTAATGTTCCTCCATTGGCCAATGAATTCAGTAATTCTACCAGTAAATGAGTTGTTCGATGCCCACCTGGAAAAATTAACTGCCTTTGATGCAAGTTTTAATTATGGCAACATAAACACAACATGCCATAATGAGCATCTTGTACACAAAGTTGTAACTACTTACACAGCTAGTAAGATTCGCAGATTTGAGAATGTTGAAGGAATCTCACCACCAATGTCTGCACTATCTATATACCTGGCAACTATAAACTAGATCAAAAATCACTTCCCAAAAAACTGACAAGATCTTAGTCAGATAAGATCTGATTAAGGTAAACAAACAGACCCTTAGTCACAGCAAACAAAGCAAAGAGATGCATACTTAGGAGCTAAAAAGAAGCAAAATCAGTTAGCTGGCACCAAGGTTCCATGTGAACAAAAATAAGAGAGACACAAAAGAATTGTATTCATTACAGCAAGTGGGAAAAAAATAAGAGAGGAAAATACATTCTAAACAACGCCTAAATGATTTACTTACAGAAGCTGGAGTAAGGATAGTCATGGTAGTAAGTGCAAGTTCTTGTGAGATGTGACATTTGAGTATACAGATTCCGTCTCCAAACTTTCGTCGCCACTTTTAGCACAATGGACCCTGTATATAGAAACCAATTATGCAAATATTTAGCTTCTACTTTCAACACAAAAAAGGAAAAAAAGTTGACTCCTCTAGCTATAGCTTTGCTGAAAGGAACATGCAAACAACTTCAAATAATTGGTCACTCTAGTCACAGAAAAGTAATTAAGAGGCTTGTCCTAGCAAGATATATGACAAGATATATAAAGCACAACAACACAAGGCAGTACCTGCTCAAAAGTTCAATTCAAAAAAGACTCTTCACAGTCTCAACATTTCCCCTACACCACATTTAAAAATATGTATGTTATAATATTAATCATCCTATTTGAATTACAGGAGCCATCTTTGCTCCTGCAACTTTGTTGTTCTATGAAACCACCACACTTCCTGCATTTAAACTTGATAAAACAAAGGTTGGTATCATTAGGGCCTCAATATAAAGCTAAATAATTCCATCATAATGAAATGACACTGGAAATGAAAACTAACCATCCAAAAATGCATTGAAGCAACAGGTTTAACATTCCGATCAAGCTCATTGAACAGATCACATGTTGCTAGTGCCAAAAACTGTGAGGGCTGATCTAGTTCACTGCTTCTACTTGAGTGAGTATAGCTGATTCACCAGAGCAAATCATAAAGTATACTAGAAAAATAAAAGCTTCCAATGATTAATTACATGAATAAGGAACAAAGGACAAGAACAATACTTCAGCAAAGCTGACTTCAATTCAAGGACCGAATGCAAACATTGCAAGGTGGAGTTCATGTAGCAGGTATTTCCAAGATTAAAACAAACCAGCAGAGTGACCCTTGCAACAGAAAAAACATCATATTTACAATATATCATAATTTAGGCATCTATATTAAATACATTCTGCAAGATTGCAAAGCTATAGCCCTCCAAAACTACACAAACTTGAGCATTAGCTAAACACAAATTTCATCAAAGATAATATTAATAACATACCGCTTACAAAATTTGTTTGAGACATAACAAAATAAATAGAAGGTTTACACACAAGATTAAGATTACATTTGCAGAATAAGACCAGGCACCTAGTAATTTTCAGTAGTCAAACACAAATTGAGTTGTCTAGCACTGATACTAAAACAATAAATACCATTTTAACAGAAAACAAAGAGAGATCAGAAGAATAGCCTACTTGTAATTAGTAATAATCACCATTCCACCAACTCGTGCTTCAAACAATGAGTTCTATGTTGTCAAAATCTGAGAAAAAGCATAAAAGCACATGACCTTTCTGAATTTCAACAGGTTATTCATGAGAATATATATATATATATATATATATATATATATATATATATATATATATATATATATATATATATATATATATATATATATATAGTTCTCACCACATCCACAGATTGCTCCTCCTCTGGAAGGCCTTCCATGAAGGCAGGGCCTTTCTCTGGTGCATTAACGATCTCATCAGCAGTTCCCATCAACATTAATTTTTGACCCTGATCGGCAAAGCTCACAAAGTAACTAAGGCATATATCATAACTAATGAAGAAAGGTAAAAGAACACAGAAAAGCTATGTAACAAGGCCAAAGTGTTGTAGATTACCTACGCGTCTTCTTTCTTGGTGAGAGACTGAGAGATATTTGGGCAATGCCAAACGAAGGCAGAGGAGAAACAGAGCACGAAATGCAGGCTCCCCCCACGCCATGCTTTGCCAATATACAGACTAGACAAAGAAAATCAATGCGGAAACACAATGATATGAGAGACAGATGAAGAGATATTTAGCATTACTATTTGGGAGCCGCTGCGGCTTCCTCAGTTCCAACAGTGACGGCCAATTAGGAGGGAGGAGGTGTGAGAGGCTGGAAAAGGGGAGGCTTTTCCGGCGGCTAAGTGGTCCGGTCGATCAAGAGGGAGGCGCTCCGACTTCTTCGGTTCCAATGGTGACGGTTGATAGGGAGGGAGGAGGTGTGAGAGGCAAAAAAAAGAGGTTTTTTTTCCGCCGGCAATTTGGTCACTGTCGATCAAGAGGGAGGCGCTCCGACTCCTCGGTTCCATTGGCGACGGTCAATTAGGAGGGAGGAGGTATGAGAGGTGGGGAAAAAGTCCGGGCTTTTTCTCCCAATGTTCTCTCCCGTGTTCTTTTGACTAGTTTTCCGGCGGCGATTTGGTCAAGGTCGAAGTTGTGCGATAAGCCCGGTTCCGATGGCTCTTGTTCATGATCAATCAAGAGGGAGGGGCTGCGGTGGACAGTTTCGGTGGCAACGGTCGACTAGGAGGAAGCCCGGTTCCGGTAGCTCTTGTTCACGATCGATCAAGAGGGAGGCGTTGCAGTGGATGGTTCCGGTGGCGAAGGTCGATGAGGAGGGAGGAGGTATGAGAGGCGGGAAAAAAGTCTAGGCTTTTTCTGAACTTGTTCTCTCCCGTCTTTTTAACACTCGGTTTTCTCTGTAAGATTCAGGGAGAAGAACCCGGTTCCCTCTCTGTTAGAAGAACCGGGTTCCGGTTAATTTCACTGAAAAGGTCGTAACCCAAGTTCCGTCTCCGTTACTTCAGTGAGAAGGGAGAAACTTATATGAATTTCGGTTCTTGTGACGTGGAAGCTGCTCATTGGTGGCCAATGGGTGTTGAGCGAGAAGCCCTCCCCAGCAGATTCGCGTCCCCTTTTGAGAGGTGTACAAGATAGTTGTACAACGTAGAAAATGGATGTGCCAAGAAAAAATATAAGATTTAACGTGGTCTAGCAATGTACTAACCTCCTTCTGTCACACAAATCTACTATTTTTCAAAATAATTGCAAATGAGAAGATTATAATTCTCAAATCCTCTCAACTCTCAAAGCATAAAGCTTTTACACTATTGTCAATCATCCATCAACCACACTAGGGTTCTTTAGCAACACTTATATAACTCCATGGACGTACATAAGAGTACAAGCCTATTTGGAGAAATAAATCTAAGTACAAACAATAAGAAAGAATCCAAATCATAGTAAAATTGAGTGCCAAACGATTCGACTATTGATTGCTAGGAAACTGTGATCGATCGCATATTGTTTGTCTCTCATATGAGACTTCCAGAACGTTGAATGATCAATTAGTTCAATCGCCCATGCCACTGATTGATTGGTCCATATGAACACCAATTCTAGTACTCCTGTCTATCAATTGCATTGCATTGGCCATCAATTGCACCTTCCTTTTGCGCATATTACTCTCTCATACACAACATATTGCCCTATATATGTGACACCCAAAATTTCCCAAAAGAAAGTTCACTTTTTTATAATAAATAAAAAAATTTGGTTCAATTGTCAATGACCATCGACATGTCGATGGTTCTACTGATGAGAACAAACATGTTCTATCGGCGAGCATCGACACACTAAAAGAATTACCAATGATAATTGCATGCATGTTGTTATCACAATATATGAAATGTTTAGGTAGTTTTAGACTTCGGGAGTAGTTATCTTAGTATTTAAGGGCGTAGAAACTGACTCATTGTGGGAAAAGGAGTCCACAAAAAGGCCACGCACTAGTAGGGAAGTGTTCGGAGGCTGACAAGAGAAGGAAGATTTGTGCTTTGAGGTTGAATTGCTTTCTAAACTCAAAAATCTTAAATGAAATTCTCTTATTTGGAATTCCTTCAAATTCTTCGTGATTGTGAACTAGTGTATTTGTCATAAGCAAATGAATCCAAGTGATTGACGTCGTTTTAATGGAGTATTTGGGATTTTAATATTTTTAGTGAGAATTATGATTCAAGTACCTTAATCCTTCATTATGGAAAAGTTTTTTGTTGGATTTTATGACAAAAATATGTTTTGAAATCAATTCTTGAGTACTTGGTCTTAATTTTTCAATCGTCGGTATGATCACCAGCGTGTCGGTGGACACACCCCCAAGAGGAAGAGGATGAGCAGTACTCTACAAGTATGCATTGAAATGTATGATATTTTAGTCATCAGTTGTAATGACCCGACCCGAGCTGGGCCCACAAAATCACTAATAGAAAATTTATTCTCTTACTTAAGCCAGGAATCATCGTCTGTGTGCGAGAGATACAACGTTCGTCTACGCACTACGAGGCTTTAGGGCTTCCTCGTACATAGACTTAGGTTGTAACGAACACATACACACAACGAAGCTTCATAGTTCATTGCATGTAAAACAGAATAAAACATATTATTATAATTAATTTGGATTGGGCCAACGTTGCCTTGTCGTTGGTTGCCTACATACGTATTGGATATTATTCCAATACGATCGGATCCGAACATAGTTCTGCCTTATGGCTACTACATACAACAAATATCACAAAATCATATGTATAAAATACATATATACTGATTTTCAATCAGAGTTATGCAAAAACCGATAAAACACCGGCAATACACATCTCGCTCTATCACAGTTTGGGATCAATCACATTCACATGTCTCGCTCCATCACTGAGCCGAGACTGAACACACACCATACGTCTCGCTCTACCAGAGAACAAGATGAAACATATCTACAGGTCTCGTCTACCACTGAGCCGAGACTGAAAACACACTACATGTCTCGCTCTATCACTGAGCCGAGACCGAACACACACATCACACGTCTCGCTCTACCTTAGAGCAAGACCACACACATCATGGCATAAAAGCACACCTCATGGCATATAAGCACACATCATGGCATAGCACACATCATTCTATAATTAAAACGGGAGATCTGAAATGCTTACTCCCCTCATGTCTTGCGAGGTAGTAGTATTCGGAGTTGCTCGTATGAGCATCCTCCCCTTCAGATTCGAAGATAGTAGACGAAGCTTCCTCTAGCCTCCATACGTTCCTCGTTTTGTATTTAAAGACAACGTATAAATGTTCTCCTTGCTGGAGACTCTTTTCGTTTTCTGCGCCCATGAGCGGTGGACACAACCTCCCTTACTCTGGATTAGTTCTCTTGATGTAGCCCGACAACTTTGGACAGAACTCCGTCTTGCTCCGGGCCCCTTTTTCTTGTTCGGCGCTCGAGGATAACGGGTAGAGCCTCTCTTTGTCTCAGGGCATTTCCTCTTTATACGGTTACCAACTTGGAAAACGGAGCCCTCCATTGTGTAGACACACTTGATTTAGTCAAGAACACCTCTTGAATCGACTAAATCAGAGTTAGGATGGACAGAAACAGAGAAATTGAAGTTGGTTGGTGCTCGAGGACAACGGGCAGAACCACTCCTTGTCTTAGGGTGTTTCATCCTTATATGGACTCCAACTCGAAGAAGGACCCCTCCATTGCGTAGAGCACACTCGATTTAGTAGGAAACAGGTCTTGAACAGCCTTAATTGGCCCCAGAACGGTAAAAAATGGGGCCGAAGAAGTTCCGATTCGAAAACAGAATGGAAATGGGGTATATATAGCCCCCGAGCCGCGAAAAGCACTACGTCGCGCCGCCAAATCCAGTGGCGCCGTGGTTTTAGGGCTGCGGCGCTGCCGTACACGTGGCTCATTCCTACGTGCGCAAATTCACATGCCTGCTGCGTCGTGGATCCACGGCAGCCTCGATTTCGCTAGCGCGTCTCGCGCCGTGGCGGCCTATTTATTTTTTTATTTTTCTTTTTCTTCTTTCTTCAAACACGATAACTTCTTACCCCGGATTCGGATTCGCGTGTTCTTAATACCGCTGGACTCGTATTGACGAGCCCTTCGATACAAACCCACTTAAAGTAGAAAATCACAATATTTCCAAGTGGGTCTTGCCTATTTTCCATGTTTCCCGAGGTCGTAACTTCTTGTATTGACCTCCATTTTGCGCGTTCTTAGAATCGTTACGCTCGTTTCTTCAAGCTCTACTCATATATGGAGGTTTCACCCTCTAAAACCCTCTAAAATTTATCCCAAAATTATCTAATTAGGCCTAACCCTTCAAGTTAGATGTAATCGAAAAATGAGTCGTTACATTCTCCCCCCCTTAATAGAATTGTGTCCTCACAATTCGCCTAAAATACTTTTCTAAACACAACAAAATTCAGTCATTATTCCGACACAAATCACAGATAACATTCCGATAATTTAGAATAGGAGGAAATTTTACAAAGAAAATCTAATAGCTCATAATCGTATAAAATACTTTAAACAAAATCCAATAATTTAGATCAGATAAAATCGTCACAACATAATCCAATAACTCATGATCAGATAAAACACTCTAAACACAATCTAATGCTTACGTCAAAAGTAGATAAATTGAAACTCAAAACACAAACATCAAATCCGGATCAAGAAAATCCCGTCAAACACAATTCAAAACACTCCCGGATTTCATTATCCGTTACTCACAATTCAACAATTTGGTAGAAAAATCATTTCACAAAATTCAACTTAAAATCACAATTTTCTTTTCAATACACAGTGGATCTTTTCAGCTCAAAACACATACCGTGATACTAAACGGTGTTCCTTCCAATACTCATGGGGTAATCGAAGGGCTCACAAGGATAGGAGATTGCCCATGTCTCCACACCTGTGTGCGCGCATCACTAGCCGATTATTTTTCTATCAGCGGGCATCTCACTAATCACCGCAATGCCAAACGGCCTTCCCTTGTGCTCATGGGGCAACGAGAGGTCACTAAGAATTGGAGTTTCCTATGATCTCCACATATATGCATGCTCAACCAATTTCTTGATCAGTATCTATTAACGATAGTTTTTGGGCTTTATACTAAATTACTATCTATAGAGCTTGAAGATCCAACAATTTAAAATCACACTTTTCTTTTCAAAATCATGGGGAAATCGAAAGACTCACAAGGATAGGAAGATTGCCCATGATACTCCACACCTATGTGTGTGCGTCACTAGCCGGTTATTTTGCTATCGGTAGGCATTTCACTAATCACTTCACACGCCACAATGCCCAACGGCCTTCCCTCGCGCTCATGGGGCAACGAGAGGTCACTAAGAATAGGAGTTTCTCATGATCTCCACATCTATGCACACACAACTAATTATTTTTCTAGATCAGTATCCACTAACGATAGCTTTTGGGCTTTATACCAAATAACTATCTATAGAGCTTGGAGATCCAAATCATCGGAAAACCTCATATTCAAATCAATTCCAGGGAAAATAATCCCGATTAAACTAGACTCGAAATCAAAATCCATTTCAATACACTGGTGGAATCAACCTTGAAGCTATCCACTAACACCTCATGACCCATACTACAGATGTTTGATGGTTTCTGCTTAGTAATTCCACAGGCAATTGAGATAAATTTACAAAATTTCAAATCTGTTTTAAAATAACCAAAGATTTGAAATCAAATTTTCATAGCAAACCTACCAACAGATTCAACCCTAGAGTAATCCACTAACACCTTGTATCTCATATAACAGGTATTTAGTGATTTCTCTTCAAAAATTCCACCGTTTTTCAAAATAAATTCACTTCTTAATCAAACACATTTTCTAAAATTAACAATTTAAAATTAAATTTTATTTCAATATTCGAGTAGAATTAACCGTAAAGTTTTCCACTAGCACCTCATGTCCCATACCATGAGCGGACGGTGGTTACCCTTTGGCAATTCCACCGTAGTTAAAAACATATTTGAAAGCAAATTTTATTTCAATACCCGAGTAGAATTAACTGCAGAATTTTTCCACTAGCGCCTCATGTCCTATACCATAAGCGGTTGGTGGTTACGCTATGGTAATTCTACTGTAGTTTAAAACACATTGAAATCGAAATCGTTGAAAATATTTGAAAAAGAATCATGTAACAAATTCAAAACAAAATTTTCAATCGAGTCTAATTCAAATCACAATTCATAAAAATCAAGGCTTCCTATTAAATCCAAAGCCATACGAGAAAACAAAATTTCAATTCATTATTGATTGAAATTCAAAAAAATTTGGAATCCATTTCAAATTTGATATATCACATGCAGAAAGAAATTCTAATATAAATCTAAATAAACTAATTCAAAAAAGAATTTTTTTAAATAACTTACAGTCAAATTTCAGAATTCATAAAATCAGAATTCATATAAATCCCGATGTCAAATATACACAATGAAAGGTTTAAAAGCAAAGTTCATATTAAATCCAATTAAAAATTAAACATGATGCAACACATTTAGACTTAAACTATAAATACTTTTCAAGTAAACAATGAAAATTATCAAATTGATGTTTGCATCAAAACTCATGCAATACATTCAAGGCAGAAATTTCATATCAATTTTAATTTAAGATTGACATTTGCAAAGTCTAAATTTGCCATCAATCGGATACACACACGTAGAATAAAAATAAAAATTACTTATAATTAAACAAATCATAATTTATCAACATTAGACTTTGATGCTATTTTAATATCACATCAGCATAACAAAAATACAAATGTAATATGACTCATTCATAATGACATTTTTCAATCATCAAATTGATGTTCATATCTAATCCCTTACAATAAATGGTGAACGGAGTATCAAATAACATATATAAAATTCTTACCACTTCAGATGCAACACATTCAAAACAAATATTTTAGATCAATCCTAATGTAAGATCAGCATTTGCAAAAATTAGAGTTTATCTAATACCACACATGTAGAATAAAATTCTAAACCACTTTTAATTAAACATATTAGAATTCATGAAATCAAATTCATAGAAATTCCGATGACATACCAGCATTACAAATCAAAATCAATCATAACTTATTCATAACATAAATTTCAAATCAAAATCCACTTCAAAATCGGAGTTCTTAAAACCGGAGTCCTTAAATACGATCTCACGCTTATAGAGTGAAAAGTACACAATTGGAGTTCTCACTGATTCCAATATCACATATGCAGAACAAACGTTCATAATAAAATTTTTTACAAAATCCGATGTCAAATATGCAATAAATATATTTTTTTTAAAAAAAAAATTGAAGCTACTCTTAAAGCCGATAACAAACATGCAAAACAAAATTTTCACAATTGGAGTCGGTATTAACTCTAATGTTACTCGAAAAATTTACAATAGGAGTATGTACTAAATTAATACAATACTTCCCGAATAAAAGCTTTAGGTCAAATTGACCCTCATAAAACGGAACATCAAATTGAATCAAATTTTTGGATCAAATCAACATATATTTTAAAATATTCTTCTCTCGCAGACAGAGCAATGCTCTGATACCATTTGTAAAGACCCGACCCAAGCCAGGCCCACAAAATCACTAATAGAAAATATATTCTCTTACTTAAGCCAGGAATCATCGTCTGTGTGCGAGAGATACAACGTTCATCTACGCACTACGGGGCTTTAGGGCTTCCTCGTACATAGACTTAGGTTGTAACGAACACATACACACAACGAAGCTTCATAGTTCATTGCATGTAAAATAGAATAAAACATATTATTATAATTAATTTGGATTGGGCCAATGTTGCCTTGCCGTTGGTTACCTACATATGTATTGGATATTATTCCAATACGATCGGATCCGAACATAGTTCTGCCTTATGGCTACTACATACAACAAATATCACAAAATCATATGTATAAAATACATATATACTGATTTTCAATCAGAGTTATGCAAAAACCGATAAAACACCGGCAATACACATCTCGCTCTATCACAGTTTGGGATCAATCACATTCACATGTCTCTCTCCATCACTGAGCCGAGACTGAACACACACCATACGTCTCGCTCTACCAGAGAACAAGATGAAACATATCTACAGGTCTCGTCTACCACTGAGCCGAGACTGAAAACACACTACATGTCTCGCTCTATCACTGAGCCGAGACCGAACACACACATCACACGTCTCGCTCTACCCTAGAGCAAGACCACACACATCAAGGCATATAAGCACACTTCGTGGCATATAAGCACACATCATGCCATAAAAAGCACACCTCATGGCATATAAGTACACATCATGGCATATAAGCACACATCATTCTATAATTAAAACGGGAGATCTGAAATGCTTACTCCCCTCATGTCTTGCGAGGTAGTAGTATTCGGAGTTGCTCGTACGTGCATCCTCCCCTTCAGATTCGAAGATAGTAGATGAAGCTTCCTCTAGCCTCCATACGTTTCTCGTTTTGTATTTAAAGACTACGTATAAATGTTCTCCTTGCTGGAGACTCTTCTCGTTTTCTGCGCCCGTGAGCGGTGGACACAACCTCCCTTACTCTGGATTAGTTCTCTTGATGTAGCCCGGCAACTTCGGACAGAACTCCATCTTATTCCGAGACCCTTTTTCTTGTTCGGTGCTCGAGGATAACGGGTAGAGCCTCTCTTTGTCTCGGGGCATTTCCTCTTTATACGGTTACCAACTTGGAAAACGGAGCCCTCCATCGCGTAGAACACACCTGATTTAGTCAAAAACGCCTCTTGAATCGACTAAATCGGAGTTAAGATGGTCAGAAATAGAGAAATTGAAGTTGGTCGGTGCTCGAGGACAACAGGCAGAACCACTCCTTGTCTTAGGGCGTTTCATCCTTATACGGACTCCAACTTGAAGAAAGGACCCCTCTATCGCATAGAGCACGCTCGATTTAGTAGGAAATAGGTCTTGAACGGCCTTAATCGGCCTCAGAATGATCAGAAATGGGGCAAAAGAAGTTTCGATTAGAAAATAGAATGGAAATGGGGTATATATAGCCCCCGAGCTGCCGAAACCACGACGCCGCGCCACCAAATCCTGTGGTGCCGTAGTTTTCAGGCGGTGGCACATGTCGTAAAGTATGGCTCGCGCCCGTGTGCGCAAATTTGCGGCGCCTGCAATTTCGCGGGCTCGTCTCGCCTTGCCAAGCGCTCCAGTCGCGAGCCGCGAGCCGCGCCGGCCTATTTATTTTTTTATTTTTATTTTTCTTCTTTTTCAAACACGCGTAACTTCTTACCCAGGATTCGGATTAGGGTGTTCTTAGTACCCGTTGGACTCATATTGATGAGCCCTTCGATACAAACCCACTTAAAGTAGAAAATCACACTATTTCCAAGTGGGTCTTGCCTATTTTCTACATTTCCCCAAGTCGTAACTTCCTGTACCAACCTCCATTTTGCGCGTTCTTAGAATCGTTACGCTCGTTTCTTCAAGCTTTACTCATATACGGAGGTTTCACCCTCTGAAACCCTCTAAAATTTATCCCAAAATTATCTAATTAGGTCTAACCCTTCAAGTGAGACATAATCGAAAAATGAGTCATTACATTAGCAGCGGTGTCGACGCTTTGGTGAAGCATCAATGAAGAAGGTAGACTGATAGCCAACCCACTGTCAGTAGAGTTTGACTTGTCAGTGAACTCATCAATGATAATTGATGAGGTAGTCGACCTGTTGGCAAGGTTGTCGATGACACCTTTAGTTAACTATCGGTGGTGTTTGATATGTCGATGAATTTCCTTATGGTCATAGGTGAGGTGGCCGACATGTCGATCATGTCATCAATTGTCATTGGCAGGGTAGCTGACATGTCGGCAAGGTTACTGACAATGATACTAGTTATGGTTTTCCAAGAAATAATATAGGAATAATTAATGTTAAAATTAATGTGTGTGTATATATATATATATATATATATATATATATATATATATATATATATATATATATATATATATATATATATATATAACATGTGTGTGTGTGTGTGTGAATGCATGATTTGAGGTATTTGATTATGCGATTGAAGTGTCAACTATGCACTAGTAAGTAAGGGTTAATAAACCCTAAGTCTTGTGTATGAGACCACTAAATGTGATGAATGGGTACCCCAAAACAAAGCATTAGGCATATGAGGTTAAGAGTTCCTTAGTATCTTGACTCATCACATGAGTGAGCCACGCATATGAAAAGAGTTTGACATTAAATACGATCAAGGTCTTTCGGCTCTCTAAGGATGAAAGTTATATATAGCCCCTTCCCTGATCTAGGAGTCATTTTCAAATGGACTAAAGCATGAAAAGATGTTTAGTCCCTTATAACGTAATAGAAGAGGTTTAAATGATAATGGAAGTCATACTCTTAGCACTAGGATCCATGAGCCTTTACTTTATGGCGTGGATGTGGTGAGGTAGGCCACAGAAGTACTGAGGTTCTATCGTTATGACCTAGTATTTAGCGGAGTCCTACATGAGGTCATTGTGTCTATAAAAACTTGAAATGAGATTGCTCTATGGGAATTGATTACTTTCTGAAGTAAGGTATCTTTGATTGTGGCTTATGTTGATATTTCTTAAGTTTTACCAATAAGAGATTCTTAGTATGTTGTTTTACTTATATTTTGTTTATATTGTCATCCCACTGAATATTCTTATATATTCAACATCCTTCATGGTACAGGTTTCTAGGTCGCTTAAAGAGGTACGAAAAGGTCATAGATGTGGCATAATTCTCCCTCTAGCTCATCGAGACATTTCTTTTGGTTAAGTTTGTCTAGACATGAGAGTGTGTCATTTGAAATTTTATTAATTTTGATATAGTCAACAGACAATAATATAATTTATGGATCTTGTCTGTATTTTAATCTATTAGATATGTAGATTTATATTTAAATTATTAGTATCACAAGAATGAATTTGTGAAATGTGTTGGATTCTCATGCCCCTAATTAATTGTTTTAATGTGATGGTTAAATGAACGAATTTCGTTGTTTATATGAAGGAGTTAGATTACGATTTTCAAATTATTTCAAAAAAATATAGATTTTTGTTTTCTACAGTTGATAAGTAATTAGGCGTTTTGTTTATGGGTAAGTTTTTTTCACTTTCTCCTGAATTACAGTGAGCTTGTTCAAACTTGTGTGATTTATTGTGGTTATTTGAGTGGGCCTTTTTTGGTGGGTCATAGACTACGTACCATTAGTGACTACTAAAAAGTCCAAAAATATTGGGTCTCATCTTTTATCTTTTCTGTTTATAGACTAAGTTTGGGTGACAACCATCACCATGTTTGTAGCTACATGGCTCACAAAATGTCTAGCATATAAATGACCTATTAATTAACCCTACAATTACCATCCCAAGAGGTGGAGATTGAACACCAAAACATTGAATTAGATGAACAGAATGTGGCCTCGTTCTACTACTTTTTTTTCTTTGTTAATCACACATTCAACCTGCCCAATTCCTTTTTATTTTTTTGGCAATATGCCCGACACGTTTTTCTTTGGCAACATGCCCAATTCTTGTTCTATTTTTGAAGTTACCAAAAAAAACATAACTACTGTATTTAAGTTAAAAATTAGGATATTACTATTTAGAAGTAGGCAAAACTTGAGCCTCATACAAGGCTTAATTTGTCTTCCCTTTATTTGAATTTTCTGCTCCTAAAACTTGATGAATGCGAATTTAATTGACTTCATTTGATTGGTCATTTTTCATTTGTTTCCCAACCTAATAAGGCTTGCAGTACATTATTTTTTTTCAGAGTGGCACAAAATGGGCCCTCATAGATTAACGTCAATAACTCATGAAAGCGTTTCCGCTAATAAAGTTTCACTTGTTGTTGATGGATCCAAGACTCTAGATTGCTAATGCATACAGAAGTACACAAAGATCATGCAAAATCACATTTTGTGTATAGATCATGTGCACTTTTGTATGCGGACGCGAATCTGCTGGGGAGGCTTTTTCGCTCAGCACCCATTGGCCACCAATGAGTGCCTTCCACGTCACAAGGACCAGCATCAGAACAGAGACGCTCGAATTAACGGACGGAATTTGGGTCACGGTTCTCGCTCAAATTAATAGACATGGAACCGGGATTTGGGTCAGGTTCAAATTAATAGACACGAAACCGGAAACTCGGTTTTCTAACAAAGACGGAACCAGGTTCTGAAATTCTGAAACAAACAGAGAAGACCCGCCTCTCGTACGACGGGAATCCCGCTCCCAGCCCCTCTACCCTATTTTTCTCCTAGTGCTTCTTCTCCCTTTCGCCCTCTTCCCTGCCAGTCTCTCATTGCTCCGGTGAACCCTAGCCCCAGAGGAGAATGTGGTAGCAATTTTTTTCTTCTAAGAATATGATCTTCAGCCAAATTAATTTTCTCTGCACGTTTCTATAGTGTTCTGTTTGAAATGATATTCCTGTTATCAAATGTTTTTGCAGCTGAAGACTGCTGCTTTGATTGTTGCGCTCTCTTATGTAGACTCGATCTTTTGTTATCTGTTAACATTGCTAGTCAGGAGAAAGTTTTGAGTTACTAGGCTTATAATATAGCACTATAGATGTTGGAGCCGCTAGTTGTTACTGGGCTTATAAATCCTTTGTTTCTGTTTGAAGTTTCTTACTCAGGAGTTAGTCTCTTTGTTGTTTGGCAATTAGCCTTGACTCACCTGTTGATACAACAGAGATAACCAAATGAGTGAAATAAAAAGCAGAACGATTATGAGTTGAACAAGCTAGTTAGCTAGTTGTAAACCAAATACAAGAGTTGGGAGTTGAAAGCCTTAGTCCATCTTGTGCTTGGAGGGCCAGGAGCAGGAGCAGGAGCAGGAGCAGGAGCAGGAGTAGGAGCAGGGTAGAGTAGCTCCCTGCTAATCCCTACTGAAGCCCCTGCACAGCACAGGGAAGGGCAGTTTTCCACCTTGGCTCATTCAAGTAGTTTTCCACCTTGGCTTTTTCCCTACCCAATCCCTTGCACATCACAGGGAATATGACTATTTCATGATTATTTGGGAGTTTTCGGATTAAATTCTGTTTTGCTGAATTTTTCTTCCTATTGCTGCTTCTGCTTCTGTTTCTCTTTCATGATGGTAATATATGTCTAGTTTTTACTCCATTCTAGAGCATTGTTGTACTATTCACAATAAAAGTTCTAAATGTAATGGTTTTTATAATCCTTAGTATTCTACAGCAATAACATATGTATTTTTTTTTCTCTTGGCAGTTGAACTAGGGGTTTGTTGGTGCCTCTTTGCATTTTGGGAACGGTCGGCATACTTCTGGAAAAAACGATAAAAAGGTACTGGATTTAAATCTATTGACTCTCTTTTTGGTTTGCATTTGTTGTTGCTTTGAGAAATTGTAGGAAGCTTGCATATTCATTAGCGTCAGCCATTAACTCTGTTTTATTGTCATTTTTCTCCATCCTGGGATGAAATTTAATTGTTCTTCTTTGGGATCAGACTACACTATACTATCATGTAAGGATTTTTTTACTTTTCTCGCTCAGCTTTTGTCTCTTAGGTGCGGATAAATCAATACTCTTAGGTGAGGATAATTTATTTCATAATGGGATCAATGCCTCTGATATTGATCTGTTGTCCATTTTGAGCTATCTTGATTCTGTGCTTCTATTTATTAATTGGTGAAGCAACGCCTCGGGTCCATTTTGAGCCAAGGTGCAAAAACTAAGGTATTACTGTAGATTGCACAGAAATGGACCCGAGGCGTTGCCATTTTGAGCCCAGGGGTCGCCTGCATTTCGTGCTCTATTTCTATCCGATCTCTCATTTGGTTCATTGCATTTGTGTCTAGTTGAGCAGTAATGTGCTTTCATTTGGACGTTGTTTTCTTTTGTTCATTTGGGACTTGCTCCGTGCTGCCATATTCATTTGTTTTTAATTTTTCTGATCTGGGTCTGTCCAACTTTTTGGTTATTTTTGTCTTATGAATAATAGTCACTTCGTTCTTGTATGGATTTCTTTCTTTTTTAGTTTGCCACGCTCAATTTCTCGAAAAAAACCTCTTAATGTCTTTTAAAAAATTATATTTCGATGCTCAATTGTTGGTCTATGTTGTGAGATATTTTGTCATTTATATCTCTTTCTTAGGACGTGAGACTTTGAAATCCCTCATATGGTCAGATTGTTCATATTTTGATCCCCATTCACGTCACTTTGAAAGAAATTTGCTTAATGCTACAATCTACATACAGGCATCTCATTTGTGCATTTGTTTGTGAATTTGGCTTACATTCATGATTATTGTTTAGCTTGGTCTTAACTCCTTTTGGTGTTGTTTACCCCTGTGTTTCGTCTTTCTCTATGACTTTTACTTAAGCTTGACTGCTCTTGTATTTTTATGAAACCTAGAGGAGTTCCGCTTATTTTTTATCACGCAGAGGAAATTGGCTTATATTGATTTCATGTGTACTATTGATATGTTATATGTCTCTAGTTTTATGTTATGTGATTGGCTTATTCTAAAATTGAAATGCTCTTCGCAACATTATAACTTTATGAATGCACTTTATGACGTTGCAGGAGTCGTCATTGAACATTTAGTGTCTTCTCCACAAGTGGCTTCCATATATCAAATCCCTATATCATGAAGAATAAATCAAGTATGTTTTCTTTAATCCCTATGGTTAAATAATGTTAGCAATATTGTTGAACTTGTAAGAGTATTGCTGATGTATTATGATTATTGCTAATGATTTAGCATTGTTGTTGATGCTTTAGCATTATCGTAGATGATAATCCTATTATCAATAAATTAAGTATGTGCCACATTTTCCAAGCATTATTGCTAAAACCATGTTAGCATTATTAGTAAATTGTTATCGTATAATTGCTAAGACTTTATAACATGATTTGTATAATGATTTGGCTTTATTGTTATAACGTTTCAACAAGCTTCTTGATGTATGTTTCACCAACTATTTTAATTTTCTTTATCATTTTAAAAGATTCATAAGTAAAAATGATTATTGAATTGAGATCTCTATTCATAAGATATTGAATTATATGGCTATGTTATTCATGGGGTATACTGAACACTTTTGTTAAACATTTATATACCTTTGTACTCATCCATGGATATTTATGCAGAAGTTTTTGAAATGAAGAAGAGGAGCCCAAACCTTGCAGTAGGGTCAAAAAAAATTAGGCGTGAGTCACTAAAAGTCCCTTGCACCCCCATGGGACTAGCAAAGTCAATCAACATTATCAAAACCATCCCGCAGGTGAAGAACTTGGTTGGCCAGACCCCTTTCATCAGATTGCTTGATGCCATAACCATTATTTGTCAGGCATCACTATTTGAAGTTATTTTGGTTTATTGGTCTGAGGCTCAACCTGGGGTCACATTCGGGGGACACAGAGTGGACTTTACTGTAGAGGATGTGGCCCTCATCACTGGCCTAAAAATGGGGGGCGATCGGGTGGTATTCGGCCAGAAACGAGAGAGGGGTGATTTTTGTAAGCGCTATTTTGGGAAGAAGGTTACAAGGTCGGAAATTGAAAGGAAACTGGACTTGTTACAGGGCAAGACCGATTCTAAATCAATGGAGGATTGTGCAAGATTGATCGTCTTGCACATTTTTGTATGCCTTCTATTTCCTCAGACCAACCATGTGGTCAAGAATGAGTTAGTTGACCTGGTGGAAGACATGGGCAACCTCCATCGATATGACTGGCCGCAAGCCATTTATGACTTTTTAGTAAGCTCAGCCTTAGCCCTCCATAGGAAGCTTGTGTTGAAGGAGGAAGGCAAGTTTGAGGGATACGGATCATTGATTGGAGCCGCATTTATCCTACAGGTATTTTATACTTTGTACATAATTATATTTTCATTTTTATGTGGGAGCTACAAGATACTAATGTTTATCTATTATATGTCATAGGTGTGGGTGTTTGAGCATTTTCGGATGTTCATATCCCCTATGCCGGAGAAGCTACCCCGATTTTGCAAATGGCCAAATTGTGGCCTTGTAAAGGGTGAAAAAGAGGGAACACACCACAGGTCGGTGGGTAGATATGCGCAATTATTCAAATATGTGAGACCACAAGAGGTAATTGCAACACGATAATATATATAATGAATTATTTGAGAGTTTTTTAAGAGTTGTTCAACTCTTAATTTTATTGAAAGTTGGATGTTAAATCATTGTGCATATGTTGACTGCAGGTTTTATCTGTGTTGGTTCCTGCTGCAAATGAGACATATCTATTTCAAGGGGCAAGAAAAACTTCAAAGAAAAGGAAGGTAGGAGTCGAGGCTCTGGAGCAGGGGAAGGATAGTGGGGGAGGGCTATTGGTCTTGAAGTCCTCCATAGAGAATATGTCCTCTGCACTTGGAGTTGTGCAGAGTGCCATGTATATATTGCATGAGGAGGGTTACCATACAGGCCAGCTACATGGTGTAATTGACGCCATTTCAGAAAACTTTTCAAAATTTAAAAGCATGGCCAATCATTTGGTGAAGAGGCCAAGAGCTGGGAACAAGGAGGAAGGTGGTGAAGCAACTGATGAAGATGACGGAGAGGAGAGTGATGATGTGGGAGGTGAGGGTGTGGAGGGGGAAGAGGCAGAGGAAGAGGAAGGAGATGAGGAAGAGGGGGAGAGGAAGTAGAGGACAAAGAGGAGGGGGGAAGGGAGGGGGAGAAGATGGAGGAGATGATGGGGGAGAGGAGGGGGGTGAGGAGGAAGGAGAGGATGGAAGAGTGGTTGGGGGCGAGGAGGGGGGAGAGAAGGAAGGAGAGGATGGGGCAGAGGAGGGGGGAGAGGAGCAAGAGGTGGGTAAGAGAGAGGAGGGGCCAAATGGGGATGAGAGAAAGAAGGATGAGGAGGGAGATGGATATAAGAACAAAGGTGTTGATAATGTGGAATGTCCATCGAAGAGGCCTGTACGGATGAAATATAAAACCAAGAAGTATGGGACTCCATTTACACAAGAGACGAAGAGAACAAAGAGGGAGAATAAGGCATTGACTGAAGATGTGGAGGCTGCAACAAGTGTAGTTTCTTCCCACGCCTCAACCAAGCAAACAGTCCCTACCATCCTTCGCCAGCCATTGAAGATAAATTTATGCAGTCCCCTCTCTAATTTGACTAAGTGGGACCAAGAAACTATTGAAAAATTCATTAAAGACGGGAGCCACTCCGTGGCGGGGGTTGTTGTCGCTGACAATGACTTGATAGATATGTTGAAGGCGGAGTACATATCGTCTAATGTAAGACTACAATTTCTCCCTTTTAAATCTTAACTAGTCAATATTGCTTATATATTAAATGTATGTTTCGATGCATGTAGGTTATAGATGCATATATGCATATGCTAGAGCAGAGGGCCTCTAGACCAACTGGAAATGTCTTTCCCAAATGCCACTTTGGGAGCTTTGTCTTGCAATATTATTTCACCCAGGTATGGTCAACAGTATAATGTGTATTTATTGGATTAAGTTCGGATATGGACTAAGTCAAATCCACACCAATTGCAACAGAAGGATGTAGCAAAAGACATAATGGATGACCTGGCGACCACTTGTTTTGGAGCTGATAAAGATTGCCCTGACTTCATCTTCTTACCACTATGTGACAATGCACATTTCCACTTATTGGTGGTAGATGTGATCGAGGGTGAAATGAAATGGTTTGATTCAATGCCAGGGTATGGCCATAAGAAAAGGCTACCGAATGTGAGGAAATTGGTGAGTAATTGTATGATTAAGTGAAAATGTCTTCTTTTAGTGATGACTTTTAAACTAATTCAGCTAATATGTCTAGGTGACAAACATAAGAGTATTACTTGAGGAGCATCTTAAGGATTCCAATACTAAGAAGTGGAAGATCAATAGTCTGAAGGGACCATATCAAGGCAACGGGGTTGATTGTGGGTTCTTCCTCATGCGTCTGATCTATTGCATTAGTTCTGGACTGCCGGTTGATTTTACTCAGGTATATGGCCCAATTGTAGATATCTGTTTGAGTTTCTTCTTTGTACCTTCATTTAAAGTGAGGGGATGCAATATTAATTGTTTCAAATATTTTAGGAAGATATCTCTCAACGCTTGAGACTTGTAATGGCTGCAGAGATCTTGAGAGGCTATGTTGAATGAGTAGGAACCTCTACGTGATGGTAAGAAACTTAAAGTTTATATATTTCCGATGAAAACTATATTGATGGTACATTTTAGCATTTATTTTGATAGGTTTCATCTCTCCCCCCTCGGACCATATTAGTTAAAATTGTGACTCATATAGGTTAATCTTGTTTAGATAGGAACGTTTTTTTGTTATACTCTCTTTTGATATTACTATATAATATAGCATTGTTTCAGTATCAGTCCAACAAGACAACTAAATTTTTCAACGAGGAGCTGGTATTTCTAATCTTACAGTTTTTGGACGAGGAGAAGTTAAAGGAAAGCTTGATTACAGGTAACTTCTTTACCTACCTCTAGTTTTTAGCTCATCTTGTTCAGGTTTTCAATGGATGGTTTATTTGTTGCTCAAGTAGATTGAAATGTCACTTTTAGAGGTTTGATTATGCAAATAAGACCAACTGCTTTGGCAGATATATTTGGTCGCAGAATGCGTAGTTTTAAAAATTTTGCCTTCAAGAATAGGGTCACAGTGAACTTGTTGTGGAAGTTTTGTTTGGTCCAGAAGCAGCTAGGGGAGGCTCTGGCGAAATTGTTGGAATATCCATAAGCATTTGGAGTTTCTTATTATATATCAGTGTAAAAAATAGGGGACTCTGCATATATGCTGCATGGGCATCATCTTTGGAGTGCAGGGCCTGTACTCCATCGGTTCGGCTATAGTTCGGCTATAGCCAAGGCTACAAGGAGAATGTGACCAATTGTTATTTCACTTTAGCTCCTGTTATAGATCATTGCCAAGGAAGTCTCCATGTGAGGTCTCATTGAACCTATTTTACATTTCATTCCTCGTTTATCTTTCTGCTATTACCGTCCATTTCTTTTGATTTTCACCTTCCCCAAAGATTGAATTTGGAATGTTTTTCACCATTCTCATCCTGCTCAAGCAGATGGTAAATACTGAAGGGCATCTTTATTCCTTGTCTATTCAGAAGCCTCACTATAACTGGATACAAGATTTTAGTGAAGTAGACAACATTTTTACAGTGGCTCCAGGAAACAATGGTCGCCTCTACCTGGCTTTCCCGAGGAGATCTATCATAATGGCACTTGAAGTTTCATCTGGAAATATTATTTGGAAACAAAGTGTTGGCCCCTTTAATACACAGGAGAGTTCCCCTGTGGTTGATTCCAATGGTAAATGTTTTTGACATATTATCTCTGTCACAGATTCTGATGTATGGACGGTAATAGCAGAAACAATATATGGACGGTAATTATTTTCTTGCCATACTCATTTCTACCATTGGCATCTTTATCATTTTGAAATGAGGCAGTTTTCATTATTTTCTTATGTTTCTTCTGCATTGTTGTGAATGCATTGCTGTGGCCATTGTACATATTTGCACAATCCCTTTGGATACTGCAAAAGTCAGATTGCAGCTTCAGAAAAACCAAGAGACCTTTGAACTGGAACTTCATTTTCTTTTCCAAGGAATCAAACCCTAATTTGCATATATGGTGACGTCTATAGACACAATAAAACAATCTTTTGATAATATTTACTATAAAATCACACTTGCACTTTTACTAGATACAGAAGGACTCCTTGATCGTGAGGCAATTCGAATACAGCGGGCTGCAGAGGCAAGTGAAATTTGTCGCAACAACGTTGTAGCAATATCGCTGCAACATTGCAGCATTATCGCTGTAATGTTGAAGCATTATCGCTGCAACATTGCAGCAATAATGCTACAATGTTGCATCAATATCGCTACAACGTTTCAGCGTTATCGAGGAACGCTACAACGGTGCAGCAATAACACTACAACGTTACAGTGATATTGCTGCAACATTGCTGCATTTTTCGATAACGCTGCAACGTTGCAGTGATATTACTGCAACGTTGCTGCGTTCTTTGATAACGCTGCAACGTTGTAGCGTTCTTCGATAACGCTGCAACGTTGTAGCGTTCTTCGATAATGCTGCAATGTTGTAGCGATAACGCTGCAACGTTGCAGCTTTATCGAAGAACGCTACAACGTTGCAGCATTATCAAAGAACGCAGCAACGTTGCAGTAATATCACTGCAACGCTGCAACGTTGCAACGTTCTTCGATAACGTTGCAACGTTGTAGCGATAACGCTGCAATGTTGCAGCGATGTTGCAGCGATACTGCTACAACGTTGTAACATTATTACTACAATGTTGCAATCAGCAATAATGCTGCAACGTTATAGCGTTATTGCTACAACGTTGCAGCGTTCCTCGATAACGCTGCAATGCTGCAGCGATAACGCTGCAACGATGTAGCGATATCGCTGCAACGTAGTAGCGATAACGCTGCAACGTTGTAGCGATAATGCTGCAACATTGTAGCGTTATTGCTGCAATGTTGCAGCGTTCCTTGATAACACATTGCAACGTTGCAGCAATAACGCTGCAATGTTATAGCGATATCGCTGCAACGTAGTAGCGATAACGCTGCAACGTTGTAGCGATAATGCTGCAACGTTGTAGCGTTATTGCTGCAACGTTGCAGCGTTCCTTGATAACGCTGCAACGTTGTAGCGATAACGCTGCAACGTTGTAGCGATACTGCTGCAACGTTGCAGCATTATTACTACAATGTTGCAATCAGCAATAATGCTGCAACGTTGTAGCGTTATTGCTACAACGTTGCAGCGTTCCTCGATAACGCTACAATGCTACAGCGATAACGCTGCAACGCTGTAGCGATTTCGCTGCAACGTAGTAGCGACAACGCTACAACGTTGTAGCGATAATGCTGCAACATTGTAACGTTATTGCTGCATCGTTGCAGCGTTCCTTTATAACGTTGCAATGTTGCAGCGATAACGCTGCAATGTTGTAGCGATATCGCTACAACGTAGTAGCAATAACCCTGCAACGTTATAGCGATAATGCTGCAACGTTGTAGCGTTATTACTGCAACGTTGCAGCGTTCCTTGATAACGCTGCAACGTTGTAGCGATAACGCTGCAACGTAGTAGCGATATTACTGCAACGTTTTAGTGATAATGTTTAAACGTTGCACAAATAACACTGCAAAAATTTCACTTGCCTCTGCAGCCCGCGATATTCGAATTGCCTCACGTTCAAGGAGTCCTTCTGTATCTAGTACAAGTGCATGTGTGATTTTATAGTAAATATTATCAAAAGATTGTTTTCTTGTGTCTATAGACGTCACCATATATGCAAATTAGGGTTTGATTCCTTGGAAAAGAAAATGAAGTTCCAATTCAAAGGTCGCTGGGTTCTCAGATCATTATGTCACCTATTTTCTCTTCTAATACTCGTTGATTTGCAATAATTTTATTTTTTCTATATATAAATTGTTTGAAAGAGCAGACACTTTGAATCTAAGTGAGGACTTCATTCTCCAACTCGATTAATTATGTCTGTCATTCTAACCTTGAAACAACACCATTTGGGAGATCAGTCCTGCCAACCACAACTATCAGATCACAGTTAAGAAACAAAAAATTGTCGGAAATGTTATTTGTATTGACTCTGTCCAATTTTTAGATTTTTCACTTCTCTGTTTACTGCCTTAGACAATTCAAACTGTTCCAACAACAAACTCACTAAGGGACAATCACGAAAATCTTGATCATGGAAAATCAAAGGGGTTCGGCAAGTGATACAACTATGTCCATCTTTATAATGTGAGCCTGATAAGTCATACTGGAAATATACCAGTTATATCTATTTTGTTGTTGGGAATAGAGATAATATAAATTACATTTCTTCTTTCAGTTATTTGTCAATAAACATGGGAAGATATCTCAAGATTTCTCGTTCCATATACGATCAAATCATCCTCTAGCTGCAAATTCTCATTAAGTAGACAAGTTGAGTCCAGAGATCCAACACCTTTTAAATCGTCACATGACAAAAGCAGGTATGATGAACATGGTGAAAAGTTACTTTCTGCTACTTTGAAAATCAAAGGATCCACCTCTCATAAGGACCTCCCAGTATTCACATTTTGGAGAAAATGCTTTCAAACACTATTGCAAGCTCCAAACAAACAGGCCCTTTTAATGATAAAGGAGTATTTACATAGCGCACTGACATGCAATATAAATAAGATGTTGTTAGCTGATCAGACAATACCTGCAAATGTGACAAGATAAAAAATGTAAGGTAAGAAATTAATCAATATTACTAGGCACTAGAATTCATAATGGTTAGGGACAATGAATAGCGCATTCTATCAAAGAGAGATAAGGATGGGAAACACGAGAGTTTTAAACTAAAAAGGTGGGGCAACATAAGGAAATCTAGAATCAAAGTCAAGACAGAACATAGTTCTAGTAAAAATGAGCTATAAATAAACAAAGATAGTTACATGAACTCTCACGAAAAAAGGTTTTTATGGATATATCAACGAACAATATTTTTAAATCAAAATACATAGTCTTAAACATAATCAACATACATATGACTCAATCCAACTTTTCATTTGACTATAGATAAGATCTGATTAAGGTCAACAAATAGGCCCTTAGTCCCAGCAAACAGAGCAGAGAGATACTATAGGAGCTAAAAAGAAGTAAAACCAGTTAGCTAGCGCAAAGGTCCCATGTGACAAAAGATAAGAGAAAAACAGAAGAATTGTATTCATTACAACAAAAAAAACCAAACAAGAAAAACAATCTTCCCCATCAACCTGTACAAAAAATAAGAAAACTAGTAATAAGATACTTCTAAGAATCATTTATTCATTTACTGATTCACAAACTGCAATTTATGTACTCAGCTGGAGACAATAAAATCCAATACAATTCAAGCTAAGCCTAATGTTCAATAAGTTTCTTTATTATTTTTAAATCCAACACAATTCACGAAAGACAATAAAATAGAAATAGTTTGTTAAATCAGTAACTACTTTATAAAGTAGTTTGTTTTAACTAATCCAGCAACTACTTTATGTTGCCATCATAAAGTGTTCATGTTGGTGACGAGGAAGAACTAACATTAAAACTATTACTATGTAAAATTAACACAATTTTTTTTTGTTAACGGGGTGTCCAGGTGCTCATGACCCAACTAAAAAGGTCAGGGTAACTGGCCTCTGAGAGCATTGTATCCTGCCAGTTCGGGCACATGCAACACCCACACAACACAATATAAGAATATATGCAGGTGGCTAACAGAATGAGGGTTTGAACTTAGGACCTCCACTTCTTGAGACATGGTCCTGACTTCCCACCAATGCAAAGTCAGTTGTATAGCGATAGTTATTAGCTGTGAGAGACTGAATATAGAGATAATTATTAGCTGCAACAGACTGAATATAGTGATAGTTAAAAATTCTTATTTCTCAACATCATTCAAAAAAAAAACTACATGATTTACTATAAAAGAAGAGAAGAAGATACTCAGATTATTATGCTCAATGTCTGTTCTCACAATATTTGTACCTTGAATAAATATACAGACAAACCCATTCACTTGCTTTCAAACGTAAAACCCTCAGCTGTGTGACCAACCAAGCAGCAAAAATAGAATAATGTATCTAATTAAATGCAATTACATGCATAACTGAAAATGTAAGATGAGATTCACATCCAATAGGTGGTTGCAGCAAAAACAAAGATTTTATACATATTTCCAGTCCTTGACATTAATATTTTTTGCATAAAATACAATGCATAACACTATGAGAGCTGGATAGATGAAACATTTCACCAATCTCAAAATTTTCCAATTCCAATATTCAGAGTGGAGCTATGTTGAAACAACCAAACTACCATCACAATTATTCAACGTTCCTTATTTAACTGCAAATCTAGCTCACCTTTATGTCAGCATGTAAAACTGGGCTTCTGGTAACATGGAAATGGTTAGCAACATATGGCATACTTATAAAATCAAATATCAACAATATTCAAATGAAAAGTGTGAACCTTATTGATCCAATTTTAATGCAAGAGCTACCACTAACATCATCACTGTTTCTAATAAACTAATTCAATTTTTTTTGCTGCAGGCAAAAGGTATGCACGGATTCACAGCATCCATCAGCTCTGAGACACTCCTTTGCAAAGAAATAAGACCGCATCATACATTCCATCTAACTTTTTTACCTAGTAAAAAAGCAAAAGAAAATATTGAGACAGAATTTAATAAATATTTTAGATAAAAGATAAGGATTCGTCATATGAAATTATATAACATATGCTTTTATTTGTCCTTTCTGAGATGAAAATAAATTAAGCAGAGCAGGATGAAAGAACAAATGAATCTGACAACAACAATTTACAATAAAGTATAAATTAATGATGATGATGATGATCTTGAGAACAACAGTTCTATTTTGTGCTTGCTCTCAAAACCAAGATAGCGGACAAATTGTAGTGATAAATAACACTTGTTTTGAATTCATCATCTGGTTTTTTAATGATTTCCAAACAACATGGAAAAAAACATATTGACATGGTGTTTGTGAGAATGTAGATAACAAAGCCTGCTTTTTTCATGAACTACAAATCCAACATAAGGTGTTATGTTTAAACAAATATTGCAGCCAAATGATAGGATGCTGAAATGAAATAACCAACAAAATGGCATCCAGTACCTTTAGCTGTGATTTTTCAAACTGTTCCAACAGTAATTGTTCCTGAAACAAGAAAAGTTTAATTTAAGTAATCACAAAAGGAAAAGTAAAAAAAACAGCCAACAACAACAGTCATTTGGATAAACCATGATAGTGTTTATATTGCAACTAAAAAAAAAACCTGCACTGGTATATCACAGTACATTCTTATCATTTACGAATAACATCCCATCATGCAATTGATGACTGCACATAACATAGTTAAACAGAGAAAAACATCAGTGCAACATATGAAAAACATAAACTTGACAGATCAAAAGACAACAAACACATAAAGAATTACCTAGAGAAAGGTTCTTAGAAGCAATAAGACATCATTTCTCTTAATTATAAGAACTTTCCAAGCCATGTCCTGAAATGGTTTTATTTAAATCCCCCATCACGTCATTACTTCACATATTCCAAATCAACCCTCTGTGAGACCATGGGAGTTCCAAATATATACACAGATTGCAAGTTAGATACTATAATACGACACACTGAATCAATTGATGGAATATCACCATAAGCATCCACTGAACCTCATTTACTAGAAAAGAAAAGAAGATAAACAAAAAGGGCCTAAGGTAACAGCTATGGAGTTTCAGAGCAGGTGAAGGCAAGGTGCAGGATATAACACTAAAAAGAATAAAAAGTTAATGAGCAAATTAGTCTTCTGTGGTCACTGTTGGGAGAGTAAGTGAAGTGCTGCTTGATATAGGAAAATAATAGAATATATTATCAAGTGTTAACTGCTGTGAAGTACCAAACAATAATACAAAAATGGAAAGTACGAGCAATATCTGATTATTAATCTGTATCCTTTTTGCACAAAAAACTACCAAGTTTCTACTTGCATATGTGCAGTGTTTACAAAAAAATTGATGAGTTGCTAAATACATGACTATCACAAAAAAATCCCTTATCCTCCCCAAAAAATTCTTCACAAGTATTGTATGTTCAAGCATTCTGCACAATAAGTAGTTGAAACTTCAATGTACGCATAATGAGGATAGCAGTCTTGACAACTCCATCCCCTAACAAAAACAAGCTTCCACCTGCATGAACAAAACTATAGTATGCTCAATCTAAGGATTAAGTTTTGATAAACCTATAATATGCAACTTTCAAATACAATATCCAACCTAGTTAGGTTGTTGAGAGCTACTTCGGGCTAAGTAGTGATGCGAACTTCCAATGGTATCTATGTTGCTAGTGATCAAATCCCCTTGCATAGGTATAGAAACATCTTGCATCTGTAAACATATTCAGCTGCTAAGATTTGAAGTTATACATATGTATATTAATGATGATAACTAAAAGGAAAAGATTAGGAGTTTTACAAATAATAAATTCATCATGTTGCAACTATGTTGGTCAGTGATCTTTGCGGGCAATTGGCTATGCAAAGAAGTCTCCGGTTGGGAATTTATTTGACTAAGTTGAGTTTGCATGTAATCACTTGGAAGTCCATCGGTTAATTCCTACACCATAGAAAAGAGTATTTCAAACATATACATTTAGCTAAGGTTAGTGTACAAGTCAATTACTAAAAACAAAAACATAATACCTCGATACAACAATTGTCCATATTTAATCTGGTGGCCTTCTTTTTGGGTAGTGTTTTATTCTTCTTAGTCCTCTCAAGACAACTTTTGATCCTAGGACCACCTC
This sequence comes from Saururus chinensis, assembly GCA_035235625.1. Taxonomy (NCBI): domain Eukaryota; kingdom Viridiplantae; phylum Streptophyta; class Magnoliopsida; order Piperales; family Saururaceae; genus Saururus; species Saururus chinensis. The sequence continues at coordinate 409,841 of CP141141.1, forward strand.
GCTTTCCTCCTTGTTTTACTTTGAAGCCCTTAACTAGGGGGGAAGTTGCACTATCATTAACATCATCAACTTATGCTTTGCCACTTCCACTACAAGTTATGTCAACTCCAAAAGAATCATGCTGGCTATCACAAACCCTACCATGTGAGATGACATCGGGTTGTTGTGAAATTACACGATTATTACACTCTCGCACTTCCTTCAAAATTGTATCCACATAGTTTAGGGCAATTAAAGTTGCATCCTCAGTTAGTGTTGCTTCGTTTGTCAAATTTCTAAAAGCCAGACATAAATCATTATTCCTCCTCATGAGAGCAACATTCGGATCTGCTTCAATTATAGAACCACGGCGATTAATAACACTACCAGATTTTGCTTCTTTGGTCCATCTTTTCAGAACATAATGTGGAGGCAACTCAAGTATCTTGAAGTGATCAAGTACCCTAAATGCATGACGGCATAAGATACCCACAAAATTAAACATCTTACAACTACAATCAACTACATTGGTTGATGGGTCATAATTGACAATGTGTTTGCGTTGTGTTTGATCCATTTCAATTGTACACTCCTTCATCACACCATGCTCAACAACCTCTATGACAACATAGTTTAGGCAACCTAAATATTCCTTTTCGATCATCTTGAATATTACTGGTGTGTAAACACTTGAAGCATACTTCATGATCCGAGAATGAACAGTCACAATTGGCATGCTATGCTTCATCTTAAATTCAGCATTCCCTTCTTTACGACGTCTATCAGCCAATAGCCTCTCATAATGATCAAAAAACCTGCATAAATTATGCTCAGATTTCAAGTATCCTCTTAGAATACCGTTCATGCTTTCACTCCTTTGTGTGGATTTCATATCACCTGTGAACATATGTCGCCCATAAACCATTGCCCATTTCTTTCTTTCTTTGAATAGCCCTTCTAGCCATTCATTTCCATGAAGTTCATACTTCTCAAGCATATTATCCCATGCTGTGTAAAATTCTTCTTCATCCTCGTAATCATAAATGCATTTGCTGAAGTCATGGGCAAATGGCTTCTTGCCATCAATAACTAAATTAAATGAGTGGTTAAGATGCTTACAGGCATTCCTATACATATGCCACACACAAATACGATGATGGGTATTCGGTAAAACCGAAGCTATTGCACTAGCCATTGCCTTATCCTGATCAGTTAAAATTGTCTTCGGATGACTACCCATTGTATCTGTGAATGTCTTGAACAACCACTCAAAACTTTGGATGGTTTCATCATATAACAAAACTGCTCCAAAAATAATGGTCATCTTATTATGATTTAAACCCACAAACAGACCAAATGGACGACAATATTTGTTGGTCCTATATGTGGTATCAAAGCAAACAACATCTCCAAAATGATGATAATCCATAATCGAAACCGGATCTGCCCAAAAGAAGTTTGTTATTTTATGATCCTCATCATATTGCATGCTATACTCAAATGAGGAATTTTGAGTACGCCTCCCTTTCAAATACTTGATTATGGCAAAAGCATCTCCTTGGTCAATTGTTTTTTGGCGCTTCGTACATAAGTAATTATTGTAGTCCTCCTGAATAAAGCCAAGGTTCTCAAACCCCCCTACTTGCTTAGCCATAAATTCAACTGCTTCTCTTGGGCGTATCCCTGAACCATCTGCTATGTCTGCAGCAACAACTTGAATAATACTCATTCTCCTTTGCGACCTTAGCCTATTAACATAGACTTGGTTTGTGACCTCATGATTATGTTTTTCTTCAAAAGTCCGAATACGCCATGCACCATCTTGTTGCAAATTGATGACCAGTTGGGCTTCACATCCAACTCTTGTTTCTGGTCGAGGATTCTTTGGATTTTCCCGTCTCTTATCAAATAGTCTATGACCTTCTTTGGAGCAACAAAATCTTCTATAACACCTTTGACCTTTCACATTTGTACGGGAGCTGGCTCGACGAATGCTAAATCCAACATTTCGGGCATACTTATTGTAAAACTCATATGCTTCTTCCTCGGAAGAAAATCTCATACCAACTTCTGGCTCCCATATCTCCCTTCTTTTTTCTTCTTGTAGGATCACTTGATCTACCGAGGTCCACATCTAATTCTTCCATTTGAAGCCTGCACAATTAAATAAGAATGAATCACATACCATTTCATAAGTATTACTTCTCACAAGGAATAAGGGAAGCCAAAAACCAATCATGAAACAAAATCTTTTAACCAAATACTCATAAGTCTTCACTCCATTTTATATGCTATAAGGGCCAATACATGTTTTAAACTCATGGGCACTAACGATTCAGCTCAATATCATACTACACAAAATGGATCGCACTCAAGTGATAAGAAATTCAGCATGTTATCTCATGTTGAAACCCTAAATTCTTCTTTTTCTCCCCAATGCATTGTAACCACCTACTTTTTTTAATCACATTGCAACGGGTAAAAGATAAATCAAAATGTGCAACTGAAAACAATTTACCTTGCCCAATCACTCAGTGGCCGGCAGAACCCAAGTGTAACACTGTATCACCAGCAATAACGTTGCAATGTTGTAGCATTATCACTGCAATGCTGCAGCATTATTGTTGTAACGTTATCGAAGAACGCAACAACGTTGTAGCAATAACGTTGCAGCATTATTGCTACAATGTTACTGCGTTCCTCGATAACGTTGCAGCGATAACGCTTCAACGTTATAGCGATATTGCTACAACGTTGAAGCGTTATTGCTGCAATGTTGCAGCGATAATGCTACAACGTTGCTGTGTTCCTTGACAATGTTGCTGCGTTCCTCGACAACGTTGCAACAATAACGTTGCAAAGTTGCAGTGATAATGCTACAACGTTGCAATGTTATTGCTGCAACGTTGCAGCGTTATTGCTGCAACGTTGCATCGTTAATGCTACAATGCTACAACGTTGCAACGTAATTGCTGCAACGTTGCAGCGTTATTGCTGCAACGTTGCATCGTTAATGCTGCAATGCTACAACGTTGCAACGTTATTGCTGCAACGTTGCAGCGTTATTGCTGCAACGTTGCATCGTTAATGCGGCAACGTTGCAACAATAATGCTACAATGTTGCAGCGTTGCCCGATAAAGTTGCAGCATTGCAGCAATAACGCTGCAGTGATAATGCTGCAATGTTACAACATTAATGCTACAACGTTGCAGCGTTATTGCTGCATCGTTGCAGCGTTCCTTGGTAACGTTGCTGCAATAACGCTGCAACGTTGCAGCGTTATTGCTGCAACGATGCGGCGTTAATGCTGCACCGTTGCAGCAATAATGCTACAACGTTGCAGTGTTGCCCGATAATGTTGTAACGTTTCACCAATAACAGAGCAACATATACCTGCAGAGATCAAGTCTCCTCAATCTTATCCGTATTAACTATTCTAAAAAAAAAGGGTATGAACATAGCAAGTTACAAGCTTTATCATAAAAAAAACACAAATTTCGCATAAGATTATAATCATAGTCAAAGTGTTTACCTTTACCACTAACTGCACTTCAAAAGTGGTAGAGTTGATATGTTGTAATATGTAGCAGAACCCCTGAATTGTCTTCCTCAACAACAGCATAAAAGAGCCGCATAATCATATCTATGATTGCAGTAGCCCTCGTAGTCACTGAATTATCGTCCTCAACTACAACAGATTTTTGCAGCCACTAGGAGCATTTTTTTAATCGAAGGGCATTGTCCCTCCTCTCCTCATTTCATATGGACTCTATTTCCCTTTCTCCCTGATTGTATTGCGCCTAGCTGTGAGAGGCGGGAAAAGAAGAGTAAGAGGGCGGTCAGTCAGGAGATGACACCGGAAGCTGCTGTTTTTCTGAAAGGATTTTTACTCCTTGTCTAGCATCCTGAGCTACGATTTTCGGGTACAAGAAGAAGCAGAAGAGGAGAAGGGAGTCGTGAAAGCTGAATGTGCGCTGGGTGACTCCTTTGACCAGAACAAGTAGTTGAGTGGTGGGTTAGATGGCTTTCATGGTAATTGGGACTCTTCACCTTCTTCTTTTGTACAGAACATCAAAAAATGGGACAAAGAGAAGACGAACCAAGAGCTTCAGGAACAAAGAGGAGGTGGACATCCAGAGGATGACTCACATTGAGGTGGAGTGCAATGGGTGCCGAAAACAGATGAATGAGTATCTTGCTGGGCTCCCATCTATGCGATAAGTCCGGTTCCGGCGGCTCTTGTTCATGATCGATCAAAAGGGAGGCACTACGGTGGATGGTTCCGGTGGCGACGGTCGATGAGGAGGAAGTACGAGAGGCGGGAAAAAAGTCCCGGGTTTTTCTTAATTGTTCTGATTTGAGTCTTCAGTACGGGAGGCGGGTTTTCTCTATTCTGGACCTTCTGGTTTCGTCTTTGTTAGAAAACCGGGTTCCCGGTTGAGTGAGCTTGACCCAAATCCCGGTTCCGTGTCGCCGTGAACCCAAATGCCATCCGTTAATTTGAACGTCTCTGTGAGTCTGCTGGTCCTTGTGACGTGGAAGGCACCCATTGGTGGCCAATCAGTGCTAAGCGAAAAAGCCTCCCCAGCAGATTCGCGTCCGCCAATAACCTGGACCCATCAATGGTTGGTGAAATTTCACCAAGGACTATGCTTGTGATGACTCGACAACGGATTTTAATTTACAATTCTTAGTAGGACTCAATGGAAAATATGTATGTCTCAAAATGAAATTCCAAGCATGTTTCCTAGTTAATGAGGTCGAATATAGCAAGAAAGGGTATCAACTTTCAGGTGAAAAGTGGAAAAAAGAGTTCATAGAGGAGGTTTGGATCTACATTACAAGCCTTTTGGTCTTTGGTTTTTTTTATATAACAAAGCTACAATAATTTTTCTATTAGGAAAGAGAGTGAAATTTCCAATTTGAGTGTATGTTAGATAGTAAATATCGAGGTTTTTTTGTTTACTATTGTTTAGGCTTTATTTAAAATTTTAAAATAATTTTTTGGCATTATTACTTGGGGAAATAATCTTTACTCCTTTTATTGTTTGCTAAAATAGCAATTAGAATAACTCATAACTTGCTAACACGACATATTAGAGTAACTCATAACTTGCTAACACAATATGTCATGTTCGAATATGCCTAATATAAAAAGATTCATTTCATGAATTTAAATTGTGAAAACGCATGAGAGAAGAATAAGTGACTTGGAGTGCGAAAGAACAAAATTGACTTTAGGTTTGGTTTCCATTGTCTATTAATATAATATGTAGGTCATGGGTTTGTACGAAGTAGTGAGTTGGCCTTTTGCTGTTTGTGAGAGGAAAGAAAAAAATAAAAAAAGTGGGTTTTCTTTTCTTTTATTTTTAATAATATTTTAAGTATTTTTTTTGGGAAGTAATCCCTTTTTTAAGAGGTGCATAGGATCGTTATACAATGTGGAAAATAGATGTGATAAGAGAATTAAAAGATAAGATTTACAATGGTTTAGTACTATGTTAACCTCTAACCTTCACACAAGTCTACTATTTTTCAATAGAGTTGCAAAGGAGAAGATTACAACTATCAAATCTTCTCAACTATCAAAGCACAAAGCATTTGCACGATTGTCAATCATCCATCAACCTATCTAGGGTTCTTCATCATCCCTCTTATAATATCATGGACATATGCCACAAGAGTACAAGCCTATTTGGAGAAAGAAATCTTTTTACAACCAATTAAAAAGAGTCCAAATCAAAGTGAAATCACATACCCTGATCATCATTCAGTTGTTGTTTGGCTCTTGTAATAGACTTCCAAAACCCTGAACAATCAATCGCCCATGCCTCCAATCGATTGGTTCATCCAAATCTCGATTCCAATACTCCTAGGTGAGTGACTGCCTCTTCCTTTTGTGCATATTAGTCTCCTATATACTTGGGAGACTAATCTGACTTCATCATTCTCTAAACAATTCTCTCACTTGAAGTGAATAGTCTTCAAGTCATTCTCGTTCAAAATGGAATAAAATGTGTGACAAACATCAGTCTTCTATAAATGAGGACCAATCAAAGCTAAGCAACCTTTCAGCTTCTCTATGGTGACAACTTTGGTCAACATATCTGTGAGGTTCTTCTTAGTGTAGATCTTCTCTAATCGAAACTTTCCTCTTTCACAAGAGAACGTATGAAATGATACTTGATGTCTATGTTCGTTGTTCTTGAATGAAATGTTGTAATCTTTGTAAGATAAATGACACTCTAGTTGTCTGAATACAATCAATATTCAACATGTCCTTGCCCATTTCTTTCAAGAAAGCCCTGAACTATACTATAACCTTGTATGCCTTAGTGGCTACAATATACTTTGCCTGTGTAAAAGATAAAGTCATCATCTTCTACAATTGTGATTGTCAATTGACAACAACACCTACCAATGTAAACACGCATCTAGTAGTGCTCTTCCAACTATCTATATCACCTGTAAGATCTGAATTGAAATAACCCTGCAACTTAATCTCTGTTCCACTAAAACCTTGAGTCATCCCAGAAATACCCTTAAGATGCCTCATTATCTACTTCACTACATCACAATACTCTTTACCAAAGATCACTCATGTGTCTAGCAGCCAGTCCCACTACATAAGCAATGTTTTGCCTTTTTCATGTTGTAGCATACATTAGGTTAGCTACAGCTGAGGCATAAGGCATACTGCCAAGTGCTTTTATTCTTCAGGGTTAGATGAAGCCTGATTCTTAAAAAGTTTGAAATGTCTGGCCAATGAAGCACCTACAAACAATTATACTCTCTATCCTTAATGCCTTAAAATCAAATAACCTGGATTAATAGTGAAATAGGCAAATTATGAAGGAACAATCATCAATTTTATATTTATGTTTTTTCAAAGCCGAGGCAAACACATGGAAACTACTGGTTGATTTTAGACGTTACTATTTAAAATTTCCTTTCGTAAGATAGACTAAGTTATTTTTTAGAGAGATAGAGAGAATCCACTTTATTTAATATAAAGGATGTAACAGGTTTTTTCATTGGGGGACCATGGATGATACTCATGAACATTTTGTAGATTGCAATCCACTGTTGTAACTTGTAATGCTTCATCGATGATCGCAAAATGTTTGGAGGTGTCAAAGCCATAAAAACATACACTGAATTGCTAAAAATGAGTTCAACACAGAAAATGGAATATATATTCGAGGAGGTGAGAATATGTGTGTGTGTGTGTGTGTGTATATATATATATATATTATATATAAGCAAAATCAAATTGAACATAAATAGGGAGGTGAAGTTTTTTTTCAAGTAAGTAAGTGAGGCTTAAGCCTCAATTTCATTTAACTAAAGAGGGAAAAACATGTACTAGAGTCGCCTAACAAAGAAAGCAAGAAAAAGGGGAAAACACACCTTATCTAATTCTCAACAAGTCAAAAAAAAAAATTTTATATATATTGTAAAAGTTTTGAAGTATGCGATATTAGAAAAAAGCTTGTAAATATATGCCATTTCACCACCTTAGAAGATTCTCATTCTATGGTTAGTCTCCCTACAAAGAAGAGGCATGCCTCGTCTCTGCGTAGAAGAATGTTTTCAAAAAGAGGTAATAAATGTGGATGAGTGGTTCGCTAATTGCGTATGACATAAAGCCCAGCTTAAGGAATGGATGAGAGTGGTACATTCAAAAAATTGACAGTGTATAAGCTAGTTTACGTTAATATCATGGTATTGATGCTAATGTGTACTAGCATGTGCATCATCAATTTCAAATATCAATGGCTCCCACTAAGGATAGAGCCAAGAAGAAATGGGTAAAGGGGTACTAAACTTGTGAGAATCATAGAGGTCTGTTTGGATTGGTAGAAAGTGGGGGAAGGGAAAGAAGTCTTTTAAAAATCCTCAAGTTTCCACTATTTGGTGCAATGGGGAAAGAGATACTAAACGAAAAACTAGAAGAAAAAAGAAGGGCAAAAATTTGTCTACAAAACTTTTTACCCCTCAACCTATAGATTTTGGGTGAAAATAAGCATACCAAAGAGTTATGCCTTTTCACCGACACCACTGTCATTGCCACCACTACTATTGCAACCGCCACCACTACTACTACTACTACCACTACCACCACTGATGCCACCACCACTACTACTGCTGCTACCACCACTACTACTAGTACTGCCAACACCGCCACTACTACTACTCACACTCTCACCACTATGTTCGTCACCACTACCGCTACCACTGCCACAACCACCACCCCTGCCACCACTATCGCCGCTACCACTGGAACCACTACCACTACTGCCACTATCATCAACACCACTATTGCCACTGCCACCCTTACTACTGCTATCGCCGCCACTACTACCGCTGCTACCACTATCACCACCACTACTATCACTATCACCGCCGCCACTACCACCTCCAGTACCATGGCTAACTTCACCACCACTACCACCATTGGTAGATTCAACTTTCAAATTTCTATGGCATCATTAGCGCAACCAAACAGTAAAATTTTTTTAGGAATCTACTACTTTCTCTTTCACCTTGATTTACTTACTCTTTCTCTTTCCCTTTTTTCCAGTTTCCACCAATCCAAACAAACCCTAAGGGGGCCATGTGGTCACACCTGAATGAAAAATATATGGGACCACATAGTGCCAAATGTTTAAATTCCATTGGTCGGGGGGCCATGGCCACCCCTAACCCCTCCTTGGCTTCTTTTCTAGCTCTTATGCGTTCCTTATACTAGGCTCTCCAAAACATAGAATATGCTTCTTAGTCATAGGCCAAGTGCCAGTTTGAGTTAATAGGATGCTTGACATTCCTACTTCACTTTTTCTATACCAATATTAAGAAAAGTGGGTCTCGTCTCACCATAGAGCTATTCACTTCTTATAATCCAATCAAAAGCTAAATTAAAGTAGATTAAAGTTATAATACAGAGAAAGTAATATATGAATATTATTTTTCGGTATAATAGTCAAATTTGGCAAAATTCCAGTCATAACTACAGAAGGCCTTTCTTAGTGCCCTAGGCTTAGTTAGGGTGGGAGAGAGTCGTATACTGAGGTACCTCCTCGTACAGACAGCGTACATCTTTTGCATGCCGCTAATCCTGCATCGCGCATGAGCTAGCCATACTCATACCTCTCCTAACAAACTAGATTTTTGGAAAGACGAGATGCTCTCCGTATACTTGCATGCATGCCATCAATGTCTCTCCCTCTCTACACTCTTTTTCTTGGTTTTGGCCTTTGGTCTTTGGACCAAGCCGCTCGCGTTTGCATGGCCATTTCCTAATTTGATGGATGAAAAACAAGAAAGTTTTCTCTTTTTATTGGTTTCTTTTTCAGTAACATTACTGCTCAATATTCTTTGTACCTAGTTTAATTACAAAAACATTGGAGATTAATTTACCAACACCAACAGGAACATTTTCCAATTGATCGAGTTCAACCAAACAGAAGAGGATATTGTTAGGCTGAACACATCCCTCATCACTATCTTCTGAATCATGCTTAAATTTCTCAAATTGAAAATTTTTATACAAAAATAGTCATGTTTCATTTCTTTGAGCAGCCTAGTCAACTCTTTCCGCATGTGAACGCCAGCAGAAAACTTCATAGTGAAAGGAAAAGGCCACAGGTTGCCCAGGTCCATGATTCGTCTTAAAAACAACATATATTATCAGCCAGCAAATGAATATTCAAGTACGGTTTTGAAGTTCGCCATGTTCCCTGGAATGCCAGCAAATGTATTTCCATGGGGGACAGTAGACAATAGTTCACTCTCGGATGCATGCGGCTCCCCACAATTTGAAGTATAGACAAGAGTTTTTTGGGTTCTCAAAATTCCCCACGAGGTCTTATGGATGATATATATATATACACTTACTGGATGATGGATCCAACTAAAATTCGATAGTACCACTATCACCATTGCCTACCTTTATACAGGATTGAATCCGGAAAGACTATGTCTCATATATATTTTAATGTCCCTAACGGGGTAGGCTTCGTTCGATATTACCATACAAAGACTCGTATTTTACTTTGTTAGTACTCTCCAAAAAGCTTTTTTTTTTAACAATTACACCCTCTATCCAATATTAATAATTATATTTGAAAAAATAATGATTTTTATTGAATGGTTAAAACCCACATTTAAATTTAAATAAATGAAAAATAACCCACATTTAAATAAAAGAAAAATAAGCTTACGATACTTTTTCAAATATCCAACTACTTAAATTTAATAAAATAAAAAAATTACTAAATGGAGCTATTAATTTAGGAAGGAGGAAGTATTTTAAAGACCCCTGGTCTATCGGATGGAGCACAAGTTCCTGCTATACTGGTCCTGACCTTATCGAGAGGCATCGTTTGAGCATTGAATAATAGATGAAATAGTGAATTCAGAGAAAATTGACATGTTACCCATCTTATTCGATCCACAAAACTCCTCAGACATGCAACGTAGTTCATGCCCATCTTTAGCCTCCAACTTCCACAATCTCGAAAGTTTGTGGTCAAAATGACTCTAATGCATAACCCCTGAAGTGGAGCTTTCTCTCTTCCACTGTCCTATGAGAGGATATGAAGATATTTGGGGGTTGTGTGTATTATGAAAGTATTGCGCAAATTAATGTCAATTGGAGGAGATTTGCCGGTGAGGAATTTGAATCGAGATGATTAAATTGGAGAATTGAAAATGGCATTCACCCAGCGTTGTCGAAGGAGAAAATTATGTATTTGTTGCTGAGTAACTAAAGCAACATATACAGATAATTAGGAGTGAAATGAGGAGATATGTTGTAACTTACCTTGTATGTAGATATATATATATATATATATATATATATATATATAACACCTTGCCTTGTAGTTATATACAGTTAACGAAAACAACCCATATAATTGTGAAAAAAATCTCTTTACAGTGTGTCTGAGAGAGAGGAACTCAACGAGATTGTGAAATTTATTTACTAAGCTCTCATTAATTTATCTCATCCTGTGATTTTCATCTATTATGTGTTAGAATATAAAATAAATAAATAGAATTTTCTCCTTACGTAATGGCTAGAACCTTTGTTAATGTCTTGTTTCCCATCTACAATTGTTATAAACATTCATAGACACTGAAGGGAGGCTCCTTCCGGGAATTGGTCTGAATTCTAATAAAACCACCATATCCATATGCTCCTACCTCAAACACCCTAACAGAGGTTTAGTCAATTAGGATTTGAAAATAAAATGCTAGTATTTTAAAATTTCCGATTAGTCATTTAGAATTGTCTATGTCATATTTACAATCTAGTGTTATTACATTAAGATTTAAAATATAATATTTTAAATATCGTGTTAGTGGTTAAACAATTGATTCTTATATTTGAAATATAGCATTAGTTAAAAATCTTAGGATTATGATTTGAAAGGATTTTGTTGGAAACTTATAACATAAAAGTGAGATTTTACAACACCACATCTAGAGGTGGTATTGTAAAATGACAGAAGCACTAGAAAAGGGAGGTCGGCATGCACTAGAAAATGAAGGCTTAGACACACTAGAGGTTGATACCAATACGGTACAAGGGGCGATATGCCCCCCACACGTATCCATGATACGTACCGGCCGTATTGGGCATATGATATCGATATGGCCGATACATATTGATATTCTAATATTTTAATATTTTTTTTTATTTTAAAAAAAAATTAAAATTTTTTCCTTAAAAACAAAAAAATATAATTCAAATCCAACCTCTTCTAATGACTATGTTTTTATTATATTAAAAATATTTTTAAAAAAATTATATGATATCAATATAAGTGGGTATATATAGTTTACATAATTTTTTTAAAAATATAGTGCTCCACAATTATGCATTTACTTAAACATCTACCATATGAGTTTCTCAATAATATTCATATAATTTATTAAATATCTTATTTAATTTTAAAACACTTAATATGGGGCGGAGGAAATAATAGTTTGTAGAGGACAGAGGGAGTAAAGTGTATGGTTCTAAAATGAAATAATTTTAGAGCACTCATATCAATTTATACGACCTTCTAAAATAAAATATTATAATGATATATTATTAGTTATAATATTTTTTTATGTATATCAAAGGGTTTACTACCGTTTTGGCACGTACCAAGCATATCATCGACGTGTACCTATATTTGTGATTATTATACTATCATCTGTATCAATACCATGGAAGGCTATATCGATACGAATGAGAGTATCGATGACTATTAAAAAAAATTAAATTAAAAAATAGTTTTTTAAATAAAAAAATATTTTTAAATTACGATATCAATACGTATCGACCGTATCGATATGGTATGGCTGATACAGCCGTTACGTATCGATAATTACAATGGGGGCGTATCGCCCCCCATACTGTACCAATATCGGCCAATACTGGTACATATCGGCCGATATGCACCCGTATCGGCCGATACAGCCTTCCATGATTGATATTGCCTTCCATGGCTTAGAGGAGGTTGTCATTTTCATGTGGCAACTGGAGCTTGGCAGAGGCCACCATCCTTGCCAGAGAAACCATCATGGCCAGATAACGTCTCATCTCACCTTCTAATTATCACTATCTTCTATTCTCTATTTTAATTTTTTTCCTCCACATACCCTATTGCCTACTCCGCTTATGACCACCTCTCGCATTTTTTCAAATTATGGATTAGTCAAATTTTAAAATTGTAAATAAAAAAAATTTAGGAGTTAATTATTTTAAAATCAACAATGCAAATCCCGAGATTCTAGTAATACAAGGTTTGGGTATCCAAATATTTTAAAATTTGGCAATTTAAATCTTAGAATTTGGATTATATTCTAAAATCACATATTTTAAATTCAGTATTTAAAATTTTAATTAACTAACCCCTTGTAAGTAAAGAAGCTCCCCATGCTGCCGGAGAAACTTGTCACACAAGTTCAGTAGTTTAAAGTTGGAGGATCAATGTAAGTCAAGACAAGTAAAACCTTGCCGCCCACAAGTTCAAATAGGCAAAGAGCTTTGTTAACAAAACAAGTACTAATGGTACAGTAATCCAATAAAGTGTAAGCAAAAACAGCTAAGGAAGAACTACCAGTAAATAACAAGCATCACATATAAAACATCAAATTTATGTGGTTCAGACTATTACTATTCAAGACAAATTCCATTCATAATAAAACAAGAATGAGAAATAGTTAATAAGCATTTACCCATAAACAAAGCCCTCAAATAGCTTGCTCACATCCTCTCCAAAGTTCTTAAAAGGAGTACAATCAACACCGAGAACGCTATAAATAGAACCATAATCCTTAGCACAAAAGAGCATATAAAGATACCCATACTAGAGAGCTTTTTATAGGTTTTACAACACCGGAATAGACCTATTAGAATCCTCCTATACGATTAGAATCTTACTGGGGAAGATCACAAATATAGAACCAAATTTAAGTAAGTTCCAAACTAAAAATTGAGCCACACAATAAAACAACAAGACAATTGATCTCAATCCATCACAACCAAAGTGACAGAGTGCTTGCGATCTTCCCAAAAGCTCAATCTCAACTAAGTGACAAAGATAATTAAACTTAGTGAACATGCGCTAACGTGAATGATGTGGTGTAAACAAAACCGAACGGTCCAATGATCAACACAACATACCGTTAGATGTAGGGGGTGTTTGGAAAATGCTTTTCCCATTTAGGAAAGCGGGTTCTGTTTTGAATGCCTTTGTGGAGAGATGAGCATTAATTGCTTCTTGAAATACTTCGTCTGTCCTATATTTGTAGTTATATTTGTAAAATTGTAGTTTTTGTTAAACGGTGAAACCCACTTCTAAGAGAACGAAAAATAAGTTTGTAATATTCTTTTTTCAATACTTAACTACTTAAATTTAACAAAATGGAACTATTAATATAAAATAATTTTTTTCCCAAATAAAGTTATTAATTAAGGATGGAAGGAGTACATAGAGGCCATCACAACAATTTGTAAGCCAGTAACAAGGAAAGGTCATCCCACAAATCATGCCTGGGGCAAATTATACTTGACTAGTTAAACACTTTAATCCCCTATGACCAATGGCTGATCTACTTTGGAAAGTGGTTTTGAGTTTCTTCTTAACCCCTTTATATTCAACCATCTGTCAGGCCTAAAACAAACCATGGACCATGAGACCCATTTGTTGGGTGATACATTGGGGTAATTGTTGTTGTTGCACGGCTTGTTGTGGGTAGTCTACCCATTTAGTTTTTAAAGGGAGATAATTTCCGTCACATCACTCTAAAATGACCTTGAAACTCAACATTCCTCCCAAGGAGTTAACATTCCTCCTAAGTACTTGTAGAAAGGCCATTTAAGCCTTTATCCTTTTCCATCAAACAGGCCCTTTAAGAATTATCTCCCAAATAATGAGGATAAAGGATATGCCTCAAGGTGCAGTCCTAGAGGCGCGTGAAGGAGGGGGAACAACTGGAAGACAGTGGAGGAGGAAGAGTTGGGGAAGACGTGGGTTATTCCATAAATATCTTCTAGAATGATGGTCATTATATATTATACCCTAGCTAAACAAAAGATGATCCTAACTATTTATTTAGTCCAACCCTCGGCAATTGAAGTCCCAAAACAACAATTAAACCAGTCTATGCATGGCCTCAAGGGCAACTGAAATAAAATAGTACTAAATGAAATCTAATCACTATTAGTTGACATTGAAACATGACATTGTGCCTATTTTCACAAGTCATAACGGTTATGTGCAATATGGTCATAGTTCATACGAGTAATGTGCATATGGTCATAGTTCAAATGAATAATGTGCAGTTATCATTTTACTATAAATAGGGATATGATTCATGAAAGTAGCCAAAGAAACATGATTTACACTACAACAAAAAGTGCTATTAGTGACACTTTTTATTAGCAACGCAAAGCAAAATGTCACTAATAATTACTATTTGTGACACATAAAAACATCACAAAAAATTTAACCATTAATGATGTTTTTTATAATTTTTAAAAACATTACTAATAATGTTATTATTAGCGATGTTGTTTAAAATGTGTCGCTAATAGTTGTACTATTAGCGATGCTTCTAAAAAGCATCGCAAATAAAATAATTTTTTTAAAAATTAAGTTTATTAGCGACACTTTGTTAAAACCAGCGCTAATAAATAGTCGCTAATAGCTTTATTAATTTACTTATTAATATATATTACTTAAATATATAATAAATAAATATTAAAAAATTTAAAAATAAAATTCTCAAATATAATATATTTTATTTAATATTTTTATATATAATAAATAAAATTCTCCTACTTTATCCTCATTCCTCCTCAAAGCTGAGGCTCACGTTCACGCTTGTAAGTGTGTGAGAGAGAGAAAGAGGAGAAAGAGAGAGGAGTGAAGAGAGAAGGGAAAGGGGTTACAGGACTAAAAAGAGTGAAAGACAAGAAAGAGAGTGAAGAGAGAGATCTAGAGAAGAGACAGTGGAAAGAGAAGAGAAAGTGAGAGTCGAGAGAGAGTGAGACAAGAGAGAGAGAAAAATAGGGTAGAGAGAGGAGAGAAGAGAAAAAGAAGAGAGGAGAGGAGTTAGAGAGAGGAGAGAGAGAAGAAAGGAAGAGAGAGGGGTGAGAGAGAAGAGAGAGAGAGAGGGTAGAGAGAAAAGAGCAGAAGAGAGAGGAGGGAGAGTGCATAGAGAGAGAGAGGAGAGAAGTGAGAGAGAGAATAGAGAGGAAGAGAGAGGAGAGAAAGACACTAAAGAGAGAGAGGAGAGGAGCTAGAGAGAGAAGAGAGAGGGAAGAGAGAGTGAGAGAGGAGAGAGAAAGAGAAAGAGAAAGAGGGGAGGGAGAGAGAAAGAAAGAAAGGAGAGAGAGAAGAAATTAATTTATATTTTTTAAAATTTTTTATTATATTATTATAGTTTAAAATAATAAAAAATTTAAAAATAAAATATATTAGCGACATTGTGTCGCTAATATATTTTATTTAACTTTTTTTATTGATTTTAAAATATAATTTATAATAAATGAGAGAGAATGAAGAGCGAGAGAGGGTAGAAGAGAAGAAGAGAGAGGAGAGAGTGCATAGAGAGAGAGACGAAAGGAGAGAGGACATAGAGAGTGAAGAGCGAGAGAAGAGAGAGGGTAGAGAGAGAGTAAAGAGAAAGGAGAGAGTATAGAGGGAGGAATTTAATTTTGATTTTTTAGATTTTTTATTAAATATTATATTTTAAAAATAATAAAATAAAATATATTAGCAACATATAGAAATTGGCGTCGCTAATACCCTAGGTATTAGCAATATGTACACTTATGCATCACTAATACCTAGGGTATTAGTGACTTTTTTGCTATGCGTCACGAATATATTTATTTTATATTTATTATTTTTTAACATTTAATATATAATTAAAAAATCCCAAAAAAATAAATTTCCCTACTCTCTCCCCTCTTGTCCTTAGAGCTCGGCTCACATTGACGCACATGGGAGAGGGAGAGATCAGAAAGAGAGGAGAGGGAAGAGAGAGGAGAGAGAGAGAGAACGGAGATAGAGAAGAATTAGAGAAGTGAGAGAGGGAGAGAGAAAAGATAGAGAGAGTGAAGAGAGAGAGACAAGATAGAGGAAGTGAAGAGAGAGAGAGAGAGGAGATAGAGGGTAGACAGAGAGAGTAGACAAAGGGATGAATTTAATTTTGGTTTTTTTAGATTTTTTTACTAAATATTATATTTTAAAAATAATAAAAAAGAAATAAAATAAAATGTATTAGCAATGCATAGGCATATGCGTTACTAATTCGTAGGGTATTAGTGATGCAAATTCCTATGCATTCGCTAATAGTTTTTTTTCTATGCATCGTTAATATATTTATTTTATTTTATATTTATTATTTTTAAGATATAATATATAATTAAACTCTAAAAAATTAAATTAAATTCCCCCACTCTCTCCCCTATTGTTCTCAAAGCTGGGGCTCACATTGGCACGCATGGGAGAGAGATCAAAAAGAGGAGAGAGGGAAAGAGAGGAGAGAGAGGGGAGGGAGAGGAGATAGAGAAAGAGAGAAGTGAGAGAGGGAGAGAGAGAAGAGAGAGAGTAGAGAGAGAAAATAGAGATAGAGACTGAGCACAGAGAGAGAGGGTAGAGAGAGGGAGGAATTCAATTTTATTTTTTTAGATTTTTTTATTAAATATTATATTTAAAAAAAATGTATTAGCGATGCATAGGAATTTGCGTCTCTAATCCGTAGGGTATTAGAGACGCATACGCCTATGCGTCGCTAATACCTAGTGTATTAGCAATGTTTTTTCCTATGCTTCACTAATATAGTTATTTTATATTTATTATTTTTAAAATATAATATATAATGAAAAATCCCCAAAAAATAAAATTAAATTCCTCTACTCTCTCCCCTCTTGTCCTCAAGGTTGGGGCTCACTTTGTTGCGCGTGGAAGAGAGTTCAGAAATAGGAGAGAGGGAAGAGAGAAGAGAGGGGGGAGGTAAAGAGAGAGGAAATAGAGAAGAGAGAGAGAGTGGGAGTGGGAGAGAGAGAAGGGATAGAGGATAGAGAGAGAGGAGAGAGGGTATAGAGAGAGAAGAGATAGAGTGAGGAGAGAGAGAGAGATGAGAGATTAGAGAGAATGGGTAGAGAGAGAAGAGAGAAAGAATTTTAGTAATAATAGTAGTATTTGTGATGCTTATGGATAAGTGTCGTGTCGCAAATGCAAAAAGAAATTTTTTGCGGCGCTTAGCCAAAAGCATAGAAAATACGTACTTTTTGCAACGCTTCTGATGAAGCATCGCTAAAAGAATGGGTGGTGTGCAAAATTTCATGCACAACATGCGATTTCATACGCGTGAATGAAATTTTTCCCACGTGGTATATATATGTAACATCCCAACTAGGAAACCGATCCAAACTGGGAGTGTTCGAAACACAAAATCGGAGTAAATTATATTTTCATAAAAATTAAAATATATCAACCAACCAAGAGTGACGAACTCTGAGTGCAAGAGTCATAAAGTTCCTCTACGCACTACGGAGCTCTAATACTTCATTGCGCGTAGACTAGAACAAACCTAATATTATAACTAATTTGGATCAGGTGAACGTTGTCTTACTATTGGTTGCCTACATATGTATTGGATAACATTACGATATTATTTGAATACGATCAGATCCGAACGTAGTTTTTCCTAATTTCCATTCCATACATCAAGCATCACGAAATCGTATATGTTAATGTACATATATTCTTATACCCGAATAAAACATCCGGAATCAGACAGAAACCTCATAAACCATCGGAATTGAACAGAAACCAATAAATCAGCGGAACACACATCTCAGTCTATCACAGAAGTGAGCACAACACACAACAAAGCAGATTAGCTCATATTAGATCCTATTAGATTATATTATATCATAATAGATTAGATCGGAACATATCATATTAAACAGAGTATTTCAAAGCTTATCAGATCATATTAGATTATACCATATCAAAACATTCATATAATCGGATATCTTAATTAATATTACTAATTAAGATACATATGCATATAAATAAATAAAAATCAAAAAGTCAGAAATGCTTACTCCCTTGTAGTTCTGGAAGTTGCAATGTTCGATATTGCTCGTTTCCTCATAGTGTCCTCCCTTTTAGGTCCAGAGATAGCCGACAGAATCTCCTCTAGTTCCATAACATTTCTCAGGCGGCAGACATCACCTCTTATTCACCCGGGACATTTCTCTCTTTGTCGCTTGAAAGCGGTGAACATGACTTTCCCTTAACCCGGGATGTTTCGTACTTCCCACACCCGCAATTGGCAGACAAAACCTCCCTTACCCTGATACACTTTTCTACCTCTGTGAGCTTATAGGCGATGGATAGACATTTCCCTCACTCAGAGACTTTCTTTTTTTTGTGCCCCTAGGCTACAGATAAAACCTCCCCTTAACCCGAGGATGTTTCTCTCACTCCGTAGCACTTCGGTGGAGGACAGAGCCTCCCCTACTCTGGGCCACAACCCTCGTTGTGGCTTAAAGATAGAGCATGAAGCCCCCTCTTGCTCCGGGCCACTTCTCTCTCCTTGGGGATTGAGAGTGACAGACATAGTCTCCTCTTGCCCCAGGGCTTTTCCCCCTCATAAAGTTGTCAACTCGAGGAATAGATGCTACCTTCGCGTAGAACACCATCGAATTAGCGAAGAGCGTCTTTTGAACGAACAAAAACGGACTCAAAATGAAGCAGAAAACACTCGTGAAAGTTTGGA
This sequence comes from Saururus chinensis, assembly GCA_035235625.1. Lineage (NCBI taxonomy): Eukaryota > Viridiplantae > Streptophyta > Magnoliopsida > Piperales > Saururaceae > Saururus > Saururus chinensis. Next base: position 429,123 of record CP141141.1, read on the forward strand.
TGGAAATCGGAATTTATAGGAGAAGGCATGCAAGTGTATGGCAGAAAAGGGGTACGCGCACAGAGATGTGTGCCATTTGACCACCCACATGGATAATGTGCGCATGACGCGTGAGTCAGCTTGCAAAGCGTGCGGCGTCACCTTGCATACGCCACGCAACTTATGCGCTGCGTGATCGATGGTGTGATCACGTAAGCCCTGCATCGCGCAAATAACCACGATCGCACGGGCCCACCTCTTGCAGTGCGGCTAGGCTCGGCTAACGCCGCTGACATTATCTATTCCATCTTTTTCTTAATATTTTATTATTATTCACTCAAATACGATTCCAACTTCAAAACGCGATAACCTCTTATCCCGAGCCAGAATCACACATTCTTGGTATCGATGGACTCGTATTGTCGAGCCCTTCAAAACTAGACCCCATATGGATAGGTTATCCCACACTTTTCTAATAGGTCCTGCCCATATTGCACGCTTATCGAGGTCATAACTTTCTCTCCTGATCTCTATTTCATATGTTCTTTGATTTGTTACACACATTACTTCGAGCTCTACACATATACTAATATTCCATTCCTTGAAACCCCTCAAAGCTTAACTAATTTTTACTTAATTACCCTTAACCCCACGGTTTAGGTTTAATTGAAACACGATGTGTTACATTCTTCCCCCCTTAAACGAATTGCGTCATTGCAAATCACCCAATAACATGCTTTAAAACATACCAATATGCTCTTTAATTGAATAGCAATCACAAACAATATTCCAATAACTTACCATTGGGCACAACATATAGAAGCACAATCCAATAAGCCATAATCGGAGAAGATAATCCGATAACTATTGAGATAAAACATTATGAATATAATTTGATAACTATGCAGATAAAACATTCAAATATTTGTATCTGATGGTAAAAATCAGATAACACTTTCAAAAAACTAAACCGATATTAATAATCGGTTAAACACTTATAAATAGAATGTGATGAAGACAACTTTGAATTCACATTCATAGTAAGAATCTGATAATTTAAAATCGGATAGAACCTTCATAATCGTAATCCCATAGTTTATAATCTAATAAAATATTTTAAACAAAATTGATTATTACATTAAAATCATATAAGTCATTATTCGGAGTTCAAAACACAACATAGTAAATCAAGGCTAATCCAATCCATTTAGACACAAATCCGATAACTCATAGATAATGTTTCACAAATTCCAATATCCAATCATAATCTGATAAATGATGATCGGATAAAATAAAATCTGATTATTAATTTAAAATTTGATAATTCATATCATATAGAATCTAATTATGAATTTTAAAATTAAATAAATCATTTTTTAGAATCAAAATAGAGCAGATCAATTCATAGCAAAGCAGACAAAGCAGTCCAAAAACAAATCTTGAAATTTCTGAAATTAAATCATCCAATAGATCATATAATCAAAATATGATATTTTAAGATCGGTTAACCGAATCTGATTATTATTTTAAAATCAAACAAATTTTCAGAATCAGAAATCATCAATTTGTCCGATGACAATAAATCCTGAAATCATGATACCGAATGACATTCCCCCATACTCATGGGGCATTGTGACGCTCAAAAGGCGAGGAGCTTTCCCATGATGCACCACACCCATGCACGCATTATACCGATTATTTTTCTCGGTGGGTATCAATGAGTCATGCTCCAATAGTTTTTGGACTTTATACTAAATAACTTTTTGATAATTTTTGGACTTTATATCAAATAACTACCCTCAAATCTAGAAGTTGTGATTCCGAACGGTGTTCTCCTTGACATTCATGGGGTAGCAAGAGGCTCAAAAAGTCAGGAGTTTTCGCATTATACTCCACACATATGTGTACGCCATACCAATTATTTTTCTCAGCAAGTATCAAGGAGTCATATTCCGATAGTTTTTGGACTTTATACCAAATAACTATCTGATAGTTTTTTCACTTTATATAAAATAACTACCCTTCAAAATCCGATGGTTTTTGGACTTATACCAAATAATTATCCTTCAAAATTGGATCAGAATTTCAAAGAGAATATCTTTAACAAAAACATATGTCAATCATAATCTTTTTATAGTCATTCAAAAATTAAATAATCCAACAGAAAACAAACTTTCTATAATCTTTCGAAAACTAAATCAATTGATACAAATCATATTCAAACATTTAAAACCAAACCAAACTTTAAATAGAAATTCATCTCATTGCACTAGCAGAATCAACATTAGAGCTATCCACTAACCCCCATGTCCCATATCATGGGCGTTTGATGGTTTCTCCGCAGTAATTATAATAGCAATTGAGACAACTTTACAATTTCAAATCCCTTTTCAAAACACAGGGTGTTTGAAATTTATTTTTATGGCAAATCTATTTTTATGGCAAATCTACCAGTAGACTCGACCTTAGAGCAATCCACTAATACCACATGTCCCATATCATGAGTATTTAGCAGTTTCTATTAGGGATGCCGCTATCTTTGAAACAATTGAATTTAATTTTAACATACCAGAAGAATTAACCCATGAGCGATCCACTAATACCACGTGTCCCATACCACAGCCATTTAGTAGTTCCTCCTATATAATTCTACTATTTTCCTAAAATGAACTTACAAAATATAGGCATTTCGAAATTGAATCTTATATCAATATATGAGTAGAATTTACCGTAGAGCTTTCCCCTAAAGTGGTGTTTAGTGGTTTCTCCTTGGCAACTCTACTGCATTTTAAAATATATTCATTTTATAAGCAAATAATTTTTTTTTCAAAACAAACAATTTGAAATCAAATTTTAGTTTCAACATACCGGTAGAACTAGCCCAAGAGATAGCCACTAACACCTCATGTCCCATACCATGGGTGTTTCGTGGTTTCTCTTAGGTAGTTCCACCGTCTTTCAAAATAGGTCTTTTTAACTTTTTCAAAATGAAGTTGAATTCCTATTGCAATATACCCACAGAACTAAGTCTAGAGTTTTCCCCTAACACTCACGTCCCATACCATGGTGTTTGGTGGTTACTCTTAGGTAGTTCTACTATCTTTTAAAACATATTTATTTCTTAATCAAATGTATTTTCTGTAACAGACAATTTGAAATCAAATTTTATTTCAATACCCTAGTAGAATTAATCATAGTCTTCCACAAGCGCCTCATGTCCCATACCATGAGCTTTTGGCAGTTACTCCTTGGTAATTCTACCATCGTTTAAAATAAATTTAACAGACTAGTTGAAATCAAACTTACTAAAATCATTGAAAAAAATCATCTAGCACATTTAGAAGAGAAACTTCCTCTTGATTCAAAATCGGAATTCGTAAAATTAGGGTTCAGATCAAATCCACTGCCACACATACAAAACAAAATTTCAAATCATTCCTGATCAAAATTCAATAAATAGAAGTTCATCTTGAATCCGATGTAAGACATGCAAAACGAAACCTCAAATCAAATTTCATACTTTCATATCATGTCAATTAAAATTAGAATTCGTAAAATTTAGAGTTCATATTAAATCGGATGTCACATACATAGAAAAGAAAGTTCAAATTCAGAATTCATATTAAATCCATTATCATAGTTGAAACAAAAATACAAATTAATTCATATTCAAAATCAAAATTCGTATCAAATCAAGATTTAGAACAATTTTTTAAAATAATAACAGTTTCAAAAGCGAAATTAATAAAATCAGAGTTTATATCAATTCTATACATCACAAGTAGTGTAGAAATTCCAAATCACTTGTAACTAAACTAATCAAAATTCATAAATATAAGAGTTAAGAGCAATTTTGATGCCATACTAGCAAAACAGAATTACAAAGCAAAATCTGATACAACTTTTTCATAACAAAACTTCCGAATCATTTTAGATTCAAGATCAAAATTCATAGAGCTGATGTTGCATCAAATCCATTGTAACATTCACAAAACAAAATGTATCAATCTTAAATTCAATGTAACACAATTAGAACAAGATTTGAGATTCAATCCAATTTAAATAGTGATTCAAATCAAATCGCAATATTTTTAAAGCATTTTTATCTTGCAGACAGAGAAAAGCTTCAATACCACTTGTAACATCCCCCGACCAGGACTGGGACTATTCGGAACACAAAATCGGAGTCAATTACATTTTCATAAAAATGAAAACATACCAACCAACCTAGAGCGATGGACTCTAAGTGCAAGAGTCGTAACATTCCTTTACGCACTACGGAGCTCTAGTACTTTGTTGTGCGTAGACTAGAACAAACCTAATGTTATAACTAATTTGGATTGGGCCAACGTTGTCTTGCCATCGTTTGCCTACATACGTATTGGATAACATTACGATATTGTTCCAATATGATTGGATCCAAACGTAGTTTTGCCTAATTGTTATTCCTTGCATCAAGCATCACGGAATCGTATATGTTAATGTATGTATATTCTTATACCCGAATAAAACATCTAGGATTAGACAGAAACCTCATAAACCATCGAAACTGAACAAAAACCAATAAATTAGCTAAACAAACATCTCAGTCTATTACAGAAGTGAGCATAACACACAACAAAATAGATTAGCTCATATCAGATTCCATTAGATTATATTATATCAAAGAAGATGAGATCGGAACATATCATATTACACAGAGCATTTCAGAGCTTATCAAATCATTTTAGATCATAGCATATCAAAACAAATCGGATCCAAGCATACCATATATCTTAAGTAACACATACATTTAAATAATCATATATCTTAATCAATATTACTAATTAAGATATGTATGCATATAAATCAAATAAAATCATAAAGTCAGAAATGCTTACTCCCTTTAGTTCTAGAAGTCATGACGAACAGTGTTGCTTATTTCCTCATAGTGTCCTCCCTTTTAGGTCCAGAGATGGCAGGCTGAATCTCCTCTAGTTTCATAGCATTTCTTAAGCAACGGACATCACCTCTTATTCACCTAGAGCATTTCTCTCTTTGTCGCCTAAAAGTGGTGAACATAACTTCCCCTTAACCCGGGATGTTTCACTCTTCCCATGCCCATAGTCGGCAAACAGAGCCTCCCCTACACGGAGACACTTTTCTCTCTCTATGCGCTTGTAGGCAACAGACAAACATTTCCCTCACCCAGAGACTTTTTTTTTATGTGCCCTAGGCTACAGATAAAACCTCCCCTTAACCCGGGGATGTTTCTCTCACTCCGTAGTGCTTCGGTGGAGGACAGAGCCCCCCCCCTACTCAGGGCCACTTCCCTCGTTGTGGCTTAACGATAGAGGATGAAGCCCCCTCTTGCTCTAGGCCACTTCTCTCTCCTTGGGGATTGAGAGCGACGGGTAGAGTCTCCTCTTGCCCCAGGGCTTTTCCCCCTTATAAAGTTGTCAACTTGAAGAATAGAAGCTACCTTCGCGTAGAACACCATCAAATTAGCTAAAAGCGTCTTTTGAACGAACAAAAACAAACTCAAAATGCACCAGAAAACTCTTCCGAAAGTTTGGATGAAAATCGGAATTTATATGAGAAGGCACGCGAGCAAACGACAGAAAAGGGGGATGCGCGCATAGACGGGTGCCACATGTCGCGCCCCCATTAGACTGTGCATAGGAAAGCTGCACGCTTGAAGCATGTATTAGCTTCCAGCAGCGACAACCGCAATTGCGTGGCTCTTGCACCACATTTCCCTTTGGCAACGAGGCTTGGCTCGGGCCGCTGATGTCACATATTCTATCTTTTTCTCAATATTTTATGACCATTTCACTCAAATATAATTCCAACTTCAAAATGCAATAACTTCTTATCCCAAAGTGAGAATCACGTATTCTTAGTATTGATGGACTCGTATCATCGATCCCTTCAAAACTAGACCCTACATAGATATGTTATCCCACACTTTTTAAGGGGGTCCCACCCATGTGGCACACTTCTCGATGTCATAACTTTTGCTCCCAACCTCTGTTTCATGTGTTCTTTGATTCATTACGCTCGTCACTTCTACCTCTACATATATACTAGGATTCTATCCCTTGAAATTCCTTAAAGCTTAACTAAATTTTATGTAATTACCCTTAACCCCTCGGTTTCGGTGTAATTGGAACACGAGGTGTTACAATATCACCCCTCAACTTTCATTTCCCACTGTTGTCAACTGCCAACCACATACCACCCTGGTTTCTGCCAGCCTCGCCGCCTCCTCTATTTATGCTCTAGCGCCTCCCCGCTGCAACACTCCGGCTTCCCACTCCCCGGCCAGGCTGCCCCTTTCCCATGCTCCCCATTCTATTGCGCCACCGCGAGCCAATCAAGCTCTATCTTGGCTCCGCTTTCCTATCCAGAATCCACAAGCCAGCACCTTCTCTCCGCCTACTGCCTTAGAAGCCAATTTCCCTCCCCATTACTTCTCTGTAATCCCCCTCCCCATTTTTTCTATGATTCCCCCCTCCCTCCAACCACCGCCAGCCTCCGTCGCTAGAGGAAGAGGACCCCCACTACCCCCATCCTTCCCCTAATTTTTGCCCCGGTGCCCCCCTGCTCTGGCTCCCCACCCCCGGCCCAGCTGCCCCTTTCCCTCCCTCCCCATTTTTTCTATGATTCCCGACCCCCGGGCCATACCCAACCTCTGTCACCGGAGGAAGAGGACCCTTGTCCTTCGCCACGATTTCTGCCTTGGCGCTATCACGCTCTACCTCCCCACCCCTCGCCCCCCTGCCCCTTCCCCTCCCCCTTGTTTCTATGTGATCCCCCTCCCAAATTTTTCTGTGATCCCCCCCAAACCACTATCGGCCTCCATCTAGGGCTGCAAATTTAAGGGTTTGGGCCAAAAATTATTTGTAATAGATCAGGCCGGGATCGGGCCTCGGCCAAAAAAAGAGAAAAGTCCTACCCGGCCCGGCCCGTAAAATAAGCATGTTACAGCCATTTATCACTGCCTCGTTTTGTTACAACCATTCATCTCTTCGTTGCTCTTCACTTCATTACTTCAACCTTAACCCTAACTCCAGTCTCCAGAGTTGCCGCTTTCGTCTTTAGTGCTTCAGACTTCAGTGACTGCACTTCCCCCTCCGCCGCCCCAAGTGCAACTCACCGGCTTCCCAACTTCCTAGTGTCCGGCTCTCCAACTCGACCAGCTCCATCATGGAGCCTCTGTGTCCTCTCCCCCTCCAACAACTCCCTTGCCTCATGCAGATTTTCCTCGACTCAGGCAATGACTCTCCCCATCGGCTCATTTTGTCCTCCACTGGCATCCTCTAGTAGCCTCCAAGCAAGTCAAGGGCTTGGGATTTCGGTCAGATGCCCTCCTATAATTTCGATTTAGCCTTCTATTCCAAGACTTTGAAGAATCTTGGCGTTTTCCCAGCAAAAAGTTTGGCGAAATTTGTTTTGCTCTTGATCCATTCTCCCATCAGCGTCATTCTCTTAACTTGCGGACATACTCTGTTTTCAACACTCCTTAATTGCAATCCAGTTTTAGAAAGGAAGTTCTAAAAAGTACCGGCGGAGGGATGGGAGGAGGACTGGGGCTTTTGGCCCGTAAACCCATGGCACGGATACCAGTTGGGCCTGGGCCAGCTTTCTAGAAAGAAAGTTTGAGTCGGGCCGGGCTTGATTTTTTGGGCCGGGCCTGGGCTACCCTTGGCTTGTCAAGGCCCAGCCCGTGCAGCCCTACCTCTGTCGCCTGAGGAAGAGGACCCCCCTCCCCCTGTCCTTTGCCACAATTTCCACCCTAAGGCCTCTCCGCTTCGACACCGCACCCCTTTGCCCGGTTGCCCCTTTCCCTCTCCCTCCCAGTTTTCTCTGTGACCCCCCTGGCCACGGCTGGCCTCTATCACCTGAGGAACAAGATCCCCCACCCCTTCCTTCTCCCCAATTTCTGCCACAGCGCCACGCTCCAGCACCCCACCCCTGGCTCAACTAGCCCTTTTCCTCCCCCCATGTTTCTCTGTGATCCCCTTCCCCATATTTTTTGTAATCTCCCCCCATCCGGCCTCTATCATCGTAGGAAGAGGACCCCCTCCCCCGTCCTTTGCCCCGATCTTCGCCCCGGTGCCGCCACTCTGCGGCTCCCCACCCCCGGCCTAGTGTCTCCTTTCCCTCCCCCCAACCTTCTCCCCCTCCCCCCGTCCGCTTCCCACAATCAGAGGAGGGACTCCAGCCGAAGCCCCTTCACCTACCGGGATTTTTTTTATTTTATTTTTTTATTTTTTATTAGTGATGCTTTTAAAAGCGTCTCTAATAACCTCTTTTATTGTTTTTTTATTTAATTAGCAAGGCTTTTAAAAGTGTCGCCAATAGAAAAAAAAATTTAAAAAATAAAAATTTATTAGCGACGCTTTGAAAAGCATCGCTAATAAATTATTATTAGCGACGTTTGTGAATAAGTGTTGCTAATGATTATTATTAGAGACATGTTTTAAAATGTCATTAATAATATTAGTGACATACAAAAAAAGCATTATTAATAGTAGATATTAGCGACGCTTTTCTATATGTGTTGCTAATGAGTAGTTGCAACAGGACTATTATGAATAATTTTAGTGACACTTTTTAAGCGTTTGTAATAGTCATTAGCGACACATTTTTTTACTATTAGCAAAATAATAGTTTTTTTCTTGTAGCATTCAGCTCATTTATTTGAAGAGGATATTTGCATCCAAAAAGGTTTTAGGGGCAAATGGGCTAAAACCACTTTCCTACACCGAGAAAATAGTTGACAAATGAGCTCTTAATGTATATACTCCCTTTGTCTTGTATCAATAGCTACATTTACAAAAATAGTAGTTTTTATTGAATGATGAAACCATTTAAAGTTTTTTCAAAATTTCATAACATCTATATCGATCAGGTCAAGGAAACTTTTTGACAGTCATTTTATTGATCGATCAAGTTTTTAACCAATCAATTAGGACATAAAAATCATTTAACAGTCTTTTTATTGATCAATCAATTGATTTGGTAAAAAAATCCATCGATTAATATTAAACACAATATGACATAATTACAGTCGTTTGAACGAAGGGCAATCGATGGGTCCAATAATTTTGAAATGATTTGGGTTTTATTTTTAGTTTTGAATGAAGGGATGCATCTCTTTGAAAGGGGATTCATCCAAAAGTCATATAGAGAAATTTTTTCACTCAAAAAACACAAAGTTTTGGTTTTCTTCTCAAGTTGTCATCAAAGTACCTTTTTCCCCTCTTTTCGGGAGAAGAGAAGACAAGATTTGACCTATTGTTCCAAAGGAGAAAGAAGTTTTTAATATGTTCCTGATTAGATTACTATTTTACTTTCCTAGATTAGTCTCTTTCTTAATTTCATTACAACTAGTATTTATGGTTTCTTACCTTATTTAAGTAGGAATGCTACATTAATTCTTTGAAAATTGTAGTGCACAACTCATTCCGCATTAGACAATAGAAATTTAGAGTCCTTTTACTTAATTTTCTACCCTAATCCCTTTTTTCTCTCCTATTTCTCTTTAATTTTTCCTTTGTATTTTGAGAATAGGTTTACATAATTCTCAATTATACACCAAAAAACATGATTGGTAGGGACAAATACTATTTTTAGGAAAGTGTAAACACACCTTGAAGTAAAGTGTGTTGTCGTGTGTTTCTTATAACATATTCCAAAATTTGAAGTGATTTCTACAAGAAATTATCCAGCTTTTCAACCATCGTATAAGTTTGAAGTTTTTAGCATTCTTACTATCAATCAAGTCACAAGGTATAAGAAACTCACCACCAACAAAACCTACATTTAAGAGAATGAAAAATAAGCTTATGATACTCTTTTTTAAGTACACAACTACTTAAATTTAACAAAATAGAGCTATTAATATAAAACAAATTTTTTTGTCAAATGGAGCTATTAGTTTAGGGAGTATGATGCATACCACCTGGATTGACTTCCAAGCATAGCATAACTGAATTATTAATTGTTTCTCTTCTCCACTTGCTTATTTTGTTTTCGTAGCATCTTCTATGCCGTCCAATTCCCTCTACAATAACTTCTTGAAAAAATGCAGAGATTCCAATTAAGTAGGGTTAGGAATCGGGTTGGGTTGGGTTGGCCTTGACCCTCTCTTAAATTGGGTCAGGTCATGGCCCGACCCTATTTTTAAATTGGGTCGAAAATCCAAACCCTAACCCTACTTGAGTCGGGTCGGGTCGGGTATGTGGGTAACCCTACTTTTTTTCCACAATTTTTATGTTAGACTCGTATTATATATGTTTTTCTTATAAAGGGCAAACATAAATGAAATTAAATACATTAAAACATTAATTTGTAATGTTTGGTTCTTTGGCTAAGTTGTGGCGGATATTTTTTTTGTAGTAGCCATCAACAAAGACCTTAGAAGTATAATGTTGCATTTCCTCCAATCTAAGCGAATGATAACAAATCAAATCTTCAACATTTGTTTACTCATGATTAGCCCACTTGGCTTTCGATAACTTACATATCAACGCAAAATCGATTAAACATTATTTCTTTGATGGCCAAAGAGGATCATGTGCTTCAACATGTCTTAATTTTAAAATTCCAGTAACTATTTCTCTATAGCTACTCATAACCCTACCCTCTTTTGCAACCAGTGACACTTGATTACAATTTTCCTCCTCCGAAAATTGTCCATCATCGAGTTTTATTATCCGCCTATATTGTTACATGCTCCTTATTATGACTGTCAAACCTTTAACACATAGCTAAATCTAGAGTGTGATGTGTTCTTATAAAGGAGAGAGGATGAGTAATTAATACAACAAAATATAACATATTTTCATTCTATTCATGCCCAAATTTATGTTGAAGCACCTCTAGTTCAACATAGTATGCACTAAACAAATACTATAATATTAGTATAAATAAGTCCAATAGGCCAACACTATAATAATAGGGTTCTTTATTATTTGTAGTTGAGTAAAAGTTGGGTTGGTCGGGTTGTGCAGGTCGGGTTTGACCCAACCCTAAATTCAAAACGGGTCAAGAGCCTAAACCTTGACCCTGACCCTACATGTAGTCGGGTTGGGTCGAGTGCAGGGTTAAGCAGGTCGGGTTTGGGTTGGGTAAACGGGTTGGGTTAGATTTTCCCAGCCCTACAATTAAGTACGAATTGAATGGGCCGAATTACACGGTTTAGAAATCAATATTGGATTAGTTTTTGTTGGAAGGAGGCCAGACAAGGACTTGACAACGCATGCATTAATTAAATTGAAATGGTTTACTAATACAAGACGAATACGTCTCCTCCGATATAGACCTGAACAAGATTTAGCTGTTTAGAAGTCTGGATATAGAAAATCTGATTTAGTTAGGGTCCACTTCGGTAACAATCGAACTGTTTGACACTATTATCAAAATCCGGGTCCATGCCCATCTGCTCTGGAAAGCGGACATGTTAGTTCTCCCGTGAAAGCGACTGGATTTTAATAACTAAGTAGTTAAGATTAGGATTTGTAAAATGTTTTCGTAAGGAAGATCAGGAGAACCCTAACATCACATCATCCACAATGTTATATACCTATACGCAATATATGGTGTGCGGATTCCAGGCTGACCTCGTTGTTTGGCTTTTTAGGATCAGATGTACTTCTCTTGTTTGTTCTGGCTGAACACCAAATTGTGAACTCTCTTTGCGGTTTTCTGATTCTCTCCTTTTCTGTGTGAAATTCCAGTGGGGGTGTGAAGAGTTTGTAAATAAAGTAGTTGATTGTCTATCATTCTTTTGGTTGGCTGGCATTTGGCATTCAAAATTTTTATGGCTTCAAAAGTGTTAAAACGGATTCTAGAATAGAAATGAGGAAGATGAGCTCGGAGGAAGAACAATAAGATCAGTTGCCTTCACGTACACTTTGTTAGTGAGCTTAGTTGACGTGCATTTCGATGAAGACCTTTGATAGTTACCAAGTTAACATTAATCAGCAGAGGATTAAAGAAATTAGTATGTGGCCTATTCATGGATAATCCACATGACAATCGCAGTATTTGATGAATCCCAAAGGAAAATAATATTGATACTCAATTATCTCTATATCAGAAACCTCACACCACCTTTAATTGGATAAGGAAGTTGAGTCCCACCTACCACCTATAACATGAGATTCACTCGTATGTTATCGATAACAAGGGGGTGTCTTGTATGTGATGTTTGAATTAAGTTTTTCTAGAGCCACAGTCCGTTGATGTGTTTAATTATGGGAACGAATTTATGTCTCTAGTGGTTAATAAGACAAACACAAACAACGGTTGCGCTTAGTGTTATTAAGAACATTATAAGCTGGAAGAAGAGAGTGACACGAAAAAGCCTCGTCTTGTAGTAGCTATGAAGTTCATCGTGGTTTAGGAGGAGGAAAGAACTCACAAGGGAATACGAAGTTATACAAGGCTGCTCCACCTCTGTTTCCTTTGGAGAACACAACTAAGTTTTAAGTGGAAAAAAGTTGACATGAGTTCGGGCCGTTCCAAATAGTATAACGATATGAAAATAGATGTAATTTATACTCTCACTACCTCGGATTTAGTTTCTCAAAGATGTAGTCGCAATCCCTCGCAATAGATTATCTCTGTTTACCATAAAAACAGATTTTGAGAATTATGGATTGATATTTGTTCAAAGTTGTCAAGGAGTGTGTGGGGCTTGTTGGGCTTATTTTTTATTTAAAATATTAGGTGGCCCAACTGTCTCAATCAACATTGGTTTTGGGCTTTTATAATTGTCTGAGTAATGGGCCTAAATCTAAATACCCATTAAGTTGTGGTTTTAATGGCAAATCTTGATCGTTAGCTGATCTTTGGATAGAGGGTTAGGATTTTAAGGTTCTTCACAGTGGTGTCCTAGTTTAATGATACACTGAAATATTATTTAATTAAATTTCAAATCTTGAATTACAATCCTTTTTTATGTTAATTTATTTTTTATTTAGGTTATTTATATCTTGAATAGGTGAGTTAGACCTTTATTGTATTTATATGTCTAAACAGGCTTCAACATGATCCAAGTGAAAGATAAAGGATCAAAGTGAAAATAAAGTCAAGTCCAACTACCTAAAGCTATTTAAAAGTAAATAATGAGTTTCTAATGGTCTAAACATGCATGGAATGGTTTAACACAACCGTGTTGACCCATTAGATTTCATATTTGTATCAAGAGAACGAAATTTGAGAAGAACATGATTTGGACAGATTGACACAACCATGGAAGGTAATATCGATACAGATGACAGTATCGATGATCATGGATACGGGTACGCGCCGGTGATATGCTTAGTACGCGCTGAAACGGGCATAAACCCTTTTATAAACATATAAAAATATTATAACTAATAATATGTCATTATAATAGTTATTTTAGAGCATAATAAGACCGTAGAATACCATATCAACCGATATGAGTATTCTAAAATTAATTAATTTGGAACCATACACTATTATGCTCTCTGTCCCATACAAATTATTACTCATTCTTTCCCATATTAAGTACTCTAAAATTAATTTATTTTTTAAAAAAATATGCTTAATATGAGTCACAATTATATATTTAAATAAATACATATTTGTAGAGCAGTATATGTAAAAAAAATAATTATGTAAATTGTATGGACCTACCCGTATTGATCTCATATAACTTTTAAAATATAAATTTTAATATAATAAAAACTTAAACTTTTAAAGAAGTTGGGTTTGAATTGTGTTTTTATTTTTAAGAAAAAAAAAATTTAAATATTTTTTTTACAAATTTTTTTAAAAAATTTTAAAATAATTTTTTAAATAAAAAAATATTTTTTCATAGTGTATCGATATGTATCAACCATATTGATACGGTATAGCCGATATGTACCGGCTTTTGGTGTGGGGGGCGTACCACCCCCCGTACCTGTATCGGTCTCCATCGATACGAGTATGTATCAGTCAATATCGTATCGACCGATACGGCCTTCTATGAACACAACCTTGTGGACCTATTAGATTTCAGATTTTCATTAAGAGAACCAAATTCGGGAAGAAGCTGATTTTGATAAATTGACACAACCGTAGTATTTCAATGATATCGTTCTATATTAAATTAAGATTGATATAATTTTGGTGGCATTAGAAAGAAGACTTTTGTAGCTACAATTACTATTTCAGGAAGCAATTAATAATTCCGAAGTTATATAGGTCAAACCTGACATGCAAATGGACAATTAGTCAATTAACCCGAGGTCAACACATAGATGATCTTTTTACTGGTTGTGATTAATACAAATCAGAAAATATAATGAGGTTGATTAAATAACTAAAAGAATACTAAATGATACTTATTTAATAAATAAATTATTGATTTATTTGATTGATTTAGAATCTAATCATTGCCAAAGAAGCAATCAATCAATTAAGAAGCAATCAAGGGATATAATTTGACCTTCTTCTTTGAAATAACGTTTTCTACTCCTATAAATAAAGGGGTGGTCATAGGAGAGGCATCATCTCCTCCTCTTTGAAACACTCTTCTCCTATTTTTCTTCTCTTCTTTTGTATTTTTAATATTTAGTTTTATTTTAATAGTTTTATGAGGCTAGAGGTGATTTGTAACAATCTAATAGAGTTCTATTCATGTTTCATCAATGGTTTGAAGTAAGTATTGGTTATTTAAAATGATATTTATTTAATATTATTTATCTTCTTGTTTCTTTGTAATCTTAACACATAAGATGCTTAAAGACCCTCCTTCTTAATCTTTTGTGGTTTTGATACATAGAACTCTTGAAGTAATAATTTTTTTTTATCCATTATCTATCCAAAGTATTTCTTATCTTTATTTTTGCTTTTAATGTTCATATCTTCCGATTAGATAGAATCTTCATTCGATTCTAACTGAAATAACATGACACATGAAAAATATCACTAGATGTTACAATGACCTTTAATACCTTAGTGTATTATCTTATAGATTTTTTAACACTTTATTACCTCAATACTTTTCTACTCTTTCTCTTTTAACCTTTCTTTACTCCTCTTATTTTGTAATCATTGTGATAGTCACACAAAGGTAATCCTTGTAGATTCGACCTTGCAAGACTACATCCACTTGTGCACTTATAAGTAATATAACCCCACATTTTGGCTCAATTTAATGAATAAATAGTTTAAGTGTAACATTTAGTTATAAATACATCATTAACCATCCTAATATAGTGTCTTAAGCAAAAATTACTCTCAGTCAAGTTCTAAACTAGAAACACATTGTGAGGATTTACAGATGATTAGCAGAGGAAAAACCTCATCAAGGAGATCAAGTTTTGTTCAGGCTCTAATGGCTATAGGTAAGCCTAATCCAATTATATTTTATTCCATCAATTGGTATCGAGGCAAGGTTGTGATGGTGAATGGCAACGGCTACAAGTTTTTTTCCACTTGCCGACGTTACCGGGGGACTACTAGGCCACCGGATTGTTGGTTGGAGCAGATGCGCCGGCCAGAGCCACCGTCACCAGGTGTTGGCTCTGGCCTGCGCTGCCACTTTGCCCGCCCTCCGGATGCACAGGCACAATCCGACAGCGTCTCAAAAATAAAATTAAACTGCTATGTGAGCTATTTTCGGTTTCTCTGGTCGATGTGGGCTTCTTGTCATCACCTTCCATCTTCGATCCTATATGTGGCTGGCAGGCGTCGCCTCCTCATGCCGTTAGGGCATTGGTTGGCACAGCCATTGTGCACAGATCTGTTGGGCTCTGTTTTGGGCTACACACTGTTCAGTTTTTAATCAGCTATCGGACGTTGTCGTCCGCTTTTTGGCCCGGATTTGGAACCACCGGAGTCATGAGGAAAGGTTTCTGGCCTTTTGGGCTGCCAATAGGCGTCGTTGCAGCCATCACCATTTTGCACAGAGGCCATTTTTCTCACTGTTTTGGTTTGAATCAGACCCCACCGAATGTTGTCCTCCATATTTCTCACCAGAACTAGAATCGTCGCCATCGGGTGGAGTGATTCCAATTTTCTAAGAGCTTGCGGGACTTGCCGGATGACGGAGGCGCTTCAAGACACACTGGCAAGCTTCAACCTCTCTGTCGAGAGGTTGAACACGACCCGCTTCTACGGGTCACCACCAACCCATGCGTGCGCGGGTCTTCATTTACCCGCGCCGCGCAAGTCAGTTTTGACACAACCTGGTTTGGTATTTTTCGGGCCAAAAAAATTTAAGGGTTTCTGGAATTTTTTTGGAATATATATATATATATATATATATATATATATATATATATATATATATATATATGTGATTGCACGTGGATGTGTATTAGTTATCTTTAAAGGGCTTTATTTTTGTCATGGGTTAGCCAAGGAATCAAATGCAATCTTATTATGCTTTATCAATTCTTTTTAAAATTGTTGAGTGCACTACTTATGTAATTTTGTGAGAGTGTACATTAGACATATTATAAGCTTCAACAGAATTCAAGGATCACATCTGGAGGTGGATGCACTCATAAGGAATCAATGTACATTTTTTATCTTTAAGGGGCCTTAGTGCTTCTAACTTGTGTAATTTTTTTAAACTTTTTTAAGGACCGTACATGGTCTATGGACTATATTTTTTTTATTTATGGTGTGTGATGATGGGAACCCCTAGCCAAATCCCAAAAGCCCAATAACAAAATTAACAAAAAGGAACTTGTCAATTTTGTGTAAGGATATTTTTTATTGTTTGATAATTAATTGCACTCATTTTGTTATATGAGAAGGTGATAAGCATAAATTTAGTTCTCACGTCCATTGAGATGACTTAGGAGTGGCCAAAGCATTCTAAGTTATTTTCAATGTGTGAATAATATAGAATGCTACCATGGGATGCATAGATTCACATACATAAAACTTGTGTTGTCACCAAATTTTGATTATGTGACAATGATTATCATCCGGCCCCAAAGGGAGGTGGTAGTTAGTGTTATATAATTAGGATAGGGTAGAGGGTTATATGTTGTAACATTGGTGAATCCCTAGGCCCAAAGGTATGGTATTTTCCTATAATGTAACACATATAACCTACCAGCTTTATCATGAAACAAAATGGTTGTTTGTTTATATACAGTTTAGTAATTTTGGTGCAGAATGCAACCTTTACCCAAAGGGAGGTTCAAAATTTTACTATTTGATTTTAGCATTGGTTATTTCATACTTCATTTTGTTTCTTTCCCTTATTAATTGTTTACATGTATTTATTCTTTTATAGCAGCTTATCTGTCTTTTATTTATGACCCTAATTTACACTTTTTATTATTGTCTAGGAATAATTTTTCGGATTGGAAGGAAAATATTCTTTTATTATTGGGGTGCAAGGACTTAGATTTAGCGTTTTGTATGGATGTAACCACCACTCCTATGGATAAAAGTACACCAAGTGAGGTAGCATTATTTGAAAGTTGAGAGCAGTCTAACCACTTAATCTGATGCTCATGAAGTCTCACATAAATAAAAGCATTAGGGGATTGATCCCAAAATGTGTTATAGTTCAAGAACTTTTAAAAGCTATTAAAGCTCAAATAAAGAGTTTTGATAAAGCCTTAGTCATCACCTTAATGTTCAAGTTGTCATCCATGAGGCTAACAGATGACAAAGGGGTGCAAGAGCATATTATGTAGATGTGTAATATTGCTAATCAATTAAACATCATGCAAATCAAGATTGATGACACTTTTTTTGTCCACTTTATTCTGAACTCCATGCCTACACAATATAGGTCATTCAAGATTTTTTACCACACACACAACACTCAATGGTTAGTCAATGACCTTCTGAGTATGTGTGTCCAGGAAGAAGGGAGACTTAAGCAAAAAAAGCTAGAAAGTTCTCATCTAGTTTCTCAAAAAGGACAAAAGAAGGAAAATTATGGTGCACCAAAGAAGAAAGCTGGTAAAGGTGTGCTAATGAAGTCTACTGGCATCACAATGGAAACCAAATGCTTTTTTCTGCAAGAAGAAATGACATATCAAGAAAGATTATCCTAAATATCAAAAGTAGCTTATTAAGAAAGGAGGTAAATTCAAGTCTTATGTGTGTTATGAATCTAATTATGTTGATTCTCATTATAATAACACATTGTGGATTAATTCTAGTTCTATAAACCATGTTTCTACTATCATGCAGGTGTTTCTCAAACTAAAAAAACTAAATGATGGGGAGCATAACATCTATGCAAGCAATAAAATGTGTTCAAAGGTTAAAGGTGTAGGAACAGATCGCCTTGTTCTTCATACAAGATACACCTTAGATTTAGAGAGAACTTTTTATATTCTAAGTTTTTCAAAAAATTTAATTTCTGTGTCAAAACTAGTGCTTCGTGGATTTAATTTTAAGTTTATGAATTTCACATTTCTGATTATTAAAGATTTAGTTAGATGGATTATATTATCTCTCTTTGCATGTTTCCTTTGAACAATCTATGATGTATGTGTAACATAGTGTCATTAAAAAGAATTCTTTTATATTATGGCATAGGTGGTTGGGGCATATCTCCATTGACCACTGAAAGCGATTAGTAAAAGAAGGAATTTTTAAAAACTCTAGACTTTACTGATCTTGAGACATGTATAGACTGTATAAAGGGAAAGCGGACAAACAAGTCTTCTAAGGGTGCTAAGAGGCATGATGAAAAATTAGGCATTATACACACTTATATTTGTGGATCGTTTAATACACCATGTCTAAATGGTCAAAGGTATTTCATTATCTTTATAGATGATCATACCCGATATATGTATTTTTATCTCTTAAACAAAAAGTCTAAAGCATTTGCTGCTTTTAAGACTTATAAGGCAGAGGTAGAGAAGCAATATAGCATGAGTATCAAAATTATTAGATTAGACAGGGGAAGGGAATACTATAGTAGGTACACAAAGAGTAGACAAAAACCTGGACCATTTGCGTAGTTCCTAAAGAAAAATGCACAATACGAAACACACCACAGCAAAATGGTGTGGCTGACAGAAGGAACTGCACTTTGATAGATATGGTGAGGAGCATGATTAGTAACTCCTCTCTTCCTCTTAATATGTTTTGTGAAGCCTTAAAGATAGTCGTGTATATTTTAAACCAAGTTTTATCTAAAGTCATTCCTAAAACACCCTTTGAGCTATGTAATAGATGGAAACCAAGTTTAGATAATGTACACATCTGGGGTTGTCCTGTTGAGGTTAGGGTGTACAATCTACATGAGAAGAAGCTTGACCCTAAGACTATCAGTGATTTTTTCATTGGCAAAGCATAAAGGTCTAAGGGATATAGGTTTTATTGTCCCTCGCACAACCCTAGAGTAGTCAAAGCACATAATACATGTTTTCTTGAGCATGCCAACTTCAGTGGGAGTATTTCCCCAACACATTGTGTTTGAGAAAATATGGGTTCTGATTTTTATACCCACATTTGGTGGAGGATCACATGTTGTATCACCTATGGTGATTCCAGAGTAGCCTATCATTCCTCCATCATCCCCTCAGGAACAAGTTGTTGAAGCTTCTATTGTACAGACACCTCCACCTGTGGAACAAATAGGACTTCAACAGTCCTCAAGAGTAAGGAAACCTACAATC
This sequence comes from Saururus chinensis, assembly GCA_035235625.1. Lineage (NCBI taxonomy): Eukaryota > Viridiplantae > Streptophyta > Magnoliopsida > Piperales > Saururaceae > Saururus > Saururus chinensis. The sequence goes on from CP141141.1 coordinate 448,718, forward strand.
CCTTCTAACTATGTTGTATATCTTCAGAAGTCTGACGAGAATGTTAGACTAATTCAAGATCCTATTACATATTCACAGGCCATGAATGGATATAACTCCAGCAAGTGGTATGATGCCATGTAGAATGAGATGAAATCTATGACTAATAATCAAGTTCAGGATCTCGTAGAGTTACCGCTGGGTGCTAGGACTTTTGGCTGCAAATGGATCTATAAGGCTAAATTAGATCTATCTGGTAACATTAACATATATAAGGCCCGACTTCTAGCTAAAGGTTTTCTTCAGAAAGATGGTGTTAATTACTATGAAACCTTCTATCTAATTTCTACAAATGATTTATTAATAGTTATTTTGGCCCTTATAGTTCATTTTGACTTAGAGTTACAAAAAATGGATGTAAAGACTGCGTTCTTGAATGGGGATCTTGAGGAGAAGGTGTATATGACTCAGCCTAAAGGATTCACCTTAGATAATTGAAGTCATCTAGTTTGTAGACTCAAGAAGTTAATATACAGACTAAAACATGCCACCCGGTAGTGGTATTTAAAGTTCAACGATGTTATTACTATATTTGGTTTTAAGGAGAACATTGTTGATCAATGCATATACCTTTAAGGTTAGTGGGAGTCGTTACACGTTTTTGGTCTTATATGTTAATGGCATTCTACTTGCAAGCAGTGACTTAGGGATGTTGCACGAGACTAAACAGTTTCTATCTCAGAACTTTAACATGAAAGATTTAGGAGAGGCATCTTGTGTCATAAGGATTGAGATTTATCGTGATAGATTCAGAAGGATCATTAGGTTGTCTCAACAAGCCTACATCAATAAAGTTATTAAACGGTTTAACATAGAAAACTGCTCGCCTAGTGTAGATCCTATTATGAAGGGTGGCAAAATTGTCTTGTTCCAATATTCGAATAATTATTTGGAGTTGGAAAGCATGAAAAAAATTTCATATGCATCGGCTGTTGGTAGTATGATGTACTTGGAGGTCTACACAATACCAGATATTGCCTTTGATATGGGAATGAGGTAGATACTAGAAAAATCCAGGATTGGATTATTGGAGAGTTGTAAAGAAGGTTATGAGGTATCTACAATGAACAAAGGATTGCATGCTTACATATAGACATTCTGGTCTTTTAGAGTTAGTCGAATACACAGATGCGAATTTTGTTGGTTGTGTTAACTCGAAAAAGTTGACATCATGTTATATTTTTCTTTTGGCATGCGGTGATGTCTCTTAAAAAAGTATCAAACAAACCCTTACAATGTTGTTGACTATGAAGGTAGAGTTTGTTGCTTGTTATGAGGGTACGTCATATGCTACTTGGCTGATGAACTTTATCACAATGCTTACTATTATGGATTTCATATTTAGGCTGTTAAAGATGTTCTGTGATAATAGTGTTGTTATGTTCTTAACGAGGAACAACAAGAGTGGAAGTCGGAGTAAACACATCAACATCAAGTATCTTATTGTTCGGGATCGTGTTAAAGAATGGACAATTGTTATTTAGTATATAAGTACTGAGCTTATGGTTGTTGATCAAATGACTAAGGGCTTACCCCTTTCTCTATTTAGAAATGTGGATCGTGTGAGTCTTATTAGCTCCTCGTGCATTTGATTTTGCTGATGTACTTTTAGACTTTTTCATTTATCATAGTAGTTACATTTTCTTTTCTCGTGTCGTCTCATTTTTTGTGCACTTAAGTATGAGACAATGTTTAGACAATGAGTGGGAGTATACCTTCTATAAGATCTCTAACTTTAACCCAGTTTAATTTCTATTTAATTATGTGATATTATGTAATTTTGCTTAAATTTCTAGTTTGACTTGATGTTGGGGTTAAGGGTTAGTAATCATGGTTTTAACAAGGTTTAATAGTATTTTTATAAGTTTTAATCTCAAACTTGATTTATCCTATTTTTAGGGATTTTATGGAAATTTTTCCTAAATTAAGATGGCGTGTGACCCACATAACCCTAAACTTCAATTATTTTATTTTAGTAAGTTTTAGAATAATTAAACTTGTTTTTAGCCCTAAAATAACCCTAATTAGCTACTTAAGGCATTTTTACCCTATATTTATAACCCAACAATTAGTAAATGTAGCCCAACCTTTACTATTTAAATAAAACTCTAGCCCATTACTCAAATGGGGAAGGGTTGTACTAGGAGACAAAGATGAGCTCTACCCTCATTTACCAAAGAGAAAAATCCGATTTAGTTGAGTTTTTATCCCAAATTACCCATAATCTTCCAATTTTATTCTTAATTTATTTTATCTTCACTTTCTTCAAATAGATTCTTGATTTCTTCCATTAAAAATATTGTTTTAAATTTCGATTTCAAACCCTAGATGGGTGATTTTTGTTTTTTTAAACAAAGGGAATCATAGATCAACCTATTTTCAAGATGGATTTAAGCTTATTAGTCGATTTTAATTAAGTATTAGTTAAAACCCTAATTTTGGATAGGGTTTCTTGAGGAGTAAATCTTCATTATTGATCCAAAGACTTCTTAAAGCTAAGAGGATTTCATCTCGTGTGGTTTTTATGCATTGGATTGCATGTTTGAATATTTAAGTGGGTTCTTGCTTATTTATGTGCTTTAATGGTAGATTATTAAAAGAATATTATTTATGTTGATTTTCTTGTGATTAAGCTTAAGAATGATTAGATCTACCATGTTCTAGGTTTGTGCTTTAATATCATAAATTTTTACGGTGATTTTAGAATTTACCTAGAATTTTTTGCTATTTTCGGTTTGATTTTTGGGAGGTTGAAGACAAACCAGAAATTGGACATAAAGTGAACTGTTAAGGGCATTCGAACGGCCCAATAGGTGTTCGAATGGTCTATTATTCGAATGGGCTGTCTGGCTAATCGAACGACTTAGCATTTGAACAGCCCGATAGGGCATTTGAACGGCCAAACGACAATTTTTGTCATTTTTGTATATTTTGGCCGTTTATTGTTTTCTTTCCATGAATCTAATTCCTTATAATTAAATTGAGTTATTATTGCCTATAAATGTTGTTGTGATTGCATGAAGACCATCTTAGAAGTTATGATTTAGCTTATGCATGATTTAGGCTATATTTGTTTAATTTTAGCATGATATTTTACTTTTCTTAAATTCATGTTTGATGACTACTTCATGATTTTTTGGTGATTACAGTAAGTTTAACCATGATGATGTATGTATATGCATACATATATTAATTCTTGGTGAATCATGTTCTCATGTTCTAGCTTAAGTATGGTGATGTTTATCATTGTCTAAGTCTAGCATGATGTTATACTTGTCTGAAACTCATATTTCGATGTTTTACCACACTTGCTTCATGATTTCAGTAGGGTAGGACTATGATAAATTTATGGATGCATGTATATAACATTGATTATGGTTTGTTCATGTTTCACATGTCTTAGCTTAGACTTGAACACTATCACTTATGTAGACATTTGTGATATTACTTGACACCAATGAACCATATTTGATGCACATGTGGACTGATTTGATCATGTCTCTTGTATTTGGACTCATGTATCATTGCTCACGTATATACTATGTTGTATGCATAATGAAAATGATTTATGAATGAGATTAATCGTGATTACCCGTGTTTGATTGATTGGATGTTATTGGTTGTCAGATTAATCTATCGAAGACTTATCGATTCAGTGTTACATCCAAAAGGACGGGGTTTTACGTCCCTTTAAGGACAAGTTTCCTCCCCAGGTTGAGAAAAGTGGAATATTGTATGTGTGTTATTTGATGAGTTATCTCGACCATGAGAATTTAAGATGATGTGTGTGTGCACCGGCTGACCACCTACAGTGCTCGTGGTCTTGATGAGCAGTTTGCTCAGGACTTCGGCCTTGATGAGCAGTTTGCTCGAAGTTTTGACTCTGATGAACAAGTTTATTTCTCCCAATTTGTGAGATTCACTATTTATTGTTGTATGTGTATGGGAGATTATGCTCATTGACCAGGTTATGGAGGGACAATGGAGCTTATGTTACACATGAGATTATGGTATAATTTACATGGTTATGTAGGATTGTGCGTATGCTCATACACTTGATGTTGTAGGGTGAATGTTTTTATTGAGAAATGGATATATATGATATGTTTATGCTAGGAAATTATTCATGCAGGATGTGAGTATGATAATTAAATTCACATGATCACACATGAGATGTATATGTATTATGAGCTATATTTGAACCCATGATGCATAAATAACATGAGTATGTGATGATGGGATAATGTAGGCTATAGTGTGATATGAAAGTAGCATGGCTATGTGATGATGAAATATGTTATATATAGCATAATATGCATGTGGCATGAACATGTGTTGATGAGACATATTGTATATAACATGATATGTAGGTTGCATGGATATGTGTTGATGAGACATGTTGTATATAGTATGATATGGAGGTGGTATGAATATGTGTTGATAAGATATGTTATGGATAACATGACATATATATGACATAAGTAGATGCTTATGAATTGTAAATTATGATATGAATGTACATGTTTATGTAGTTATCCTATGATGAATTGGCATTGTGGTTGATTATGTGATGAGTATTATGTAATTATGTTTGTGTTATTATGAATTTACTTTTCGTATTAAACCCTTGTTGAGCTTGTGGCTCACCCCTCTTTATTTGTGTTTTGCTTGGGGGCTGCATGTTGTGTCATGCAGGTTGTTCGGATGGGCTCTATATAGAGCATGTGGATGGAGTTGAGCATTGAGAAGGGGTGAGAGATAATGGGTTTAATGATAGCTTTAATAGCATATTGTGTTGAGATCTTTATATACTTGACTATACTTCATACTTCTATTTAGCCAATGTTGGCTTAAACTCTCATTAGCCATTGTGGGCTTAGCATTATACTTTAGCCATTTGTGGGCTATTTATGACTAAGTATGTGGGTATGTGTGTGGACTAATGTTTAATTAGTAGTCCTTTATTACTCATTTTTCTTTTGTACAAAGGGTACATGCGTAACTCTATAGTGTTTTACCCAATGATGGGTTAAGTCTTCCACAATCTAACAATACTTCGTCATGTCGCATGCCGCTTCTTCCTTAGACCGGTTCGGCTCGGGGGATAGAGTGTGTCGGGGCGCGACACCTTCACTCAGATATATATATTTTGTCACATATAACACTCAAATAGAATGAATTAGTTGCATTGTGATACATGTAAAGGGAATGTTCTCTTATGAGGACATAATCACCTTACTTTGTGCAATTATGACATTTTGTAAAAGTATAAGTTACCACATAGAGTTCAAAGGGTATTATTTTGTAAAAAATTTTATGCGCATACAAAAGTCATTTTAAAATTTTTCATTACCCACTTAGTTATTATTTTTTAACTAAAATATTTTTCTCAAATTTAATTTAATTAAGCCAAGTGAGAAATTTTATTTCTATGATTCAATTGAGAAGTTGTACCAAGTGGGAGAATATTGGCTTATTTTTAAATTAAAATATTAAGTGGTTTAACTGTCTCAATTAACACTGATTTTGGGCTTTTAAAATTGTCTGAGTAATGGGCCTTAGTCGAAATACCTATTAAGTTATAATTTTAGTGACAAATATTGACCGTTGGCTGACTCAGGATTCTAAGGTTCTTAATAGTGGCATCTTAGTTTAGTTATAGATACACTATTAAGTATTTTAATAGAGTACCTTAAGTAGGAATTATTCTCAGTCAAGTTTTAAACTAGAAATATGTTGTAAGAATTTACAAAAACATAGTAGAAGAAAAGCTTCATCAAGGGGATTAAACTTTGTTTAGGCTCTAATCACCATAAATAAGCATAATCTTATTATGTTTTATTCCATTGGGACTTGGTCCCTTTGAGAAGCTAAAAAGGCTTGAGTAGGGCGGAAATTGGATTTATGCTGGTTTGCATAGTTTATAGAGACGATGTTACTGACCGGTGGGGGGTGTGACGGGTGTCCACCAAGAGCCAAGCTAATACGGTAGTACACAATAACAACTATGCACTTGAATTTTGCCCTCAAGGGCCCTCGCTTGGTGGGAGGAAAGTAATTTAAATAAAGGCTGAGGATTATGTTGGCTAGGAAGTAATGCATCTCGGCATATGTCTAAGACCCACTGACGTTTCAATTCCGACCTTAAATAATTAAATCTTATTTTTTAATTAAAATAATAATTAAAAAGGTTACTATGAGCCTTTAGGGTAGATAACTTATATACTTTAAATGATGTCCAGATCAAAATCTAATGACTTTGAAGATGCCCAGGCTCACCCAGCTTATAATAAAGAGACACGTAATAATTTCAATCTTTCGGATTAACTAATATCTGAAATGTAACTGATCAGCTCTCTGTACACCTGGGTAGAGCTTTTGATATTGTAAATTCTCACCCATGACCCAACTTGAACGAATATTAGGCATGCTGAGCGAAAGAGAGAATTAGACAATTAGCTGATCGGATAGTGGGATATTCATGTAGAAATTGGCATCTCACTAGCTTTCAAATTGGTTATAATTACTTTTTTTAGGCTCTTTCAAGCCTAATTTACACGGCGATTCATGGTTAATTATCTAACCGTTCTCTCTTTTATTGTGTTTCTTGGCAGCTGAGAAAAGGGAATTGGTGGGGGGAGTCGAGAAAGAGGAGATCAAAACTGTTTAGAAAAGAGCTACGTATGGGGTGGGGAGGGTTGGAAGGATGTTGGACAAGAGACAAGCGGGCGAGAGAGACAACACACCATTCATATCAGGAGAGAAACTCCAACTCAACACGGGCGGTTTCTCATTTCCATGCAACTGCTACTATTTGTATCTAGTCCTTTTTTTTTTATATTTATTTATAAGAGTAAAACAACAAGGCAGAGGAACCCCACCACACCGGAGGCAGAAATGACTCGATGCAAACTCTGACCCCAACGCCCTTGGCCCTTTATCCTCCGACCCGACTCCCAGAGAGAGAGAGAGAGACACTGAGAGAGTGACACAGAGACGAGGCGTGTGGGTCTCTCCTATCTGAGTTCCCCCTTTATTCTCTTCTCCTCTTGCCTTCCGTCTTTCCTGAGCCTGACCATCAAAGTTCTCCCTTCTGTCAGCACCACCAGGATACTAGAGGCCCTATTCATCTTTTCCTTGCTGCTTCTTTCTTGAAACACTTGTCCTAATGAAGTGGGTCTGAGTTTTCTGCTCTGCTGGGTTCTCAGCCAGGGCCTCTTCTCTTTTGCTTTTGTTACTTGCTAGCATTGGATTTGAGCACTAAGTATCAGTTTGGATTGCTGTCCGTTGTTGTGGATTTCAATCTACTTTCGTCAACAAGTAAACAAATTCCATGGCTGTATGCCTCTCTAGCACAATAGTATGATCAAAATAGCCACACGGAACCAGGTCTTTTAGTAATTGATCGTTTCTCGTTGTTGAGTGGTTCCGGTTCTGTTGAGTGAACATCAGCTCTTGTCAGCCCTGTAAGAAAATGGTTGATTTCAGGACGGTTTTTAGCTCTGTTGTTAACTGTGGAGAGAAAAATTGCATGGAAATCGAACAGGGTTTTAAGGTACTGAGTCCATCAAAAGACGAGCAGAATAAAGCTTGGGGCTTTCAGTCTCTCGAGGAGAAGGATCTAAAAGGAGGAAGTGAAGTGTCTTCCGAGGAGGACGAAAAAGGGAAGCAAGAGAATAATTCCTCTGCAGGTAAGGATCATCGCAAAGGGCACTCCAAGCTTTGTGCTAGAGGCCATTGGAGACCAGCCGAAGATGCCAAACTCAAAGACCTCGTAGCTCAGTTTGGCCCTCAAAACTGGAATCTCATTGCGGAGAAGCTCGAAGGAAGATCAGGTAGCATTTGTACTTGTGTCTTAAACATAAAAACATAAAGATGATTGTGTAGTCATTTGTTTTATTATCATCTTTTTTAATTTCCTTGCCTTAATCAACAGTCTTGTTCCTCCCTTTGTTGGACAGGGAAAAGCTGCAGATTAAGATGGTTCAACCAGCTGGATCCGAGGATCAACAGGAGAGCATTTAGTGAAGAGGAGGAGGAAAAGCTGTTGACTGCTCACAGGTTGTATGGGAACAAATGGGCGATGATCGCCAGGCTCTTTCCTGGTAGGACTGACAATGCGGTGAAAAATCATTGGCATGTGATCATGGCCAGAAAGCACCGCGAGCAATTCAGTACCTACAGAAGGAGGAGGCTACCCTCTTCTCAAGCGTATATCAACTTCTCCCAGAAAATTGAAATGAGATGCACCAATAATGCTTGTAGCGAATCAACTATTAGCAATCCTCGGGAGGAATCGGCCTCAACTGGTACTGACCTCTCCCTCAATTCCAATTCCTCATCCACAAGGTCTGTTCCAGGAATGATGTTCGGTAGATTCAGCCCTCCTCATCAACCAAATCCCTACGTATTTCTCATGGGTAATTTTCTATTTAGATTGATTTGATTACTCTCCTCATATCTGCTTTTGATGGACTCACTGGTACTAGTTGCAGGCGCCCTTATTTTCTACCTGCTTCTTTAATCCTTCACCCCCTTATCTCATTTAGTCTTTCTACTGTTGGTTCTTGCTGCATGCAGCGCCCCATGAAAAGGATGACGCGCCTTTGTTGAGAAAGGGGTGCCATGAGAAGTTTGCGGAATCTGGGAATGGCTACTGTCAAGGCGGGCCCATCACGATGACGGGCGTTGATCATCGCCCTGTCTGCTCAGACACAAATTCTGCAGCTGAATCAATGGCCCAAAGCACAAGTAAACTCTTCACTTACGCAGATGATGATCATGAACGAGAGCGGGTGAAGTTCAGCTTGTCTTTCATCGATTTCCTTGGGGTCGGTGCTACTTAAGAAGATGACGAGTCTTAACTGCAAGCGGATTAAGAAGAATACAAGAGTTTGAACATGGGAGTGCACTGCCTTCTTATTTTCCGTAACCAAGAGGAAGGGCATCTTCTATAATTGACTACTTCGATGCAGATATGTACATTTAGTGGGGCTTAATTAGGAAAAGACCCCAGACGGAACAAGGCTGGCAAGTGAAGGGAAAAGAGTGAAAGGAATGGATGTTGGAACCTTTTTTTATTTTGTTTTTGTAACATCTTCCGGAAAGCAAAGCTTAAGCACAAGTTTTTTTTTCTCGTCCTTGTTGTAATTATGTTACTGGAGTACCTTTTTTTTTCTGGTCTACACATACATTTATTGCTTTATCTATTGATTACGACGAGCCAGCCTTCGTTGAAAGTTGAAAGTTGAAGCGATGAAACTAGGCTGGCTTGTGGAGTGGGTGAGACCGTGAGCTTATGGACAATGTTGTGTGGGTCGATCTCGGTTTCATCTTACCACGCCGAAGTTGCTATCACCAAACGTCAGTGTTGATGTTGCTTTGTGGGCTCAGCGTCCATGAACAGGCTAAGAAGAGTACTGGGTAACGGAAGTGACCACTGATGCAGCGTGTTAGAATCTTAGGTGATACAATGGACTTCCCCGAGCATCTACGAAATGGTTTGGACGTCTTGTCTGGGATGAAGTGATATTGTTAATCCATCCCCCACCCATTCCTATATCCTTGTGCTTTATATTTGATTTTTTTGTGCTAGCAGCTTTGTATTTGTCATGAATGATGATAAAAGATACCTTGTTCCCTTGTAATTATTCTTGGACTCTATGATGAAAGAGTTCCTGTTATGACGTCTCTTACTTTCTTTAATTAACGTCTCAAATCCTTCCATATCCATTGATATAAATTATGATGTACCCGTCTCTGCTTTTTTCATAACATAAAGATGACGAGGTTGAATATATGACTATAACATAAAGATGATGAGGTTGAATATATGACTGCTTCATAAGTGCTAATTAGGCACAGAATTGAGTTCACTGGTCCAAGGGGAGAGCTTTATGTTACTGCTTTAATGGTTTGACTTATTTCGAAATTCTGATGCACATCCAAACGCAAGTCGTCTGACTGGTAGTTACGCTGGAGTATGTTCTGCGACCTGTGTCTTCATCCACCGCTGGGTTTGGTGTTGGAATTTGGCAAAGGATCAATCCAATGTGTACGTAATGTCACTATGTCAAATCAATTGTTGGACAATGCCTTTAGCTATTTACAGGAGTTGTTGGTCTGTTGGGGAGGTTGGGTCTGTACTCAACAGCGCTGATATACCTAAATCTATGATGGTCTTTAATCAGAGCATTCAGTGATGAGACGCAGACTGGGGCTCACTCTTTTAACGATTTTATTTTTGTGTGAACTTCACGCAACGATTGAAGGATGTGGCAAACCAATCACTGAACCAGTCCCGGTTGATGTAAATGTGGGTTATAAATGGGCCAACCCCCCAAATATGAAGAGACGAGATATCGTACGTACACCCGTAATAAAAAAGCAGATCGTCTGGGAGATTTCCTAATTAAGCCAGGCCAGACAATCCAGACGGGTTTCTTGTATGAATGAACAAAGAGAGAAAAGGTAGCAGCCATTGCATTGCAGGCACCCCCATCATTACCCATGTCCTAGATGCCTACCCCAGTACGCCATGCTTCCATTTTGGTTGGATTTTGCACAGATGATTCGCTGAAAAACGATACAGCAGAGGCTAGACTACATGATCGATCATCCTCGACCTTCTCAACCCTCAACCTTATGCGAGTGAGTTGCTACCCTGCAGAACGCCTCCTACTTCGGTCTAGATCAATAATGGCTACGTCCGGGGGTGGGGAGGTTACATATCCACCAGAAGTCCATCATTAATAAGGAAGATACGTAGCTGAATATTAGTCCTACTGAGCGAGCAGCGGGTGCATGAAGTCTTCTCAATTACCTGCAGCAGCAAGAAACATACAAACGAGACCCATAGGAAAACAGACATGTTCGTTGGCAATGATAGTAACTTGTTTGACTAGATTTGAAAGAGCCATCCATCCAACAAACAAACCCGTGAGCAGAGATGTTTGAAACTTGCACTAGGGACAGCCTGTGGCCCTGTGTCCTTTCTGTCTCTCTGTCTCTCACAATTAGTCCACAGTCCTCTCTCAGCAAACACTCTGAGAGAGATAGAGAGAAGAGCAGAGCAGCTGGTAGACGTCAATTATATATAATCCACTCCTAGTAATGTCGCCAATGGCGGCCAATCCAGGATTTGCAATCCTGCAATTCAGCACGCATTGACTAGTTTCTAAGCTACATCTCTTCTCTTTCTTCGTTAAAATCCACATCATCTAAGGTTTCAAAGTTGAATCCCAAACCATACTATTACTAACAGACAAGTTCTATCTCTCTTTTTTTTAAGTGGAATTCGAGGCCGGGTCCCCATTTCTTGCTTGTCCCTTGTGGTCTTCCCCTCGTGTGAGACTGCCCACTTGGACTTTCCATGAAGCTCGTCAGGGCACGTGAGAATAAGAGGTTGAAGAAAATATACTACTACGTTACCACTACTGCAACTCCTAGATGATGGAGCAGCCATTCATTGATTTGATTTGATTTTTCTTTTTAGGCAATTCCATTGATTTGATTAACACAATCTGGAGCGTATTTCTTTGACTGATGACCTGATGGAGACTGAGTTGAGAGGAGGGGCGTGCTTAAGTGTTAAACGTTGATGGGACAGAAAAGAAAAGAACAAAAGAAAAGAAGGAAAGCATTAGATTAGTAGTAGTCAATTTCGGCAAATAATTAAAGTTATAAAAAAAGTAAAGTCAAATAATGTCCATCTGATGGAAGGGCAGAGGCATGAACCAGTTTTCTTTCGTGTTTTTTGTGTTTGTTTAAAATAAAAAGGCATGGAACACAGTGCAGAGAGAAAGATGCTTGTTGTAGGGATAACGGCAAAGTTGCCATCGGAGAAAAACGAAAGAAAGATAACGGCATGATAAAGCTTTAAGGCAGACAAAAGCTTCAAAGATAAGAAAGGAAGGACGTTTTGTGTGCGTGGAATTTGGATTGCGACCTTTGTCTTTGTTCGGTTGGGGACGTCAAGCTTATGCCCCTGCTCCCACTCTAGATTCCATTCCATTCCATGCCTAGTCCTTTTCCTTCTTCCTTTTTCCAAATTTAGTCCACAGGCTTGTACGAGCTTCGCCGTTCCTCGTGCCTAACTTACACGAAGAAAAGGAAAGTTGATGAGGACAAGCAATGGGGTGTTCGTTTACCATGCATGAGTGGGCGGAGCATATTATGTTACTGGGGCTCACGTTTACTTTAAATTCTTCAGCTCCGAGGGGGTATTTTTCATGTTCACACTAATAATAAGCCTTATTTAAGTTGTATATGAGAGTTTTTAATATTTAAGATCAATTATGCACACTTATGTACGTCAATACAATAGTATATGTATCATTAATCTCATGATAAAAAAGACTCTCATGCATAAAACACTTCTCAGTTTGAGCTGATTCATCTTCTTCACTTCTAATTAGTTTTCTTAAAATCACTGCACATCACAGCCGCGTCTAGCGACTGAGGACAATAGGAACGGAATTTAGCTTTTCTTAATGAAGTAAGACCTTGAAGCATGTTGGATCCTGTCAAATGTCAAATTATTGCAGATGAGCTCTGCCTGGAAATAATAATCAACTAGAAACGATACTTAATCGAGTCCCAGCCTTTTACAAGGAGAGGGTGGAGGGGCGGGCCTTCTCAAAGACCTTATCGTATCCCAATAAAAGGGCAGCCTTTGTTGACTACAAACCTAAGAACCTATTTTGCGTCCTCAAACAACGAATACGTTTTATTTAGCACACTGGTTCCGACCCTTTACATGTGTCAGTAAACGATGAAAGAATAAGTTCGGATATTAGTTTCTTCTAATATTTAAAATAATTGAGTGATGATAATTTTTTTAAATTATCTAAGTAATTCTTATTTTACCTTTCTTAAAACTTAATCTAACAACTTAATTTCTACAAAATTGTAATGTGATTTGAAAATATTTTAACTAAATTATTTACTTAAATTCTTTTAGATATTTGTTATGTGTCAGCTTAATATTGTTGATACAACATAAGTCTTACTTTTTAAGTTATAATTATTTTAGCATTGTAAAATTATTTTTTATTGTCAGAAACTCGGATTCAAGCATTGGAAAGCTTTCAACAAGCTTTATCAATTAAATTCCCATTAGTATATTTTTTTAAAACTCTTCTGTAGATCTACACATACATTATCCTTCATGATATATATATTAAATTCATCTACTTTTTCTATAGTACACATTTTTGGATTCACACATACGCTATTAAAAAAATCCTCACAAACTCTAATTAAAAACATATATTTTATTTTTAATTTTTTTTATCTAATTTATATTCACATGCGTAATATATATGCATTCTAGTTAGTTTTACATAATATATTATACTATTCAATGTTGTTCCCTGGTTGTACTTATGTTTTTTCGTGAAAGAGGTTACATCCTTTCGCGATGTTTCAAACAATTATTGTGTCACCTAAAAATCACCTAGTAACTTGGTAGAGTTATTTATAGGGGGAATTCCTGCTAAGACTCAGCTGTCAACCATATTTACCAATAGGTCTGTGATAAAATTATATTTTACATAATAATATAATTTTACTATTATTTACTTGCAATAATAATAAAATATGAGTGACCGCTAAGTCTTTAGCAAGAGACTTAGTCATATAGCTTCTAACTAATTATGGCTTCGGCTTTTTATAATAAATATTGTTGCACAAATTCTTTTCATTTATATTTTTACATAAAAAGGAATTACTATATGATCGATTTGGGGGTTTAGGAGGTCTTTGGGCTGATTTATTGGTCACAATTGGCTCCATAAGAGAATTTATTGTAAGCAGGATAATAATCAAGTTATATTATTATACACAATATAATTTTACTTTAGATCTATTAATAAATTAATTGAGCTATTTGCCCTTATTAGGAAGTGTCCCCTACTTATTAAAGGGAAAAATGAAGCAGAAGATGTAAAGGAATCTTTTTTTCTTTTCTTTTGAGTTTTTTAATAACCAAGAGAACATGTGATAGGTCCGTGAATGGCTTTTCGTGGATCTTCCGTCAAATTTCCTCTTTATTTTTTTTTAGTCAACAGCCGTTAACCTTTGAGTCACCTATCCAAGGCAAAGTAATTACCAGATTCCTTAAACTTTTTTATCAAAATGGAACAAAATCCAACGGTGGTTTTGGCTATCATACATTGGCAATCTGCTTATTGATAGATGATCCATCCAACCCTCCAAAGCCACAACTGGTGATGATGATAAAACTAAACTCCTTATAAATGAACAACTTAGAATGATCATAGACAAGGTTGCCCAAAGAGCAAACCACCATCTCAAGCGTGATATTGAGTTTTTTTGACCCCGCACGGCAATGCCTTAACTACTCAAATTTAGTTGTCATATTAGAAAGAGTTTTTCTACACCTGCTCACCTTGAGCCCAACGTAAAGAACACCTGAAGGCTATTTATTTTTAAGATCGACAATGTTAATATCATATTTTGATCTCATGGTGGAGCAGCCTTCACATGTTCCTTACACTGAACTCACATCCTTACACTGAACTCTCGATGAGAAGAAAGCATTAAAAACTCTTCGAGGATAACTGACGTACATACACTTAAATGACGTGTAAACATTGCTAGCGTTTCAGAGGATGGTAGTAGCAGTATCTGCAGAGTCTAACTGCAATGATGCCGATTCTTGATTGGAGATCATAGGATAACCCACTGGTCAGTCATTTTTCACTTTTGAAAGAAAAATTACACTCGTAAAGCATAATAAACAAGTGTGATTGATATTAGGCTTACATCAAAAAATTTCATGTAATCTTTAAAAAAATTCATGTCGGACAATCATTCAGAAAAGATTAGACCAATGAACGAAAAATGAATAAATATAATACGGCCTGAAAGGTTGCCTTTCCTATACCCAAAGAACATGTATGGTCCCCCAAATTTTAAATTATTTTTGGGAGATTTTAGAAAAATTTATATTTTTTTTTTCTCTTGGTGTACACCCAGGCGATAAAATGGGATTTTCCCAATGCATAATAAACTTATTTTACTCCCACGAGACACTGAAGGGCCTTCTTTTTAATCTTCTTTCCCGGTCCATATGGTTCTCCCTATTGTGGTTGCTGGCATCAGGGGCTGCCATCGATTGATGGTCTTTTCTCAAGTTCACCACAAAATTAAAAAAAAACATCTGCCTCTTGTTCTATCTCTGCTGCATCGACCAGTACCAAATACCAATATGAGATTAAACCGTCTTCCACACAGATGGAAGGGGGAAAAGGAAGCTTATAAAAAGAAAAAAGAAAAAAGAAAAAAGAAAAACAGACACATAACAGCTTTGTCAAGGCAAATGACGAAGTAGGTTGTCATTCATTTAAGAAACAGATGGTGCCCTAGGATGGATTTGGTAACTCAAAATATTTTTCATCAAGAGTGTGTGCCCCTACAAATGATGGATAAGACAAATGGGAGCCCCTGCAGATTTCCTGAGTGTCAAGATAGGCAGCCTGCATGAAAAATACAACAAAAATATTTACTAAAAATAAGACCCTCTTTATTGCATAAAGAGAATAACTTACCTCAACTTGTATCAAAGACAAGGGAGTCTATTTGATTAGGTTTGAGCAAGAATTAGATTCAGGGAGAGAATTGAGAAGTTTGATTAGAACTTAGAAGACAAGGGGGTACAGACTGAAAATTCACATGGCTTCAACACTAGGCTTTGGAGCAAAATCAGTACATTATTAACGGAATGATTACCCCTTCATGAAGCCATGGGCAGACATTCAGTAGCACGTTTGAACAAAAATTTGAATCTACAAAGAGGTCCTTTCACAATCTGCATATTTGAAGTTCGAACTGTACAAGGGGAACTCGTCAGAGCCCATTACCCTTCAACGGCACAATTGAAAAACAGATTGGAAACAAAGGCGACTTCGCAGACTTCTCACAGAAGATTTGTGTTATCATGGGCTATTTATTTGTTTAAGAACTGTCAAAATTTCCGACTTTGAACAGTAGAAGTTATAGTATTAGCACTAGTGACAAAGTCTTGTTGGAGGAAATTTGCTAAAAAAACCTCCTAGAAGGATACAACTTAGTATTAATATCTAATTTTTCAGCAAACTGATTTATAGTACATTTACAATTTGATGACACAATAGAAGTTTACTACGCCTACTTGAGATGTGACAAGGTCACCAAGGTCACTCTGGTTTTTCTTTTATTTTTTGTGTCTAAAACTATACATTAGAGCATATAGCACACACCTTAGTCATGAAGTTAGTGCCCCACGTGAATAGGATCAAGCTTCACTAGATGAACATCCAATATGATAGGCTATAAGATTGTCAGAGTTTTGGTTCTTTGAAGGCAGTACCAACTGCCGGTAGGGACGGCATATAGGAGGCAAGAGCAACGCCAACTGCTTATCCATCATCAGCAGACGCCCACATGCACTGCATGATAATGCATTATAACATCAAAAGAGAATGAACTTCATTTCAGAATCAAGGAATAAACACATCGGTAAAAAGGATTATCTTAATTACCTGCAAACCTTAGTGAATAGCATCTGATATTTGCAAATCCATTGCTGCAATATACAGAATACAATCTCCCAATTACATTGAACTTCTGAAGACATTTACATGATAGTAAAAATAGTAATGCAAATTGCAAAACCCATGGAAAAGGTTCTGCGTTTAGGAATTTCTGCACCTGAAGCAGAGGAACTAGAGAAGAGAGGGAGAAGAGACGAAGGGGGAGCCAGAGCTCAAGCTTGGGCACAAAGGCCAAGAAAGACAAACGAGACCAAACCCTCTATTCATTGACCATAACTAAACTAACTATTACAATAGATTAGATGCATTAATTAATAAATCCTAAAATTCAATGACAAAAGTTCCAAACAAATAAAGATCAACCTAACCCTAGTGGAAGTAAAAGGACATCATATCATACTACTATATAAAGCGCCAAGATGTTAATGTAGAGAATGTTGGACAAGAGGGGGGGGGGGGGGGGGGGCGGGCGGATAATAGAGAGAAAGGGGGGAATGATCACATTAAAAGGACAAGTAGAGTTAAAGAGAAACTCGAGCTCTGCTCTTGTAAACTAATGTTCACGTACTACTATAGCAATGGAGCATCAGCCCAAATTATAGCAGGCTTAAAGCCTTTCCTCATTACCATATCTGATTTCTACTAACAATAGGAATAGCCAAACTAGGAAAATAAAGTAAGCCTAATTAGAAACTATATAAACTAGGAAACATAAGTCCTACTCGAAATAGAATCTACTTAAGTTATCAATTTCCTAAACTAAGTAGCAAGTTGTAGGAGGAAGCCGGTTGAGTAGGTGGACCCCCAAGGTGGCCCATATGGGTCATAACAGATGTGCAATATATTTTTGCATTTATTCTAATAAACACTGTCAACAAATTGTAGTTATCTTCTCTACATCCTAATTGATTTTCTACCTCTATGTAATCTTAATTGAGTATTAATTGAATTATAATTATTGTTGACCACAACTTGTTGTAGAACCATTGTCTACAACTACAAGAGATTTCCATCTTAGAGGAAAAGGGAGAAGAGATAGATTAAGGCTAGAGAAAGCAAAATCAAGCCACGTAACTCTAATTTTTCATTGATCTGAGCTTTAATGAAACTAGGGCACACGCCTTACATATTTATAGGAAAGTTAATGGGCTTACTAACAACAAATCCTAAAGCCCACTAATGGTAATTAAAGATAAATAATACCCACTAATTATTTAATTACCCTTAATAAATATATAAGCAAATCCTAAGATGGCAGACCCAACCCCTAGGGTGGATCATAACATTCTACCTTCACTTTTGCTCCACCTTGACTGCAAGGTGGTTTTCACTTCTTGCATCGGAGGTGAATATGCCCAAAAAACAAAGACAACGAACTGCTGCACCTGGGCCCACCAATGCTCCTCTTCATGCTCTCATTATGTAGGCTCAAGTGTGCATAGGTCCATAAGAAGAGGGGCCACATTGGGAAGCCCATAGAGTTAGCCACATAAGAAGTATCATAATATGAAGGTGCAAAAGGCCCAATTGCACTACAGAGAACCCTAGAAAGTCTGCTTCAAAGGACCTCAAGTTTGATGAAAGCATTTGAACCCGTTGTAGACCTGCAAAAACACAAAAGCGGGAATATAACTGAGCGGGTAATCCTGGATCTGGGTTAAATATTGCTGGAAGAAGGGATATGGGCTAAATATTGCAGCTAGTGTGAAGGAATCTTATGATCCACCCTAGGGGTTGGGTCCACCTTCAGTGTTTTGCAGGCGACCGGTCTAAGACTTAATTATCCTTCTTACGTTGGACAGAGCAGTCTTATAATACAGCTTATCATAGGGCTGGGAATCGGGTCGGGTCGGGTCAGCCTTGATACGAGTATAAATCAGTTTGTTAATCGGGTTGAAAACCCAAACCCTAACCCTACTTTGGTCGGGTCAGATCAGGTATGTAGGTAATCCTACTTTTTTTGTCAATGATTTTTTTCTTATCTTTATATTTTATACATTATCTTTGCATGAGCCAAATATAAAGAATTTTTAGATACATTGCAACATTATAAACAAATATCAAATATTTTCTATGTTATTTGAGAAAGTGAGAGTTAGAGAGAGAGCATTGCAATATTATTAGATACACGTTCAAAACTATAAAAATCTCATAAAAAATTCATAAATAACTATTAAATAAAATTAAAATATAAAAAAATAGAATTATAAGAAAATTTCTTTCTAATCTCTCTATCTTACGTCATTACATCATTAAATAATAGGGTCGAGGTCACGTTGTGCGGGAAAAGCCCAACCCTACTTTTAAAACAGATAAAATCTTCAAACCCTAAACCTGACCCTAATTGTATTTGGGTCAGATTGGGTGCAAGGTTAGGCAGGTCGGGTTAAATTTTCCTAGCCCTAGCTTATCACATTGGCGGTGGTTTTACACTATTCCACATTGTCTATGGCCGAACTCTGCCCACTGTTGTATTACAGTAATGGAGCATTGCTAACTAAAGAATAGGTCCTATACCAGCTTTGTCTGCATTTGGTGGCAGCCCATAATCGTATGAAACAAAATTATGATTGCCGCCACCAAGATCAGGAGTTTCAGGCTGGTGATTTGGTATATCTTTGCTAATCAACCACACAGCCAAATGTCCATTCTATCAGTCGGGTAGTGTGAAGCTTTCTCTGCACTTCACGACCTCTATCCTATCCTTGAGTGGATTGGTAGGGGTGTAAATAGGCTGGGTCGGACTGTGACAGTAACAGAGCCTGATTTGCTACAGTATCAAGCCCGGCCTAGCAAGCAGGGGGGCGGGCCCTAAATCCTATACACCAAGGCACCAATCAGTCAAAAAGGTTAGATGTTCATTATAGGTGAAATAACACTTATTTAATGTTAAAATCATGTGAGGTATTAGAAAATTTGATAATTTGTTGGGCTAATGAAAAGACAATTGATCTTGGACTTAATAAATGTCATTTTCTAATTTCTACTTATATGATGAATTTTCTATCTATTTTTTAAGATGCCACTAAAGAAATATAAGGTGCAAATATTATTAGATGGTATAAGTAAAAGCACAAGTTTCCATATTGATAATAATGATGATCTGTATTGTAAGGTAGAAACTACTTTGCATACTTTATACAATTTTTATGAAATATCATATGCGTCAAGACGAAATGAACTGACTTCTTCGATTATGCCTCATGGTTCAAAAACAGTCCTTGGACATTACTTCAAAAAAATTAACAAAAATAAACTTCTAATACTAATAAATTAGCTATATATTTATAAACTGATTTTAGTTCTTTTCTTCCTGAGGAAAAAAGTATAAATTTAAATGTTTGAAGTTGGTCGCAAACACATGGAAAGAACTCATGATGTTGGACGATAGTCAAAGTCAACTAACTCCTAAAGCGGTAGAGGCATGCATTTGCTTAAAAGATTGGTTAGATGCCAAATAAGGGCACAAACTCCTAAGTTAAATGAGGAAATAAGATAATATTTAGAAGACACGACAATCAATTAGTCCACAATGTAATATTTATTTATTTTTGTATTTGAGGTTTTAGATTATAATTGCAAATGATAGATACGTGAGTGCAAAGGAAATCACATCAAGAGCAGAATTTGAGTTGGAGATTACATAGCTGCTTCAGCAAAATTCGAGTTGCTGCAAGATCAATGATTCAAACATGTAATTTTGGTGAGGAAGCTAAGCGGGGTTCCAGACAGAGATTGAATGGGCATGTGATCTGGGGCAGATTCGGCAAGAGAGACACTGATTAGTGCAGAAGATCAGTGAGACTGCAAGGATGAGGATATGTAAAAGATTTAGTGGCAGGTGCAGAGCTGATTTTTTGCCACACGAGAAAATCACAGAATCTCCAGTCAAGGCAAGCTGGGATGGCAGATTCTGGTAATCTGTCTGATAAATTGAGGTAAAAAAGATGAAGACCAGAGCAAGTAGAATCAGTAGTGGCGGGGAAAAGGGAAGTTGAATCAATGAGGACATTCATGATCAGCTTGGTGAGTGGAGGCTGGAAAGTAGTGATCATTGGGAACTCAGGAGACAACAGATAGGTGCGTGGCAGCAAGAAGGTTATGCTCTGATACCAATTAATGTAAAAACCGTGGGAAAGGTTCTGGCCTTTAGGAATTTCTGCATCTGAAGCAAAAGAACTAGAGAAGACAGGGAGAAGGGGGAGCCGGAGCTCAAGCTTGGGCCCAAAGGCCAGGATGACACATGGGACTAAACCCTCTTAATTCATCATCCAAAACTAACTATTGCAATATATTAGCTCCCCTATATAATAAAACATAAACTAAAAGGACAAAAGTGCCTAACAAATAAAAGACCAAACTAACCCTCATGGAAATAAGAGACATAAATAAACCTAATTAACTTCTTATTCTGCATCAAATAGAACATGCTCCATACTGACTGTGGACAATCGCAAGACAGGAGGTTCGCACTTCATATACAGAATGTCAATTTTTATCTAGCATTCATGATTTAATACCCATTTTGATGGAAGACATTTACAAACTACACTTGCAACAAATAAGTATCATCCAAATACTGGTAAGTAAAGGGGAATTGTATACATCCTTCATATTGTAATATCTCAATATTAAGAATAAAAAGAGTAAATCATGTGAAAAGCACATGCAGGCAAATTGTTAAGGAACTAGCGTCCTACCTCAGCAGGAATTAAAACAGAGAAATTGTCCCCAAAGGTTTTGAAATAATAAAAAAAATTACAAATATTCTGAGATAAATTCCTTACTACAAATGGCCTAATACTCTGTGCACTTGTACAATGGCAGCTACAGATGCATGCACATGCGTATGTGAGCGTGTGTGCTGATAGAGAGAGAGTACCAGAAGATGATCTAAAGATGCGTCAGCTTTTGCACTAAGAAAATACTGTAACGCCTTATCAGCATGTTCCTGCAAAAAAAGTATGCAAAAGACATGCATGCATGTAAAGAAAAAGGATACAGTTTATTTAAGCTAAACAGATAAATTTAAGAAATGTAAACCTTGAATGGCATTACCGTTATCTGCCTAAAAACATGATAAACTGAAAAGCCTCTAGCATGAATATAGTTGCCACCCTGCATAGAAATGTAGCAGATTATAGAACAGAGTTGGGTCGTGAAAGTAATAATACTAATAGCACTATGCTGGGGAAAAGAAGAAAAAAACTCATACACATAGAATGAAGTAAATCAAAGACATAATCGTTTTTTTCAACCAATTTTGCAAGTCGTAAGCAAGATTCATAATCTCGGATCTCGGTCTCGTCTTGATTGACCAAATAGAAGAGATCTCAGACAGATCATGTAATATGTCCTTGCCATCTCCGTCATTTCCAGAAAGATATTTCACATATAATTTTGACAGCCTAAGTACATATCTACATTTATAAATACTAGCATCATATATTAAGTAGAAAGCTTGAGAAAATACACCTAAATAAAGCATAGAAGTGGAAAAAAATACATCAATAGTAGCTACATTGACATGGGGCAGCCCATCATCCTGAACATGATATTCATCACCGCACAAGGATTCCAGATGGGCATGATATTGTAAGGGACTGAAATACTGCTCCAATGAGAGAGGGGACTGGCCAATAAATAATGGCCCTAACATTGATGCTCCAATGTAGTAATTCAAGGGGAATAATTGGCCACAATTATTGAAGGTGAACAATTGAGTGGGAATCATTGCTGTTTGTTTCATATTTTTAGAAGTGAGAAATGGCGAGTCCAGGCTAGAAATTACTGAAATCTCGCTGAAACCATGTAAAAAGGAAAAATAGCCTAGTTATATAATCTCTTGCCTCGGTATTTCTACTGAGATCGAGATCTCACAAGATTGCAAACCTTGGTCATAAGTGACAAAAACAACATATAACCTTTAATGTCTCTGCTGCACAAAAAGGGTAATAATTATTGACAAGGAAGTACTAAATAAACATCAAAATAGTCTACTGCTTCCTACAAGTAACTAAGTCAAACAAACTACGAAGTTTCAGAAGCAAAGAATATACTTATTGGGACTGACCAACAAATGTGCTAGGATGAATCATTTAGATTACCAAATGATTATTGCTATATAGATAGATACATAAACTCAGATTTTCAATAACATGAGCCCACACTCCACTCCAGTAACTTAAAATAATACGCATAATGTTGTTGTTGGCACTGACATAGGAAGTATATATCAAATAAATGAAACAAATATGTCAACCTAAAAAATGTAACCACAAATGAATACTTTATCTACAGTTCTATGTTCTAAAAAAATCAATATGACAATTTTAAAATTTCAAACAAAAAGTAATAAAGATAGAAGATTGCCTCATCAGGAGAAAAAAAAGCCACTGCATCAGGATTTATGGAGCCTGCTGGATGCAATGATATTATGGCTCTGAAAACCGAAGGCACCAACAACTCAATAACAGCTATTTGTTCTGCAGCCACGGCACCCAGCGAACCTGTTCTCAAATTATTAGAAGAATGAAAACCCTGTTCTTTGAAGGAGTCCAAACAACTTTCATTAGCCAGTAATGACAGTGAGGAAGCCCTTTTCAACCAATCCAGCCGCTGGTAAGTATATATTTTAATATAAGGGGCCTCTCTTTCCAACTGTATAAGTAGATCAGACAAGGTTTTCTCTTCATTAAGCTCTTCCATGTGACTCATGGATGAAGTTTGAGCACCACAATGTTTCTTCACAGCTCCAAATTCTCCATTTTGGATGAGGTCATCTTCAAGATGGGGAAAGAAGCGCTTTTTCTGGTCAGTAAATGCTTTGAGGGCTAATCTGAGAACAATTAATTGAGCGGATCATATGACTGGTCATCAGTTTTCTTATCTATAGCATCCACCGATTTATCCTAAGAAGTTTCCACGGCCGATGCTAAAAGAAATGTACATAAGGTTGAATCAAATAAATCAAGATCATTTTACATATGCAAAAATTCCATCAAGGGTTGACCAAAGGCTTCCTATATATAGAACATACAACTTAATGAAAACAATTTTCAAAAAGATAAGGTCAGCCTTGTGTCCTTATATTTTTTCTTTAGTTATGGATGAGCTAATTAAACATAGACAAGATAGGGTACCTAAGTGCGAGCTTTTTGGGGATGATGTAGTTTTAGTTGACGAGACTATAGTAAGGTTAAATGTCAAATTAGAATTGTGGAGGATAGCCCTAGAATCAAAGGTTTTAAAATAAGTAAGACTAATGGACTCTTAAGGATTTAAGTTTAAGGAAAATAGAACTCTAGGTAGAACCTTGGTAGAACTATATGTAGATTCTTGATTGAAATAGATGGCAAGCAGTGCCAAAATGTGCACAATTTAGACATTTTAGCTCCATTATCCATAAAGAAAGAGATATTGATAGTAAAATGGAGTGCAAAGCAGGGAGTATTATGTGATAAGTGTGTTCCAAATAGATTAAAAGACAATTTCCTTATGGAAGCTATTAGGCCTGCAATACTCAATGGTGCATGCCCAAAGAAAAGTTTATATGCAAGAACTTAGGGGTAACACCTCTAAGGGAGAAGCTCACGGAGTGGAAGTTGCATTAGTACAAGAATGTGCGAACAAGACCAATGGCTTCCCCGGTAAGAAGGTTGGAAGGGATCCATGTACTTGATGCCAAAAGGGGGAAGGGAGACCTAAGAGAACTTGGATAGAGTTAATAAGAAATAAATGATTGTGCTATCTTTAACAAAAGAGTTGGCACAAAATGCTAAAATGGAGGGGTAAGGTCCATGTCGCCATCCTCAAATTGTCGGGAAGAGGCGCTACTTGAGTATGATTATGTAAGATTCTCTGAGCCAACACCAGCTAACTTTTTTCGGACAAATCAGCCAACAGTTTCCTTCTAGTAGAGGTTACAAATTTTAATTTTTCCATGGAAACAAGACTTTTTCCATAAAAAACAAATCAACAAATTTACCTGGTTCTATCAACTGCAGATGCACCAGCCTGCCCAGCTAGTTGACGCTTCCAAGCATATGCCACAACGGCTCCATCAGGACAAACGAGAGGCATGTGCAAACCCCATGAATTACCCCGAGAACGCGTTGATCCATTTAGAACACCAGAAGCTTCAAGTTGTCTTCCTAAAAGTAGATGAAATGAAAGGTCTTGGAATCTGTCTCAATAAAAGCCCAACTTCACTCAATTATTATGTAACACTACCGTATGTATTTCAAAAGGTGACTTGTTTTTTTACAGACATAATAGGAAATGTAATCTACTAAGAAGCTACCTCTTCACGTGAAGAACTTAATTTTTATCGTTTATACAGTTTCCAGTAGCATAATAACTATAAACAACCATTGGAACAAAAATCAGATCCAGTTGTAAAATTGCAATTTCAGTCAAGATGACCCTTGCCAAACGTAGGCTTGAAAAATCTCCACATTGCAATTGTGATCCAAAAGAATGGCAGTCTCGAACACACGAAGAAATTATCTCCAGTGATTATTTAAGGGGGGAAAGAAAGAAAAACATCAGATGTCCTGATTCGACTAACCGTGAATGGTCAGAAACAGTTATCACAAGGACATAGCAATCTAGACAAACTGAAAAAGAAAATACAAACTAGCACTTGATCACACTTTCTTTAACCAGAAATATGGGACCGCATGAATCGAAATGCAAATAGAACAAAGAAAACATATAAAAAAAACCCTTATGATTTACGAAAACATCTCCAAAGGAATTCCGTTGGGGAAAAAAGGGAGAAGGAAAAGGCAAATTTGGGTTACCAACGGTGCGAAGATCGTGAAGGTGGAGGCGCAGGGACTCCTCCTCCTGCAGGATGAGACCGAGGGGCTTCTCGGACTGGTGGTGGGGAAGAACCGCAGCCACGAACATGGCCTCCAAGAACCGGTCCGCAGAAATGCGGATGTCAGCTATGAGCCGCGCGGCATGGGCCAGGCGGTCCATGGCCAGCGCCACCTGCTTCGGTGGCGCCTCTGCAGGAGTTTCGCTCAGCTCCGGGTTGCTCGAGGGCGGCGCCCCCTCGCCCGGGCCGGCGGTCGCCTGAGATTGCTGCATCGTCCAGCCCCGATTTCCTATTCCGGGGTCTGCTACGGATATAAAAAATGAGGATCACAATTACAATTAACTCCTCACAATTATCATTTTAAATAAATGAGGGAAACGCAATGTGGTGGGTATTATAGTAATAAACAAAATACAATGAAACCTTCTTAGATATTTTGTCAATGTAACCAGAACCTTCTTCCCCTTCATATCTTCCCACCCCCCAAAACGAAGTCCAAAACCCTCTCTCTACCCCCGGCTCTCCGCCGCTTTCCCATGCGGAGGTGGCCGTGAAGATGGGCGGCGCCTCCAAACTCCTCATGCTTCTCTCGACCCCCTTCCCCCTTGTCTGCCCTCGTCCCGCTGCCCTCCGCCTCGCCCGCCATTCCCGCGTCTCCCTTGCCTGCCTCTCCTCGTCCGTCTACCCGCGCCGGAGCTTCCCCTCTTCACCCGCCTCTTGTCCTCGCCTCTCCTTCTCCGTTAGGGCTTCCGAGCAAGTCCACGCGCAGGTTGGCGTGCGGGAAGATCTTGCCGATTCGTCCGTGGGGTTCTCACCGAACGCGAGGGTCTCCCACCCCTGGCCGGAGTGGTCCAGCTTGGTCAACAGTCTCCGCTCCGGAGGCTACTTTGATCGCTATGGAGGAAGCGGAGCTGAAGACGATGCATTTGCGGTGTCCGAGGATTTACCTGAGGAATTCATCCGAGCTGCGAGTGCGTGCTTGTTGTTTGCGCGGGAGCGGCCGGATTTACTGAGGTGATGAAGTTAGCAATTTGGTGTTTCAAATTCTGCGCTTTTGTGCCCATTGTTAATTAATAATTGCGATTTCTTTTTATGCCTTGCCTCTTTAGTTCATTGTTCGTATTTGTTCTGCATATGAATTGTTCGTCGTTTTGCTAATAATCAGGAAACTGTCAACTGAGATACAACTGCAGATTTTTGTAAGGTGTTTTCAACCGAGGATAGTGTTATTTTGTATTGTTTAAAATTGGTCTAGAAAGATTATTATGCTGCTATTCTGTTGACTTATTTGCATGTTCATCTTTTCTTGTGATAGATCGCTTTCAAGGAAGGATATAGAGGTTGTTGTGGAAAATGGTTCAGCATTCTTGTTTAAAAAGGCTGTGGATTCAACAAGGCGCTTAAGGTCATTCTTAGCCGGCAGTGGTTTTGATGTAAGCTGACTCCCTGGTACTTCTTTTTTAAAATTTTTCTTTGTTAAGATAAGATTTTCATTTTCTAGTTATTTGATGTAGCCTCTACTTGAATGTTGATCTACTAACGTTCTTGTCAGCATTGCTTTGTATTGATGAACATTTTAGAACCAACGTCAAAGAACTAAGAATGTTAGGTCCATTCATGGATTGCTTGATCTTAATCTTCTTGATAATAAATATTGCTTTGTGTATCGGTGACTTTCAGGTGTTGGAAGTTGAGAAGGCGGGAACAGTTGATTTGATGCGGTTTTTGCTGAGCTATGCTTGCCATCCTATAACTCCTTCACATGAGGAGAACTTTAAGAATAAAGAACTTGTAGAGGCATCTGTGTGCAATCTCATGAATGAACTGGTTGGTTTAAGCAGAACCTCCAGAGGATCTGGTGTTTTGGAGCTAGTCTCCACACGGCCACCAGGAGGATATGGACAATCTCCTAGGCCTTCTGGCCAGAACATTGAGATGAAGAGGGGTGATTGGCTTTGCCCAAGGTAAATATTGCATTTGCTTGTTTAACATCATGGGTTTATTGATTGTTGCCTTGTGAAGATAAAGGTGACCAGTGGTATTAGCTTCTTGGTGAAAACAGATATATCAGATGCTGAGTATGGGTTAATTACTATAGCCTTGTGTTCATGTTTTTTTCCTCTTGTTTTTTTTTCTTTTTTTCCCTACTTAGGATGCATTGCTTTTATATGCATTTTGACGTCTTTGTGCCCATGTTATGATGTGTTTCCTTTTTTATGCAATTTCATGTTTTTAATTATTGTGCAGGTGCAATTTCATGAACTTTGCCAGGAATATGAAATGCCTTGACTGTAAAGAGGACAGGCCGAAGAGAGTCCTCACTGGTGGAGAGTGGGAGTGCCCTCAGTAAGTTTGTCTTCTGATGTTTATACTCTTGTAATCCTTTTGTCGACTTGCAGAAGAACTTTATGATTGTTCTTTAAATTTTTTAGGTGTGATTTTTTCAACTATGGAAGGAATGCAGTATGCTTAAGGTGTGACTGCAAGCGACCTGGTGATTCCCTTTTTGGTTCTGCATCCTCCATCTCCAGTCCAGGGTACAGCCAAAGCCCAAATATGGCGCAACCACTTAATGGGAATAATTCTAACCAAACTGACATTGAGAGAAGGCTGGCGGCCAATGATGAGAAGGCAGAACGTTGGTTTACTAAGGTCTCTCAGCTGGACAATGCCGCTGATATGAATAGTAGCATAGTTGACGAAGACTTTCCAGAGATTATGCCTTTGAGAAAAGGAGTTAATAGATTTGTTGTGAGCACCAGGAAAACACCACTAGAAAGAAGATTGGCCAATGCACAGTACAGAAGGAGTTTGGACAACAGTGGTTCCCAAGAGGTGGATGGAACTCAGGAGCTTAATAAAACATCTCGTTCATCAATCAGTGAGAGCCTGGACCGCATTTTAGGGCGTGTTTCAGCTGCTTCTGAAACAGGTAAAAGCAGTTCTGAGAAAGACGATGTGCCATCCACACCAGAAAATAAATTTGGAAGTGAGGCCACTTCTCGGTATGAACAGAATTTGGGGAACCAAAGAAGAGATTCTGGCCATGTGCCATATGTCCCATTACCTCCGGATATGTTTGCCAAACCCAAAGCTGAAGCCTCAAAGACAGATGATGAGTTAAATATTGCTGGAAGTTCAACTGCTCCTAAGGTTGCTGAAGCAGTGAGTTCTGTTGACACTCCTCCCTCTGAGAAGCCTGAAAACCAAGCTGAAATAAGGAATTTAGGGAATCAGTCAGATAAAGCCGAGAGGTGGTATGAAAAAGTTGCAGAATTAGACGATGTTGCTGATCTAGCTAGTGCCATCTCAGACGAAGACTTCCCAGAAATAATGCCCATGCGGAAAGGAGAGAACCGGTTTGTGGTCAGCAAAAAGAAAGACCGCTCGCTTACCTCACCACAATATAAACGGCGGTTAGCCATGGAACAAGCTAATAGTTCTAATTATGTCCCTTTTGTCCCTTTCCCTCCAGATTATTTTGCAAAGAAGGACAAACAGCCCGATCCTGGAACTACTACTCCTGAAACTTCAACTGGTTCAGATTCTTCGAGATCTGATAGAGATTCAGTAACACCAGAGAAGCCAGATGAAAATAAAACCATTGGCCCTAGCTGGGGAGTTGGTAGCAGTTCGAGTGGAAGGTATGAAAGTCAGCAGATTAGTAGAGAGAGCTGGAGATCTGACTTTACAAGTGACGCTGGAGCTGGCCCTGCTCAAAAAAGTCCAACAGGAAGCCCCAGCCGGCAGTCGGATATTTTACAGAGTGGGATAAGGTCGGCCCAGCAATCAGGGAACAATCTGCAGAGTAACAAAGACAGGTGGGACAGTAGCGGATTCACGGGGAAGAGCTTGGAAGGATCTGCAGTGACTGACCCAGATCCTTTAGACATGTCAGAGGAGGCCAAGGCTGCAAGATGGTTCCGAAGGGTTCAGCAGATAAACGATATATCCGAGTTGGCGAATATTCCTGATGAGGATTTTCCGTCCATAATGCCAATGAGAAAGGGTGTAAATCGTTTTGTGGTGAGCAAGAGGAAAACTCCACTTGAGAGAAGGCTGACCTCTCCACAATACCGCAGGAATCTCCCGATTGTCAGTTCTGATCCGATGCCGATTCCGCCACCTGCTGACAGAGATGCCAGTTGAGAAATCAGTGAATTTATTGGATGAGCGATTAAAATCTTGTTTTGTACTATAAAAATAATTTATTTGTAAGAGTATAAGCTATGGGTATCATTAATTTAACCGAGAAGAATTATGCTGGCATTGTTTTAGCTGTTGGGTGTTTCAATAAAAATCTGCTAATGTTTTAAACCCTTTAGTTTGTTTGGGTCGGGTTTTTGTAAACTTCAACCTATATTATAACTAACTCATTATAGGTTTTGTTGGGTTAGGTTTTAAAACTGATTAAAATGCGTAAATTTTTATCTTATAATAGAATTTATTTGTGAATGTCAATTCAGTAACTCAAGATTTTTTACATAAATTATCAATAAAATTAAAATAGTACATGATTTTTAGTGGAATAAAAATAGAGGATGGCTACTCATCATAGCTTCAGCTTTGGGTAGGTAGCTGGAGCCCCGGAAGGTCAGTGATACGATGACTAGGGCTCCAGTTCATTACCCAATGATGAAGCTATTGGACTTTATAGGCCTTGTACAAAGTTCACATAAGGTCACTTATCTAAATCAATCAAAATTTATTTATAAATTTTTATATAAAAATATCATTTTTCCTTCTAAGTTGGGTGTAGGTCCCCAACTTTGTCTTTACTCTTTCAAAGTCTAAAACTCAAACCTAGTTCATTTACGTAAAATCAAACCGGGTCTACGGTTGAATACCTAAAAAACTTTCTACCTTTGGTACATTAGGTACTTTTCTAAGGGAGTTGTGTGGATAATAAAGAGGAAAAATGTTTCATCTCTCTCTATGATTCTATAGAATCTACAAATAATCACATATAGAAAAAAAAAATGGAAGGACAAAACAAAGAGAAATTATACTCTAAATGAAAATCAAACCTGGGTTCACAAGTTTTACGGAGAAATATAGTATTGAATCCACAATATGAACTCAAATCGAAAAGTTCTTCAAGAGCTGAGCTCTAGGATGAACACACAAATTTTGTTTTTTCTTAAATGGATTTGAAAAT
The DNA here is from genome assembly GCA_035235625.1 of Saururus chinensis. Classification (NCBI taxonomy): domain Eukaryota; kingdom Viridiplantae; phylum Streptophyta; class Magnoliopsida; order Piperales; family Saururaceae; genus Saururus; species Saururus chinensis. The sequence continues at coordinate 479,295 of CP141141.1, forward strand.
GATGACCGACGTCCCACTTTTATAGACAATCCCAAAGAAGAAAACTAAAAATATTAAAATGGTCTTACTTTTAGGCAGTTACAAGTCGTAATAGACTAATCTGACTAAAATATCCTTATTGATAGGATGTTATAAGTTATAGCATACTGATCTAACTAAAGTACCCTTATTGAAAGGTTGTCATAAGTCATAAGAGACTGGCTAAAGGTGTAATTCAGTTTTTGCCCTTGTGCTTTAATTGAATAACTGCACAATTGTGACTAGAGGTGTAATTCCTTTTTTGCCCTTGTTTTTTAATTAAGTAGTTGCACATTGTTTGATGAAATGCATCAGTAACTTAGCTGTGCTGAGACTTATCCCACATCACATCCCTCCTCCTTAGGAACTCAACCTCAAGTTAAGATGGGCAAGCAGATTTGCTACAATCATGACAATCAGATTTACTACATTGAAAGTCTTGGTGATGGATAGATGTGTAGGAAGATCAACTATAAGTTTGCTACATTGAAAGTCTTGGCGATGGATAGATGTATAGGAAGATCAACTATGCAGGCATTACCATTGATCTTGTGAAGGATAGGGAAAGGACCAAACTTTCTTTAGTTGAGATTGCTATGACTGCAAGTAGGTTGTCTTTCTTTGCAAAGATAAGCCATCACCTGGTCGCCAATAACAAATACTTCCTTCTTTTTGTTTTAATTAGCCACCTCTTTATACTTCAAGTTAGCATCATGAAGATGGCAATTAACTTCTTGATAAATAGCAAAAATCTTGGACAAAGTATTGTAGGCTTGTTGGTTATCTTCATACTTTTTAGGAGTAGAAAGGAGATCAAAAGGATGGGCATAATTCTTGCCATAAACTACTTCAAATGGTGTCTTTCTAATAGATTTTTTAGATGTTGAGTTGAATATAAATTATGCTTGTGCAAGATAGAAATCTTACTATTTTGGCTTATCTCCCAACAAACTCCTCAGTAGATTTTCTAAAGATATCTTTACTACTTTAAGTCTGCCCATCAGTTTGATGGTGACAAGTGGTACTAAACTGCAATTGTGTTTCTAATCACTTTCATAGTGTACACCAAAAATATCCTATAAACTTATTGTCTATGTCTGAAGTTATTGAGCTAGGTACCCCATAAATCCTTATTATCTCTTTAAAGAAAAAGCATGGCAATATAGGAAGCATATGAAGTCTTTTTGTAGGGTAGAAAAAGTGTCATCTTTGAATACTTATCAAGCACAACAAAAATGGAATCATAACCTCTTTGTGTCTTTGGCAGCTGCAAAACAAAATCCATCATAAGGTCTTCCCAAGTTCTTGTGGTTGAGATAAGGGGGCATATAAACCAGTATTTTGATGTTGTCCCTTAGCTAGTTTGCATATCAAACAATATTGCACCACTTTCCCAACATCTTTTTTGTAACTTGACCAATAGAACATCTTACCAATTGTTGAGTTTGGTGTTTGCCAAAGTGACCAGCCAGTCCTCCATTATGTAGCTTGGAAATAATTTTGCCCCACATTGAACATTGAAGAATACAAAGTAAAATTCCATTGTAGAGATATCCATGGCTGAGATTGTTCTCTCCATGACCAAGATGTTCACGTTGACAAGACTCCTAAGCTTCCTTAAATTCAGAGTCCTGCTCATATAGCTCCTAAATGTGTTCAAATCCAAACACTAGAAGTTGTAGAGTGTTCAGTACAGTCACCCTCCTATTTAGAGCATTAGCTGCATTATTTAGTTGTCATGCCTTATGTTTGATTAAAAAGGTATACTCCTGCAATTCTGAGACCCACATAGCATGCAACCTATTCAATTTTGAGTGACTTTGCATGTAAACCCGTTGGTTTAAAAAAATAATGATAAATAAACAAGACCGGTCCGGGTCTGAGTCCAACTGAGACCCGGAACACAGATTGCAAGAGGGGGACGGGGGAGAGGAAAGCTCCTCATCCCCAAGCCCTAATTTAGTCAAGAGAAGGGAGGATTCTCCCCTCTCCCGCTACGTCTCTCCTCCCCTCTCCCAGTACGCCTCTCCTCCCCTCTCCCAGTATGTCTCCCCTCCCCTCTCCCAGTACGTCTCCCCTCTCCCTTCTCTATATATACTTAGACCCTCCCCTCTCGCCCCATCCTATTTTCTCATCTCTCTCCTCTCTTGCTCCAGCAGGTGGTGACGATTGGAGATGTCCGATGGGCGGTGATGACTGTGGAAGAGGTTTCAGCGGTAGTTGTGGAAGGGAGGGTCTGGCTGTAAGTTGAAATAGGTAAAGGTGAGTCCTTTTTTATTTGCTCGATTTGGAATTTGAAAGCCATGAGAATCACATTTTCTTCATCCATTCTCTGTGTTGATTTATCCTTTCTTCCCCTCCTACCTCTAGTTCGAAATCAGCAAGTTCTAGGCAGATGCCCAAAACAACCCCTTTTCTTTCTGAGATTCAATTTAAAAAAGGTCTATGTTTTGGAACTCCTAAATAGAGGGACTTTTTTTATAGGGTTTAGAGAGGAGTAGTAGTAGTTGGCATACATTAGGAGTTGAAGTAGGCCAAGGTGAGGACACTCATGTAAAGCATGAATTACTTTCTTAGTATGGACTATTATCCCAAATGGGAATGAAGCTGGACCTTTCTATTTATAGTAAGTTATGGGGTATACAAACTAGAAATTGGGGGTACAAATAGAATTTTGTACAAAAAATAGGTAATGTAATTATTTTAGGTCTAAAACGAAGTTTAAATTTTTTTGAAATACTTTAATAATGAATGGGCCAGTCTTAGGGTCTTGTGGGACCCATAACCCCAAATTATGAACATGGCGCTTGTGGTGGGACCTGCGCCCTAATTTTGTAGAAAATTACCAAAAATTCCCAAAATTTTTAGAAAAAATTGGATAAACTTAGTTTAACATAAAAACCATTAAAATGAAGAAAACATTGATTAAAACCATTGTTAACCATCTTTAATACCAAAACAAGACAAACCAGTCAAATTAACACTAAAACCACATAATAACAACAAAATTAATTAAAATAAACTGGATTAGGGTTAGGGATCTTACACTTATTCTCCCATATATTTGTAGTGGTGGTCAAGGCTGATGTTGATTAAATGTCAACAAGCAAGCTTGTTGAATGACTTGCTGCAACTGGTTTTGAGTTTGCTGCAAGACTGAACAAGCAGCACAGGTAGTTATTTGATGTCCAGTCCCGTTGTGTTATCTACTGCCATGGAAGGTGACAATCCTTTCTCTAATACCAATTTGATGCAATGGGATCTACTAGCAATCACATATTGAAAGAAAATAGATTTCTGGAAGGAATTTCTGTCTATTTCTTCAAAACAAAGAGAAAATTACACACTCTAATGAAGATCAAACATCAGTCCACATGTTTTATAGAGAAATAGTACTGAATCCATAGTACTTAAAACTCAAATCCAAGAGTTCTTCAAGAGCTAAGCTCCAAGATGAATACATATGTTCATTTTACTTAAATGGATTTTAAAAATTAAAAATGAAGATTGATTTCTCCATTTTATAGACAATCCTAAGGAAGAAAAACTAAAAATAATAAAATGCCCCTACTTTTAGAGAGTTACAAGTCATAACAAATTGAACTGATTGAAATATCCTTACTAATAGGTTGTCATAAGTCATAATAGACTAATTTAACTAAAATACCCTTATCGAATAGTTGTCATAAGTTATAACAAATTAATCCAAGTTGTCATAAGTCTTAATAGACTAACTAAAGGTGTAATTTCTTTTTTCCCCTTGTGCTTTAATTGAATAGCAAAGCAACTACTAAGACTAGCTAGAGATATAATTCTTTTTCTGTCCTTAATAATTGAGTAGTTGCACATTGTTTGATGAAATGCCTAGTAACTCAGCTGTGTTGAGACGTGTCCCACATTACTCAAGGTTCTTAATTATCTTAACTGCCTTTTCCAGATGCTTGAGATGGGTAATTTAAGAGCTACGAAAATACTTGAAAAGGTATAATTAGTTGTGATATGATAATAACATGGAACAGGTTCTTGCACGTGATTGTCTGTATTGCACATCTCAAGTGGTTTAAGTTGCTAGTTGATAGTGTAGAATATCGCAATGGCACAATCCAAATATAAAGCAGAAAAATAATAAAAAAGTAAATAGAGTAAGATACGAAGTTTACATGGTTTGGCAAGGTGCCTATGTCCATGACCGGAGAGAGCATTTCCACTATCACTTGATAAATATCCGGATGAATTACAAGCCTCTTAAACAACCCCTTTAGAGAAACCCTTTGTACACCATGTTTCTCACCCCTCTCTCGTAGAAAATAAAGTCTAGAAGAGAAGTCCTCACTGCTCCACCGAAAAAGACACATTGAGAAGTGTGTTTTCTCTCAGCCTACGTAAAGGAGGAAAAAATTCCTTCTAAAGTTTTTTTTTTTGGCCCGTGTACAATGAAATAAGTTATAAGTTAGGGTGAACCGGAATCCCGATTCACCCTTATCACGTTGTAACTAACTACTGGAGTCCGACTTCTGCTGGTCTCTTCAATCTTAAGTCATGTAACAACAATCTCCACCTTGACTTGAGTTTGACAAATCACCTAGGAGAATCATCTACATCTGCCTGTGTCTCTGCGCCCTCCACCTTGAATGCAGTTTATTCCACATCCCAACTGGGTGCAATGTGATCCTCAACATCTTATGAGATTAAGCAAGCTCAACAAATGGTTGAACTTTTCTGTGGTCACCGGCTTTGTTAACATATCTGCAACATTGTCTTTCGTGTCCACCTTCTGAAGATTAATCTCCCCAACTTGTACATATTCTCTTATCTTGTGGTATTTCACTGCAATGTGCTTTGACCTGGCATGATAAACTTGATTTTTTGCTAAATGTATAGCATTTTGACTATAATAAAGTACTCTGATATTCTCTTGCTTCAATCCAAGTTCATTGACCAAGCCCTTTAACCATATAGCCTCTTTAGCTGTTTCTACAACTGCCATGTATTCAACCTATGTTGTTGATAAAACAATCATTGCCTGAAGAATAGACCTCCAACTAATTGCACCACCTACAAAAGTCAACACATATCCTGTGGTAGACTTACACTTATCCAGATCACCTATAAAGTTTGCATCTACATATTCAGCTATATGCACCGATGTTCCATCATTCTCAAATAAAATGCCAACATTTTTTGTCCCATTTAGATATCTCAAAATCCACTTTACAGCATCTCAATGCTTCCTCTCTAGATTAGCCATGTACCTGCTAACAACATCCACTGCTTGGGCAATATCTGTCCTTGTGCACACCATAGCATATATTAGACAACTAACTACATTTACATAAGGTACTAGCTTCATACTTGAAATATCATAATTTGTGGTGGGACATAACTCTGCACTCAACTTGAAATATGCAGCAAGAGGTGTACTAATTGGTTTTGCATTGTTCATGCCAAACTTGTCCAACACCTTCTCAATATATTTCCCCTGAGAGAGTTATAGCTTCCCAAGTTTTTTGTCTCTATGAATCTCTATACCAAGGATCATTTTTGCAGCTCCAAGATCCTTCATATCAAACTCATTTCCCAACTTAGATTTTAATAAGTTAATATCTAACATATTCTTAGCAGCAATCAACATATCATCAACATACAAGAGCAAATATATATAAGAACCATCAGGAAGAACATGAAAATAAATACAGTGATCATACTCACAAGTGTATCCACTGTTTAGCATAAAAGAGTCAAACATCTTATTTCATTGTCTTGGTGATTGCTTTAAGCCATATAAAGACTTCTTCAACATGCATACCAAGTCTTCCTTCCCTAGTTCTTCAAATCCCTCTGGCTGTTGTATGTAAATTTGTTCTTTTAATTCCCCATAAAGAAATGTTGTCTTCACATCAAGTTGTTCAAGTTCTAGATCATAACAAGCAACCATAGCCAGCAAAATCTAAATAGAAGTGTATTTTACCACCGGAAAGAAAATTTTATTAAAATCCACACATTCTTCTTGTGCATATCCTTTAGCCACTAACCTAGCCTTAAACCATTTAGGTTCCTTGTCTGATGAAACCTTCTTTTTTCTAAGCACCCATTTGCATCCACTAGCCTTTTTCTTTTTAAGTAATTCAACTAACTCCCAAGTTTTGTTCTTGTGTAGAGATTTCATCACCTTCATCATGATTGTTATCTACTTATCATTGTCTTTAGATTTTATAGCATCCTAAAAATAAGATGGATCTCTACTACCAGTAAATAAAGCAAAAAAAATTATATCTTCAAAGTCATACCTGACTGTTGCTCTAGTGTTCATCTTTGCTCTTCTTTTTGTAATTCTATAAGGCTCCTGGTGCTAATCATCACCCACATGAGGATATTGCTCATTGTCTATACTGTCCCCTTGAACATCTTCATCATCTATTTCCACTTAAACTTTCATTTGTTGTGGACATTTCTATTGCACTAAGTCACCATCCTGTTTGCTTAACATTTAAGATTCATTAATACCACATCCATGCTAAAGACTACTTTCTTTGCCTCTTGATCCCAAAGTTTATATCCCTTCACTCTTTTCTCATACTAAAGAAAAATGCATTTTTTAGACTTAGAATCAAACTTTCTCATTTGCATACTCTGAATATGGACATATGCATGACACCCAAAAAACCTAAGAGTAAAGCAATCTACAAGATTTTCAGTTCATACCTCCTTAAGAACCCTCAAGTCAATAGCTGTAGATGATGACCTATTTATGATGTGACATGTCATATTAACTGCTTCAACCCAAAATTCCTTAGAAAAATTTATATTCAGCCTCATGCTCCTTGCCATTTCTAAGAGTGTCTTGTTCATCATTTCTGCTACTCCATTTTATTGTGGGGTTCCTAGATTAGCAAAGTGGCATGCAATCCATTCATTCTTGCAGTAATCAACAAATTCTTTTTACTGAGACATTTCAATTATTTTCCTGTATGTTTCTCAACATGGGTCTTCCACTGCTTGAACTTCATGAACACCTCTAATTTCTGTTTCATAAAATATACTCACACCTTCCTTGAGTAGTCATCAATAAAAGTCACAAAGTATTCAACCTTACCTTTTGATGGAGTTAAAGCTGACCCCCAAATATATGTGTGAACATACTCTAACACATCCTTTCTTGTATGTTTCCCTGTGTAAAATCTTACCTTGCACTATTTTCCATACAAACAATATTTACAGAAACTTAATTTGTAGCTTTTGACACTTTTCAACAATTTTCTTTTATGAAGTTCTTACATACCCCTTTCACTTATATGCCCTAACCTCATATGTCATAAGTATGTATCATTATCACAGTATTCCATAGGAATAGTCACAACAGCTTCACCCACAATTGTACTCCTTATCAATTTGTATAGGTTTTCAACCTTTTGGCCCTTCATTACCACCATCACCCATTTTGTAACTTTTAACATTCCACCTGTTGCATTAAACTTGCAATCAACTGCATCTAATACTCCCAAAGAGATCAGATTCTTTTTCAAATCAGGAACATGTCTAACATCAGTAAGTGTTCGAACTATGTCATTAAACATCTTAAATTTCACAGCCATCTTCAATAACATTGTATAACACCTTATCAGCCAAACAAAGATGAATAGTGTTTACCGCCTTCATCTCTAACTCCTTCCAGTCATCTTCACTCATGCTTTTTGGCTTCTTTGATTTTCCATACAACACTTTTAATAGGCCCTATTATACTAGCAAATCCTTAACCCTTCTCTACCACAAACTGAAGTTAATTTTTCCATCAAATTTTTTCAACTTTAAATTTGTTAAACCCCTTAGATGTCATCATAAAAAAAACTGCTTTAAACCAAAGCTCTGATACCGCTTTGTAGAATTTTAAAATGGCACAATCCATATATAAAGCAGAAAAATAATAAAAATAAATAAATAAAGCAAGACACGAAGTTTATGTGGTTCAGCAAGATGCCTGCATCCACAACCAGAGAGAGCCTTTCTACTATCACTTGAGAAATATCTGGATGAATTACAAGCTTCTCAAATAGCCCCTTGAGAAAAACCCTTTGTACACCCTGTTTCTCACATAAAATAAAGTCTAGAAGAGAAGTTCTCGCTACTCCACCGAAAAAGATACACAGAGAAATATGTTTTCTCTCAGCCTACGTAAAGGAGGAAAAAATTCTTTCCAAAGTTTTTTTTGGCCTGTGTACAACAAAATAAGTGATAAGTTAGGGTGAATTGGTATCGCGTCGTAACTAACTACACTGGAGTCCGACTTCTGCTGGTCTCTTCGATCTCAAGTCACATAACAACAGATAGTATGCGTGCAACCCCTTGAATTCTAAATAATTGTTCGAGGCTATACTTGTTGGGATGTGGGCAGCATATCCACTTAAAACGGAAAAGAGAGTCCGATTTGGGAAAGAGACGTGAGGGAGTAGGTGGTTAGGTGGACCCCACGTAGGTGATGTGGAAGGGGTAGGGCTTGACTAAGTCCTACCCCATCACGGTGAAAATTTCAGTTGTCATGAAAGTGGGAGATAGATTCTCCTATATATCAATATATATCTCTCCCTCACGTGAAACGGAAATAGATACAGAAAACAAATCTCGACTTCGTTCTTCTCTCCCACACGAAAAACAGAGAAAGGGATTGCGTTTTTGTCTTCTCTCCTAGATGAAAACCAGAGAACACTCACTTCTCTTTACACATTCAACCCAACTAGAGCAAAGGCAAATTTCCCCTCTTCTCTTTGATTAAGTGGCAAACAAAGAAGACTACTCATTGGTGGAAAACTGTGACAAAGCTCTTACTCTCTTCTTCTCTTTGATAATTGGTGATCAACCTCATTCAAGCTAAATTATTTCAGCAATTTGGCTCAGGAATAAAGGGGTTTCTATTAGTAGGAAGAGAAGGGATTCATCAATTAAAGAGGTAATTCTAATTCCCCCGTTTATATTTGATATATATAAGAGGTCGTGCGTTCTTCTGGGTGTTTGGGCGTGTCATTGGGGCTCAACCCCTAAAGGTCAGTAGTATTTAATCCTTGCTTTAATCTATACTAATTTAAAGTAATTTAAAGTTACTACTACTTATTTGTGTTTATGTGTATATGCATGTAATTTACTTAAGAGAGACATAAATGTGATATTTTTTGCACACCACAAGACCAGGCTCACCACCAAGCTTCCGCTGTGCCACCCAACAATACTTGCATAGCATCGTGAGCAATGAAATCTTGACAGGGTTGATAGATGCTCTGTTCTTATTTCAGTAAATTGTAACATGATATCATGTTATGTGAATGGAAACCTTGGTAAATTCACTATAAACAAGAAGTTACAATTTATAGGTTACAAAGGAATCATCTAGAAGATAATCTAGAGAAATCACAAGAATAATTTAGAGAAGAGAAATCACAGGAAGAATCTAGAGAAGAGAAGTGAAGAATGTTCTAGGAGGAAAATGTGTGGAGCATTCTAGGAGAAGATGGAATAGTCCTTTAATTGTGTGAGATTTTGAAATTATGCGATGGGGAGCGGCTTGGTGAAGATGTCAGCAAGTTGGTCCTTAGATGGAATGTGGTGAACCTGCAAGTTGCCAGCTAAAACTTGTTCCCGAATGTAGTGATGATCAATTTCGATATGTTTGGTATGAGCATGAAAGACAGGGTTGGCTGTAAGAGCAATTCCTGACTGGTTGTCGCACCACAAAGTAGGAATCTCAGGTAAGGAGATGTCAAGGAACTTGAGAATCATGGATACCCAAACTATCTTAGTAACAGTGGAAGAGAGGGCTCGATATTCGGCTTCAGTAGAAGAGCGAGCAATTGTTTCTTGTTTCTTTGATTTTCATATGATAGGGTTGGGACCCATGAAGAGACAGTACCCAGTGATGGACCTACGGTCGAGAGGGTCACTGGCCCAATCAGAATTTGAGTAGGCGGTAAGAGTGAAGGGACCCAGTCGGATGAGAATGCCATGAGAGAGGGTGCCATGAAGATAATAGAGGATCCGTTTGACTGCTGTATAATGGATTGTGGAAGGTTGATGTGTGTGGAGGGTAGTGGGATGTGCTAAGGGGGGACCAGTGTGGGTTGACTATTGGAGAGAGAGGAGCGGCCTCCTCTGCAAGAAGGAGGTTCCAAAGTTCAGCGACCGGAACTAAGGCACCACGGGCCCGAATCCCGGCAGCAAACGCAAAGTATTCAGCCAGGAGGCTTGCCAGAGTTTGGTGAAGAAGATCCAGATCACTAATGAGAACACCGACTGGAGCGAGTTGAGCAACAAGGAGTCGCAAATGATCAAGATAAGCAATCATCCCACCTAAGCCAAGACGGCAATGACGAAGATCACCCATCAATTGAATGACCGCAGCCGGGGAGACTGAGAGATAGAGAGTCTCGATTGCGCTCCACAGGGCAGCAAAGGTGGTATACGTAAGAAAGTGACAGACAAATGTTGGTTCAATGGTGGCACATAAAAAGACGAGAAGATGATGATCAGTATAGATCCAATCAGAATAGGACGGGCAAGCAGAAGTAGGTCCAGGAGAGGGACATGTCAGAGAACCATCAACATAGGGAAGAAGTTGGTAGGCGGCTAGGACAGAGCGAGTGGTTTCATGCCAAACAAGGAAATTAGAGCCATCAAGGCAGACAGTGATGAGGGAGGCCATATTTGACACAAGAAATTTAATTGAAGCTGAAACCATGGTTAAAAAATCCAAGGCAATGGGAAGAGTGGTGCCCAAGGTAGTCGTGGCAAGGGGAGAGTGAGGCAAATCCATTTAGGTAGAAGAAACAATTGTCAACGAGAGAAGGAAAAGAAAAAATTTCTGTTAAAAAAGATTGGTTAAGATAGTAGACGACCGAAGACAGGGCCAAACAAACCACTGGTTCAGAACTACGGTTGGATGAACCCCAGATTTAGACAAAAGGATTGAGTGAAACCGGACCAACAGGACAAAAGGAAGAAAAGGTGGGGTACTTCTGGGTACTATTTCTAAGAGAAGAGAAATCGAAGGTGAAGTGGCGCTGAAGTCAGATTTGCACTAGGTGGCAACGAGTACAAATGAGTTCCAAGGCCAGGCAAATGGTGGAAAATTGATTAGAAGAAGAAGAAAATTGGAGCAAGGAGAGCGACGACCAGGCGCAAGGAGAGCAAAGGGAGGGCGGCGGCACAGTGAAATAGGGAGAAAAAGAGAGGTAGAGGCCGGCGGGAAGGGGAGAACGGTTGCGGGGGGAGGGTAGTGGCAAAGAAGATGGCTAATCAGAGAGGAGAATCAAGGTCATAGAAAAGGGGCGACAAGTCTAGGGAAGAGAGGGTGGCACCAGCAACGAAGAAGACAGGGGGCAACCATAGGTGGGAAAGGAGGTGAGAGGGGGGGGGGGGGGGGGGGATGGATAGAGCTGGGGGGTGGCTAGGTCGACTAGATCTGTAGATAGAGGAGACAAATCCGGGGCGGATGACCAGATTGGTCAAAAAGAAAAATTGGGTCTAGAAGGGGAGAGATGGGCAGACACCGGTGAAAGGAGAGGCCGACGAGGAACAGAGATGTCTAGAAGAAGGTCGACAGCGATATGAGACAAGTGAAGAGGTCAAAACCGAGGTAGAACAGAACTGCCCAAAACGAATTGTGACGGGGAAGATGAGCAAAAGATGAGTGCTAGCAATGGAGGGAGGGTCGGCCGCGGGGGAAACAGGGGACAAAGGAAGAACACTGGCGAGGGAGGGGAAAGGGTGCTTCAACCACTCGAAAGATGGGAGGAAAACAACCGATGACTAGACCCAGTAAGAGAGGAAAGCATAAGCGTTATCTGGCTTTAATACCATGAATGGAAACTTCTTTAAATTCACTATGAATAAGAAGTTATAATTTATAGGTTACAAAGAAATTATCTAGAAGCAAATCTAGAAAAATCACAAGAATAATTTAGAGAAGAGAAATTACAGGAATAAAATAGAGAAGAAGAAGTAAAGAATATTCTAGGAGGGAAATGTGTGGAACATTCAAAGATGGAATAGTCCTTTAATACTATACTATGCCTAAACAGAACATAGTGCGGATTCTTCAGACAATGTATAAGACAATTGCATACGGTTTATGAATATAGACAATGTTGTGTTCTTATTTGATGTCAGCGAGTCAGCATTGGCCTGTAGTGAATCTTCCTCTAACTCCAGTTGCCGAATCTTGGACGTGGCCCAATTGCAGACACAAACGCAATTCTTTCCGTTCAGATTTTGGATATGCATTTCAATTCATGTCGTACGTCCAATCTTTGCCCAGGAAATGTCGTACGTCTCTGCTAGAGAATGTGCGGGGAAAGCAGCGGGTGCTCTAGTCCAGGCTATCAGCGTCCTCGTTTTTGCGCTCTTGGATTTCGTGGACGCTGTTCTCTGCATTATCTACCGATTCATCGACGACTACTGGGACGACAGCCCACGCCCATGCTACTGCGACAACAGAGCACAGATCGAGATTGGCAGAAGGGGAAGTGATGACGAAGATGAGATTTCAGAGACCTTGTACGGGAGTGGGAGAAGGAAGAACATCTTCAGGGAAACGTTGGGTCAGGCTAGAGCCAAATTGGTAGGCAAACGAGAGGAACGTGGGAAGAAAGCTGCCGTGGAGGTACCCAGGTGGTCGGACTGTGGTTGCTACTCCTGCATTTCATGGATGGGGAAGCGCGAGCACAAGCTCCACTTTGTTGTCATGGAACCGGCTCATGGTGGTATGCTTTTGAAACTCAGATCCTAATTCGTCATCTCTCTTCTTTATTTCTATCTTTCTCCTATGCTCTCATCCATTTAGAATTGCTATTAAGTTTGGCCCTAACTGAATGGCTTACTATTTGTTCTGCCAGAAATTTACCAAGAAAAGGCTTTACTTTGCTAAAAAAGGATGCATCTAAGCCTCATCCGGCTTCGTGGCCAGGGCCAGTGGCGGATCCAAAATTTTAATCATGGTGGTCAAAAAATAATTAATTTTTTTTTACGAGTAACTATATATAGCTTACTTTTGATGAAAGTTTAAGATGGTGGTCAATAGTTGTAGTCGTAGGTCCATCTACTAGCTAATCTATAGAGATTTATAAAAAAATGTCAAATTTCAAGGTGGTCAATTGACCACCCACCTTTCAACATGGATCTGCCACTGGCCAGGGCCCTGTACTAGCCCACATATGGCTCTGACCATGGTGCATAGAGGGCAATTTACTATCTATGTACAGCTGACATCTTATGTACCATGTTCGGAGCCCTACGTTGGGTAGTAATTGAGTTAGTTAGGAGAACATTTTGGGTCTGTTCACAAAATAGTTTTTTCTTAAACTTTCATCCAATGCAAATAGCTTAAGCCCAAGGAGTTGCTTCCTAGGCACTCAAATTTTCTTAATTTTTCATCCTATGCAAAATAGCTTAAACCTAAGGAGTTGCATCCTAATTATCACAAAAAAAAAAGACAAATATCCTAGGTTGTGGTTATGATTTAAATAAGAGAACCAAACACAAGTTTTTCTTGGCGCCACAAATGTTTATGTGTTCTGTTGTTTATCTTGTGTGTTGATTGTGAATGTTTCGGCAGTTGGGACTGGAGATAGCTCGAATAATTCTTCAGCAGACGTTATACTTCTGCATGGATTCTGTTCTTCTTCACACTTCTGGACGGAAACAGTGTTCCCCAAGCTATCTAAAGACGCAAAGCTCAAGTACAGATTATTCGCCGTGGATCTTCTAGGATTTGGGCAAAGTCCAAAGCCCCGGGACTGTCTTTACCGCTTGAAAGATCACTTGGGAATGATTGAGAAATCTGTTACTGAACCTTTCAAACTAAATTGTTTTCACTTAGTTGCACACTCAATGGGATGCATACTTGCATTGGCCATGGCTGCAAAATATCCAAATTCCATAATGTCGATTACACTAATTGCTCCAGTAAGTGTGCACTGACACGAATATTCACTTCTACTACTATTTCAAATAGTGAAAAAGAAACTGGTGCCTTATTTTTATTGGGAACCATGATCCTCCAAATCAAAAGGCTCAAACATACTTGGACAATGGGTTCTGCTGCATCTGACATTAGGTTTCTCCTGTCTGAGGCTTTACCTAACCCATCCATTCTTGACATAAAGCTTCTACCCCCCTCATATAAATAAATGGATAAAAAACATTCCGCTAATGCCCTGTTAATCTCCTTTGTTACGGAGAAAATTTTCTTCTTTGCAACGTTCCTTCACATTATATTCCTCTATTACAATTTGTGAATCCTTGCCTTTCAGCCTTACTTCCTATCAAGCAAAGAGAACGCATGTTATACTGCACTAAACAGATTGGCTGGGAGGAGATTGTGGCCTCCATTGTCGTTCGGCTCTGCTGTTATGTCATGGTATGAACATTTGGGCAGAACGGTGTGTTTCATTGTTTGCAAAAACCATCGAACATGGGAATGGCTGCTTAGAGTCCTTACCAGAAGGTAACTGATATCACCGACTGCACATGATTTTGGAAAATACAAGTGGAATACATTATTGTGCCGCAGTCTTTTTCGAATGTAACTAGAATGCAAGTCAGGAAATGAATAAATGTTCTTTTTCCCTTTGTGTTTTCTAATCTTTGTTCTTATGTAGGGATCTTCATTTCATGACCACTGACTTGACCAGACACACCCATCATTCAGCGTGGCATAGCATGCACAACGTGATCTGTGGTGGTGTGAGATTGATGAATGATTACTTGGAAGTGGTGAATCAATCAAGGGCACTGGTAACTCTAATTCACGGAGATAGAGACCCAGTGGTTCCTCTCGAATGCAGCTTCAATATAGAGTCGAGGATCTCACGTGCAGAAGTCAGAACCATCAGCAATGTGGATCACCTAACTGTAATATTAGGCAGAGAGAAGGAATTCACAAGGGACCTGGAACAGATATGGTCTCGTGCAGAGGAGCAATACCATAACACAAGGAATAAAACTAAATATGCCGTCAGCCCTTAGGATGTATATTCTATGCTTCCTACTGAGAGGGAGCCTAGTGTAAGGAATGCATAGGAGACATTCATCTAGAAAATCAATAGCACACACATTAGCATATGTTAGTATTAGAGAGCTGATGCTAACGTACACTAACATGTGCTAGAGTGTGCACCATCAATTTCAAATAACAAAGGCTCCCATTCCAATAGTCTCACTGTCAGTAAGGATGCTTCCCAGCAGTTCGGGATTTCTTTCATGTTACTACTTTTTGGTATCGATTAAGTTTTACTTCATATCATGTCTTCTTAAACTCGTCAGTCTTTAAGTCATGGCAACCCTTTTCATATTCACCCGTCTAGTTTGAATCAAGTGATGGACAACAACTAAGAGCATATCCAAGCAGCTATGTCAAACATTTGCTTAGGGCAAAATTTGACATACCAACAAGTTGAAATTTGACTCACAAAATGACTCTTAACCCAAATACTTCAAATTTATTATTTTATAGAAAAAATTACATGAAAGTAAAAACAAAAATGTCATTTTTTTAAGTTATAGTGAAAAATGAATTAAATTGTCATGCGACTTTGTGGTATGGCAAATTTGACTTAGGAATAGGCTATGCCAAATCCACTAAAATATTCCTTATGGGTAAAGCAAAAGTTGACCGTTAGGTATGATTTGGCATTTGGCATATCTGGTTGGAGATGCTCTAATGTGTTAAAAAAACATGATTTCATGATTTAACTTAAATAAAGAGGCTGTGAGTCAAATCTAATTGCCAAATAGAAAATCTGTTTCATGAAACGCCTATAGGTTTCAAGAGGGAAAAAAATTAACGCCAACGATTTTACTCGTCAAAACAAGAGTCAATAGACTTTTCTTCTCTTCAATAAGAAAAGAAATGTAGATGGAAGCAAAGCTCCATGCTCAAAATGTATTTCTCGCCTATCTTGTTAATGCACTAGTATTTTCACAGGTAGGACGGAATAGTTAAATTGACTGAAGATGAAAGATACCAATCTGCTTGTTTGCAAAGTGGCCTTTTTAACAAGTTCTTCCCAACCATGCCATGCATTTAATTTTACAATCAGTTCAACCCATAAAATGCAACTAAACACATCCATAACATATTTTGCTAGTCATAACTTAGCTGCAGATACTCAAAGTATGATCACTAGATACGAATGGTTACCTCCTTTTTCATCCCATTTGCATATGGTGATGAATGTTCACCAATTCAGAGCTTAGCGTCGGGATCAAGTCTCCAGATAAAGGCATCTCTGTGAGCCTCCAGCTCTTCAATCACCCCCGGGAACGCCCCCTCCCGTAGATTCGCGTAGCTGTCCCTCTTCCAGTTGCGTCCCGCCAGCTTCCCGGCCTCCTCCACCGCAGCCTCCACCGTCTTCTCCCCCTCGTCGAACACCCGGTCCACAAATCCCAGTTTCAGGGCGTCCGAGGCCGAGAACATCCTGGCCTTAAGCACCACCTCCCTGACGTTCTCGGGCCCGCCCAGCTTGCTGCGGATGACGGACATGAGGCTTCTGGGCATGAACATGCCGTGGTCCAGCTCACTCATGTACAGCACCTCCCTCCCTTCCTTCATGAACCGGTAGTCGTGGGCCAGTGCGAGCATGAACCCGCCGGCGGCTGCGTGGCCACGGATAGCGGCGAAGGTGGGGAGGCCCAGCTTCATGAAGGCGGCGAGGAGGCCCTCAAACTTGCGCTGGACGAGGGCGAGGGTGGCTTGGGAGAGGCGCTGCTGGATCCAGCGGAGGTCGAGGCCGTTGGAGAAGTAGCGGCCATGGTTCGTGGTGACAAGGGCGCCGGCGTCAGGGGACAGATCCACGGCGCGGAGGGCGGCGGAGATGTCGTCGATGGAGGAGGGATTGAGGCGGTGGTCGGAGTCGCCGGTAAGGGTGAGGATGTAGACACGGCCGGAGCGCTCCAGGCGGCAGGAGGACCACTCCCCCACCGGGATCCTCGTCCCCTGCTGCCGCTTCTTCTCGGCCATCTCTCCCAAAATAATGGAACTTTGGAGGAGATTTTTATTAGAAACGCGGCTATTTGTGGCTCCTCTTCCACGACGCTTTTCCCTCTCCCCTTCGCGTTAGTTGCTCCTCTTCCCTCACCATATTTATGTTGGACCATGGTATAGGCTCGGGGCCGGTTTAGTCCAACGGAATAGCGGTCCGGGTGAGTTGGTATGGGTCACGGGGTCTAAGGGTGGTGGGGGCGGTCGCGCCAACCCCACTTGTGCCCTCATTACACATAATTCGAATGGGACCCGTAAATGTCACACACGTGCACTAGACATTCACTAGGGTGTGCATTGACACGTTGTGGGGCCCATATGCACGAATTAGGTGTCGAGGGCAGGACCCGTGATTTTTCGAGGGGTCGACCCTATCGCGGGCTTGGCCGTGTACAGGGGGTCCAGGCCTCTGCGGGCTCTATGTGACAGAGCCCTCTCCCGTTGTGATCGAGCCTCTATATTAAACCAGTTGGAATTTATGCACTCAGCCCATGTAATCTCAGCCCATTTGATTCAAACCTGCCATTTATGGAAGGTAGAGAGAGAGGGAATATTGGAGAGAATAGAGAGAATATTCTCTCATTCTTGAATGGGGCGTCCCCCTCTTTTGTGGATCTAATTTGATAATTAGATCTTCTTCCTCCCACTACTATTACCCTCTCTAATCTCTCTACATTGCTCTCTCTTCCAAAATCAGTCCGCCCCTCCCTCTCTCTTGTGTGAGTGTGGCCTACGTGGGGTTTGATCAAGGTGATTTTCTCCTTCTTTGCTGAGAAGAGGAGGCTGTAGAAGGGTAGAAGATAAGGGGCTGTTGTGCTGAGAATTCCTTCACTCCAAGCAAGGGTTTGAGAGGAATCGTCACATAAGAGGTAATCCTTAATCCTTTCTTATTGATCTTGCTATTGATGCAAGAAGGCTGATTTGAAGGGCGTGCTAGGGCTGGATCAAGCCCAAGGTTAGTACGTATTAATTCCATGTCAATTTTGTCTTCCTTTAATTGATTTATAAGCATGTTTATTGCTAATTTTAATTAGGTGTGCATGCTTGTTGTGTAGATCGTATAAAGATTCGATTTTTATGTGCGCCAACCTCTCCCACCACTGCTTCCGCTGCTGGCCGGCCACTCTACAATTCACTCTTCTTAGTTGCCCTCTTAAGTGCTCTCCCGTTGTTGCACGAAGAATTTACTCTAAAAAGGTTAGTGTTTGATCTATTCTTACTTAATTTTTCCTTAATTAAGTGAGAAAGAGTAAGTAAAATGAATGTACAACTTTTAGGTACCTGAACAATAAAAGCTATTTTCACAGTTCAAAAAATTGCATTTTGTTGCCTATCAATTCCTCCAATGCAAAGCTCTCATCGATGATAGCATTGGAATCTGAGTGCCACAGGTATATAATTCCCTCACCAAAGCCTCTTTTTCTGAAACAATATGCATGTTTACCTCATAGGGCTTCCTTGCCCAACAGAAAATGCAGGAAACAGATGACTCCTAGGAAAAGGTACGCCAAGAACTCAAAACAAAAGTTTCATTGATCTATCCACCCAACTTACTCATGAAAGGCATGACACAATGTGACTTTTGTGATAAATTTATGCCCCTATGTATAAGAATTTTGGATCACAAGAATGTCTATAAGAATTCCTACGTGGATGTTATCTAAGGCAGAGTCATTGAAGCTAGAAGCAATCAGCGATTCTTAATTCAGAATTCTTTAATAATTGAAGATAGTCAATAAGAGCCTTCTGAGGTTTTATTATATCCCATACCATTAAGATTCTGTAGTTCAGACATTCTTCTATTCATGTTGGGTCCTAAAGTTAAGCCACCACCTAAAGCTCCTGAGACCATAGAGGGACCTTCAATAGCGGATGTGGCAACTGCTGCATTTTACAAAATATATTACTTTCATGGACCATAAATTAATAATTACAATTGCAAGTAAACCTCAAGCAAAATTCATAGTACAATATATGGAACTATGATTTCTTTCTAAGATAGATCACTTATTAATAGAAGTCCATATCCAACAATCATATCTATAAAAAGAAAAAGTTTTGCCATTCTGATCAATACTGGATTCTTATATCTGTTTTCCAAGGTGTGTTCAAACCTATCATCATTTGTCTTCAACAATGCTATCATGCATTTAAAATAGGGAAAATTATATAAATAATAATTAAAAAAAATATTTACCAAAATGAACCACTTTGGGAAATATTTCCCAAAGTGGTGTTCCTTTTTGCCACATAGGCACTAGCCAAGCAGTTGGTGCCTGCGCGGTTTTTTTTCAAAATTTTTAAGTTGATTTCGTCGTTTAGAATGACAAAATTGGTTTTAAGCCGATTTCGTCCTTCTAAACGATGAAATTGCCACACTTGTCCCATTTCATCTTCTGGTCTCAACGACAATATTGATTTCGTCGTTCTAAACTAAACGACGAAATCACCTTAAGTTGATTTCGTCATTCAGAATGACAAAATCATTGTCGTTTTAACTCGCTCAGCTGCTCCGCCTCTAGTACTTCAAGTCATTGCTTCCAGCATTCCACTCCGCTGCCTCCAGACTGGCGTCGTCCGGCCCGCCGCCAGTCTCGCCTCCTCCGGCCCGCCGCCGGTCCTGCCTTCTCCTCCCCGCCGCCTTTGCCGTCAGCCCCATTCTAACCGCGCCAATTTCACACCCATTCTGTGGTAACCTATTTCTTTCATTTATTTTAATAATTGCTTTAAAAGTGTGTTGATTGAAAGTATGTGCTTAAATTAAATATTTGTTGCGTGTCTAGAGATTATGGTTTGTGACATTGCATGGTTTGTGACATTAATTCGGTATTTTGGTGTAACATGTGATTTGGATGGTTTAGGTAAAAATGAGTATTTTTTGTTGAGTGGCTTTAGATAGCTATTTTTTTTACCGCTTATATTGTTTGTGACATTGTATGCTTTATCGCATCAATTGTGTAATTTCATTGTTAAGGAAATTTGCTCATTAATTTAAAGTCTTCATGATATGCTTATATACTTGGTAAATCTATTAGAATATTGTTGTGGTATTTTATGCCTCTATTGACTGACATTTTTATTTAAAATTAAAGCTTAATTTAATAGAGAATATGAGTTAGCAATAGTTTGGTTAGGGTAAATGTTAGAATTAGTTTGTTTAATCTAATATTAACTTAATTTATTGTTTATGAATTAATTGAATAGAAATGGCACAAGAATTGGTTAGTTTATTACTTACCTATGACAAACACACGGAAGGATTATTAATTAAGAAACCGTCGATGTATGATGAATTTGAGATGCAAGTAGCAAACAAGGTTGGGTGGGATCGAAGAAGATGGAAAATTACTATCAAATGTAATGTTTCGTCGTACGCATCGAAGATGACATTAATATGTATAAATGATGATACATCAATGGGTTTTATATTTCACCAATCACGTCACGTAATTTGTTTCAAGTTATTTCTCGAAAAAAAGCCCCGAGTGCCTAGTGAAAGGCGAAGTAATTCTCATAGGAGCTCGCATAGGAGCTCACACAGAAGCTCAGATAGAAATGTGACCAATGAAAGACATATGCAAATGCCGGTGGACGACGAAGAAGAAGGAAATTTATCTATGACTGTAGCTTCAAATGAACGTCATAGGTCGTCTGCCCCTATTTATGATGGAAGTGGACCTAATTGGAGGTAAGGTTGATTTAGTTGTGAATACGTTTTGAATCTTATAATTATTAATGAAAATATGTTTGGCTAAATTTTGAGATTTTGTGTGTAATATGGAAGGTCCACGATGCATGCACATGATCCATTTAGCGTTCAAATGTCTCAAGGTGGTGCATGGTATGAAACTCAAAGTTCGATGGACATTCATTACCCCTACACGTATGTTGGTCATACCGATGCTGGACCATCCAATCAAAGGTGAAATATATATTTATAAATGAATATAACTTTTTTAGGCATATGAAATTTAATACATATGCGATGTTTATATGTAGGGGGGATATGTCCACGGTGAAGATATTGATGAAAATGAGGCTAATGAAGGTGAAGATAATATTGACGAAGTAAGTGGAGAAGATTCTGACATGAATGTAGAAGGGGTTAGAGGTGAAGAAAGCGCTCAATAGATGGTTGACGATGAGGGGGATGATGCGGTAGACAATGCTATTGCTGGAAATGATATGAATGTAGATGATGAAGAGCTGCCGTACTATGAAGTGGAGCCACTTTATGCACACATCACATATGAGGAGATAGATGCGGCAGTTAATTCTACAATGGATATGGACCAACAAAACGAAGATGAGTTATATGTTGGCCGCATCTTTGAGAATAAGGAAGCATTTGTTATAGCCTTGTAGGAGTTTTCCATTCAAAATCATGTCGAATACAAGGTTGTACGAACAAATTTGTCAGAGTATACAGTGAAGTGCATTGATAGCACTTGCCCTTGGAGAGTGCATGGCTCATTAAAAAGGGGTGGTGGGTACTTTAAATTTAAGACGTACAAAGGTGACCACACATGTCAGAATGCCCAGCTTAGCACAGATCATAGGCAGTGCAGTGCTTCTTTTAATTCGAAGGTCATAATGCCCACTATCCAAGCCGAATTAACTCTTACACCAGGGGATATTATTCAAAGAATGAAGGAGAAGTATCATGTTGACATATCTTATAAGAAAGTATGGGCAGCAAGGAATATGGCGATCAAGGTTATTTATGGAGATTGGGTAGAATCGTATAAATTGTTGCTAATGTACCTAAGGGCAGTGCAAGAAGCGAATCCTGACACCTACTATCGCTTAGAGGATGATGTAGTACCTCGTGCAGATGGTGGCACTTGTAGGAGATTTACACGGTTATTTTGGGCATTTGGGCCGTCTATAGCAGGGTTTCGACATTGCATCCCTGTGATTGGTGTTGATGTCACTCACTTGTATGGCAGATATCCCGGTGCTCTTATGGCTGCAACGGCTACAGATGAAAACAATGGGTTATTTCCTCTAGCATTCAGGCTTGTCAGGAAGGAAGATGGAGACAATTGGAAATGGTTTCTAATGGAACTGAGGGATCATGTACTGATGGGCATGACGAACATTGTCATTATTTCAGATTGACATAAGGGGCTTCAGAAGGTCATGCCTGAGGTTCTTCTCGAGCCGGATTACCACCATTGTTATTGCATCCATCACCTAAAAGCAAATTTTAAGAAGGAGTTCAAAAATGATACACTGACAGACTTGATTGGGGCAGCAGCTTGTGTACTTACAATATAAAAGTTTGATGCTAAAATGGACTTGATTGGTCAAGAGAGTCCTAGGGCAAAACATCTCCTCTTAGGTGGAGAATTGCATCCTGCACAGTGGTCCCTTGCCCACGGTGGTTTTATGACATTTGGCATGAAGACTATAAATATGGCTGAAAGTTTAAATAGTGTCTTGAAGGGGGCACGAGGTTTACCCATGCAGGCTTTAATTTCAGCTATCTTTTATCGGCTCATAAAATTTTTTGTTAAACAATCTTCTGCCGCCTCTGCCATGGCCACCCCGTATACTCCCAGAGTGGAAGCTATATTGAGAGAGCAAACAAGAAAAATTGGGGAGTATATAGTTAATAGGATCAACAGGGGTCAGTACGAAGTGACATCAATTCGTGCCCGAAAGGTTATGGTAAATGCTGCGATGCATACTTGTACATGCAACATCCCTCAGGTTTATGGTTATCCTTGCTCGCACCTTATCACCAGAAAATGGGAAACATTATAGCAGACAATAAAGAACTTATAAGGATAGTGCATAATACACTTAAATAAAGAAAGTAAATCCAAACAGCAGGAAAATAATTTTGATCGACAAAATGCAGTATTTTTGCAATTAATTTAGCACAAAAGGGCCATTATTCCAACATGTGACTTTTATTTGTGGTTAATATAAGCAAGGCAGTCAATCTAATGACCAATTTGCTGTTTGATAAATGAAGATTTTAGGACTTTGATCACTTCTTAGAAATTATGAGAAGTTGGATTTTGGGGGATCTTATTTTTGTTGATTCACTTCTTTAAGAGGCTAACATTTAGTTTTAATCTCCATGCACTAGATATTCATTGGATGATATATGTGTGTAGCCTATTATTTTCCTTATGGTACTACTAAATGATGGAAATTTTTGTTTTTCATCTTTTTATTGGTATAAATTTATGAACTATACATTTGTACAAATCAGTTTACTCATGTCCTTTAAAGTTTGATTAGAATTAATTTGTGTAAAGGGCAAGGTGAGAAGATTCCGAGACCACACCCAACCACGTCATATAGGAGAAGACGAACTGAAATGAAGGAAGGAGATGTCGGAGAGAGGTTGAAGGAGATGTTGGAGTAAATGTCAAACGAGATGTCGAAGTTGTAAATGAGTAAGAAAAACAACTAGAAGTTGTAAATGAGTAAGAAGAAGAAGAAGAAGAAGAAAATGAGGGTTAAACAGTAGATGATAAAACTTTCCCCTTCCTAAGAGGCCCCATGGAAAGGAACATTTAAGGTAATTATAAGACCCATGTTGCACATGACATTTTGAAAAGCAAGGTAAGTTGATTCAACTTTAACATTTTTATTTACATGCATTTTACACTATATTTTATAATTATTTTTTTATTTTTTTATATGATGGTGGACTGCAATGTATTTATCATCATAAGAAGCTCGTTGCATGAGATTTTGATGACAATGCAATTAGTCCATTAATAAAGGCAAGCTATTTATATCCATTTAACATATGTTTCATGCATGACAAGCAATAGAATGTGGATATCTTCCTTAGTCAAAAGGTGGTATCCAGAAACAAACACTTTTCATATGTCTTTCAGATAGATGACCATCACTTTGGATGATGTGTAACAATTAATAGGGGTTCTCGTGAAAAGGTCATGCAGTGGTGACCCCTGATGTTGATGGCGAGGAGTTAGTTGATTTGTGTGTTAACGCCTTAAGGATTGATTGAGAAGAAATTATAGAGGAATTGAACAAATGCAAAGGAAATGTGCTGACACTAAATTGGTTGCACTACAAATTTAACCAATTACCAAAGGATGCTACAGAAGAGGATGTACATTGAGCTGCGAGAGCATACATCTTATATTTGTTAGGATGATATGAACCTTGAGAACTTAGAATTGAAGAAGTAGATTGGATGAAGGAAGGAAGGGGAGAATGAAGAGAGGAGCTGGGATGAGGCGCACTTGCAGATTGAAAGTGCGATTTCGCCAAAGAGAGAGGGTCGAGATTATGAGAGAGAAGAGTGAGTTGGACGAGAGAAGGGAAAATAGTTTTCATTAATGCTTAATCCCTAATTACAATAATCCAACCTATTTAAGGCCGATGGCCATCAGGCTACATAGAAAATACTATTTAACTACATAGGCTAAAACTAAATAATAACTGATTAAAACTATCGTGCACACTAACATGGATGCCTATGTGCACCTTGTTATAACAACTAACAAAGAAAGTAACTGCAGAACATAACATTCCTCCACTCATAAAAATCGACTTGTCCTCAAGGCGACCAATTAGGAAATTGGCTGAAAAAGTCCTCTTCTAGTATCCAGGTGGCATCTTCTAAGGGTCAATCCTTCCAAGCAACAAGGACCTCAGTAACCAACCGTCCCTGACGGCGAATCTGCCGAGTAGACTCAATAGAGATAGGAGTCAGGGTCGGTGTAACAGCTGATGGTGGAGTAGGTGGTGGAGGTAGTGGTGTTATAGCAAATGGGTCCCCCATGAACCGACGAAGGCGCAAGATATGGAAAATAGGGTGAATGCGAGCCGTAGGAGGTAACTGAAGCTTATAAGCCTCCTTGCCCACCTTTTCCACAATTAAATATGGACCATAAAAATGGGGCAGCAGCTTGTGATGGCTGGATGGACGGGCTGAAGCTTGCTGATACAGCTGAAGACGCACATAAACCCAATCACCAACGATGAACTCCCTATCAGTGTGAGAACTGTCATAAACTTGTTTCATTCTATTCTGAGCCACCTTCAAATTTCTTTTGAGAGTCCATAGGACTTCATCATGCTCTTGTAAGGACTGGTCAACAGCTGCCACATCTGAACGGTGTGGCACATAGGAGAGCATGGTGGGAGGAGGTTGCCCATAAATCACCTGGAATGGCGTCACTCCAAGGGATGTGTGGTAAGCAGTATTATATGACCACTCTACCCAAGGGAGAAGTGAGAGCCACCTGCGGGGCCGATCTCATGCAAAATAGCGTAAATACTGCTCAAGGCAGCGATTAAGAACCTTCGGTCGTCAGTCTGTGGGTGATAGGTTGTGCTCATCTTTAAAGAAGTACCCTGCAGCTCAAAGAAACTATTCTAGAACTTAGACAAGAACACGGGGTCACAGTTAGAGAGAATGGAATGTGGCATGCCATGCAGCCGAGCAATATCACGAACAAAAACCTTTGCTACGTGGCTAGCAGTGTATGGATGTCCTAAGGGCGAAAAGTGTGCATATTTAGATAAGTGATCGATGATCACAAAAATGACACTTTTGCCTTGGACTAGGGGTAATCCCTCAATGAAGTCCATAGAAATGTCTTCCCAAATGTGCTCTGGAATAGGAAGTGGCTAAAGTAACCCAGCGGGGGACGAAGTGAGGGTCTTAGATCACTGACATACATCACAAGATGCGACAAAATTATGGACAGTTTTCTTGAGGCCCTTCCAATAATAGCTCTGAGAAACCCATTTATAAGTTCTAAATTGGCCCTCGTGTCCAGCAAAGGGTGAGGAGTGAAAATAATGAAGAAGTTGCTACTAGAGCTAAGGAACAACAGGAATCCACAAGCGATCTCGCCAAAGAAGTAAATCACCCTACAAAATGAAAGGCAATGAACATAAGGGATCAGCACGCATCCTAGCAATGAGTGAAGATGCCTCTGTGTCCTGATGATAGGCTTGTAGCAATTCAGCCATGAATGGGAAAGTCGGCATGGATAAGGTATACAAGCAAGAACTCTCTGCCTGACGGGACAGTGCATCTATAGCTTGGTTGTCACTCCATTTTCTGTAGATCAAGTCATAATCATATCCCAAAAGTTTAGAAACCCAACGTTGCTGAGAAGGAGAGGCCACCCTCTGATCCAAAAAGTAACGCAGGCTGTGATGATCTGTCCATATAAGGAATTTCCACCCCAATAGATAAGGCCGCCACATCGAAACTGCATGAACAATGGCCAACATTTCTAACTCATAAGTGGATAACTGTGCAGTATATCCTGAGATTGCTTTAGAGAAGTAAGCAATGGGTCGACTGTCCTGCATAAGCACCGCTCCCAATCCCTATGAGGAAGCATCACTATAAATGACAAACGGTTGGGAGAAATCCGGAAGAGCGAGCACTGGGGGCGATGACATGGCTAACTTCATAGCCTGAAAAGAGGTCTACGCTTCTGAAGTCCAATGGAAGGCCCCCTTTTTTAGGAGGGCAGTGAGTGGGGTGGCTAGTGCACCATATCCCTAAATAAAGCACTTGTAATACACTGTCAAGCCCAAAAAACCCCGGAGTGCCCGAATATTAGAAGGAGTGGTCCACTTGATAATAGCCTCAATTTTGGAAGGATCTGTGGATACCCCTGAGGCTGAGATAACATGGCCCAAATAATCAACTTGTGGTAAGCCAAAAGCACACATTGATTTTTTTAGGAACAAAACCTGGCCAAGCAATGTAGAGAAGACCACCCAGATATGCTGCAGATGTGCTGACCAGGAGCGACTATAAATCAGGATATCATCAAAGAATTCTAAAACAAATTGTTGTAGATAAGGCTGGAATATATCATTCATCGGGCTTTGGAAAGTGGAAGGGGCATTCGATAACCCAAAAGGCATTACCATAAACTCATAATGGGCGTCATGTGTTCTGAAAATTGTCTTATGGATGTCAGGAGGGTGCATCCTTATCTGATGGTACGCTAAGCGCAGGTCCAACTTAGTGAAGACAGTCGCCCCGGCCAATTCATCGAGTAACTCTTTAATCACAGGAATAGGATACTTATCCTTAATCGTAATGGCATTCAAGGCATGATAATCCACACAGAAGCACCATGACCCATCTTTCTTGCGAACAAGAAGAACGAAAGAAGAATACTGGCCGGTGCTAGGGCGGATGAGTCCTGCAGAGAACATTTCCTGTACCAACTGCTCGATCTCATCTTTTTGCACATGAGGGTACCAGTAGGGACAAACATTAGCTAGTGGAACCCTGGCTGAATATGAATTTTGTGATCATGTTGTCAAGTGGAGGTAAAGCTGAGGGTGCCTGAAAAATACTATCATATTCGACCAATAGGGATCCCAAATCCTCCAGAACACTCTCGGGCTGAGGAGGCTGCAATGACCCTAATTTCTAACACGATTTCTTTAATATTTATTTCTAATAATTTCTTAAGATCAGTTACAACTCGTAGAGACGAGTGTAACAAGTCGTAAATTGTGTAAATCGGAGGTCGAGAACAAAAGTTATGACCTCGGGAAGCATGCTCTAAAAACTAACGAGACCCACTTTTAAAATATAGGTAAACCGGTTTATAAGTGGTCTAGTCTCGTAGGGCTCATAAATACGAGCTCAACAGTACCTAGAACACGCGAAATTGAGTTCGGGATAGGAAGTTACGATTATTTGAAATTTTATAAAAATAAAAATAAATAATAAAATATTATTGGTCAGCTCGGCGTGGCGTAGCGCGCGGCCCAGCCGCGCAGCAAGTGCCGAATGTGCGCATCACTCCCGTGATGGGCGCGCGTTCATCATGCGCACCCACCAAAATCGGTGGCGGCGGTGGAGCCCCTTGGAAACCACCGCCTCCTTCCCTATTTAAACCCCATTCCAGCCATGATTTTTTTACCCCAACTCATTTTTTACCCCTCTCACTGTTTTCACTATTCCTGACCCATTCTAAGTCCGAATTATACAATCCAAGATCCGTTTCCTACTAAATCGAGGGTGCTCTATGCACTGGAAGGGTTATTTTCTCGAGGTGACCTCTTTAAAATCCAGAAAACCCTACCACGTCCCTAATCCTCCTCTTTCTTCTTTTTACTATTTTCGGACCGTTTCAAACCCGTTTCAACCCATTCAAAAGTTGTACCCCACTAAATCGAAGATGTTCTACGCGTTGGGATCGTTATTATGCTGAAATTCCTGATCATAGGAAGGATCTTCTTTATATTCTACGAAGGGATTTCTTATACTCCACACGCGTTATAGGTAGGTGGTTTTAAATTCTAATCGTATGCTGAGATTTTGACTCGTCAAAGTTCTATTAAAAGTTTTATTCAACTTATTCTAAGAAATTCTTTTTTTAAAAGCATCTCCTCTTTTCAGAAACTTCTCTGAGTTTTGGGTAACTAAACCCTTTCGATAGTTCTTGGTTTCTCGAACAAATGATTATTTTGATAAGAAAATTCCGGGTACCACAAACATTTGTCTCCGGCGCGCATACAGGACTGGGATATCATGGGAAAATCCCTTTTCCTTTCGTCTCCCATTGCCCCATGAGCGTGGGTGTAAGTCGTCTGGTATCACGACATTTATGTGACCATGTTTTCCAACTTGTGTTATTTTCTGAATGATTTCAATGAAGGATGACATGATTTTGCATCCATGAAGAATATTCTTAGAACTTAACTCAACCTACTGAGTATGAGTTTACTCACCCACCCTCAAATTCTGCAGGTGTGTCACTCGAATCTGAAGGAGCCGACGAGGAGTTTTCTTAAATTTAGTTTTATGTACTTTCTTTTTGTATTAACTGATGAATAAAGGCATGTTATGCCCAATTTTGGATATCTTTGTATAATACAAAGTATTTTGTAATTACTCTTTTGGTACACGGTGGTCCTTGGCATTAGGAATGAAATTTCGTTACATTTCCAAAAATTATTTTCTTTTACTCCAAAAAATCGAGGGTCATTACAGAGGCAGTTCAGTGCATAATTGCAACAGAAGTCCCTTTGCAACAAATTTTAAAAGAGAGTTTACGGACTGAGCTAAGTGGAGTGTACCTAGTTGTTGCCCACTTAGCTGAATTTGTGCATCGCCATAAATGAAGTCCATATGCAGCTGCTTAAAATCCCACGTAATGGGTCCAAAGTCTTGGAGCCATTGAACTCCCAACACAATATCAGCCCCCCTGGTAGGCAGCAAAAACAGATCTATATGGAATAAATGGCCTTGAATCAATAAAGGAACATAGAGACATACCCCACTGCTCTCCAGATATCTCCCATCACCAATGAGCACATCGAAGGATGTAGAAGGCTGAATAGTGCATCCCAATCTTCGTGCAACTCTGTCATTAATAAAATTCTGTCTGCTGCTGCTATCGATAAGAATGGAGACAACTTGTTGTTTGATGGAGCCATCCACTCGGAAAGTGCGGGGCTCATAAGATCCATCGAACGCATGCATAGATATTTTTGGGACATTTTCTGGCTCGGCATACACTGAACTGTCTCCTGTATCCAGCCCCTCTTCCATTATCAACACAGAACCTGGGTGTTTGCATTTGTGCCCCGGCATAAATTTCTCATCACAGTTAAAGCAAAGGCCTCGGAAGCAACGGTCCTCCATCTGAGCAGAAGTAAGGTGTCGGACAGGGCCCAGGACAGATGTCGGGTTAGCCGGGGGAGGTCGGTTCCCTGGTAGGGAACGATTACCCCTTCGCAGGCGCTGGAGTTGTTCCTCCTGAATGCGGGCTAGATGGATAGCTTGGCAAAGGTTGGCCGGCTCGAACTTTCATACTTCAGCCTGAATATCTTCTCGCAGCCCGCTTATAAACTTGGAGAGAAGGGCTGACGGTGTCCATTCCACACGGTGGCCAGCCTTGCAAAATTGGTTTGATATGTCCGGATAGAGGAGGTTTGGCAGAGGCTGTGCAAACGAGAATCAAAGTCATCATACTTGTTGGGCCCAAAGCAAGCACATAGTTCTGCCACCAGATAATCCCACGTTATCACACCCTCTTGCTGTTCAAGCTGCTGTAACTACACCAACGCATCTCCCTTAAGGTGGAAGGATGCTAGAAGCACATGCTGATTTGGGCGGGTACCTTGATATGTGAAAAACCGCTCAGCTTGGGATGCCCATTCATTTGGGTTGTCTTCACTAGAATATTTCGGAAAATTGAGACAAACAATGCTCACCTTGGGGGCCGGTCCGTATGTCCTATCATCTACTGCCTTGTCATTGTATAAATCATTGTCTTGCCACATAGGGGTGTGATGCTAGTCGTGGCTGGCAGTTGCGAAATTAGGGTTGCGACTGGGTCCTGCAAAAGGTGGTGGCGGCGCACGCCCATCACTGGTGGTGGACATTGGCATGGAAGAAGGCACACCATGTCCTATCCCAAATTGCGGGGTTGGGGGAAAGGGCGCTGCAATATTCCCTTTCCATGGGGGCGGTGCGCCGGTAGGTTTGGGGCTCCAGGGGGTGGAGTCGGACCCTGACCGGCTGTGAAGGCGACCAAGCAGGATGCTTGCTCCTTCCTGGTCTACTCCAACATGGCCTGCTAACGGTCTGCTGATGAACGGAGGTCTGCCTAGAGTTCTTGAACCCTCTGGGTTTCTGTAGTTTGGGACTGAAGGATGGCTAGAGCAGAGAGCACAGGCTCCTAGCCGCTGAGGTCTAGATCTGTAGCATTGGGGGTTGTTTCCGCCCCAACCTCTTGTGGTGTCGCCATTCTGCCAGTCGCCGGCAGCTCTTCCTCAGGGTAGGTGGCATGGTTTCTCCTTTCATATACCCTTCCTGCTGCCATTGGTAAGCAATCACCTGCCGAGGAACTGCGGCTCCGATACCGGTTGATATGAACCTTGAGAACTAAGAATTGAAGAAGGAGATTGGATGAAGGAAGGGGAGAATGAAGAGAGGAGCAGGGATGAGGCGCACTTGCAAATTGCAAGTGCGATCTCACCAAAGAGAGAGGGTCAAGATTCTGAGAGAGAAGAGAGAGTCGGATGAGAGAAGGGAAAATAGTTTTAATTAATGCTTAATCCCTAATTACAATGATCCAGCCTATTTAAGGCTGATGGCCATCAGGCTACATAGAAAAGACTATTTAACTACATAGGCTAAAACTGACTAATAACTAAAGTGACTAATAAGTGATTAAAACAAGCGTGCACACTAACATGGATGCCTACGTGCACCTTATTATAACAACTAACAAAAAAAGTAACTGCAGAACATAACATAGGATGTATAATCCTATGTGATAAATTTTGGAATGAAGGTGCCTGCAAAGTATTTAAATTTTCTTATAAACGTAGATAGTATCGACAAGTATGAATGAAGAGCAGCTGCCCTAGCCTAATATCGTCAATTGGGTATTGCATCAAGATCAAAAGAGCGGCAAATTGGTGGCTATCTTAAGCTATTAGAGTTATAGTAACTTTCAAATTCTTCCTGAACTTATTTAGTATTTGTTACTACCTCACATACTGCATATAAATATATTAATCGATATAAGATTTCTTATATTGTAGACATGGTCATATGATCATTTTAAAATTGAGAGATCACTTCCTAACATGTCGTATGAAAGAGGGGAGCCACGAGCCCTAATTTGGAAGGGAAACAACTCACAACCAATCAATCCCATACATAAGCTAGTTAAGTTCAGGGAGGCTCTAGATCACTTGGATGCTAGAGAGGTAACGTTTATTTGGTTTTTTTTTTTGCAACTATTACCATGATCTAGTATTAAAAACACATATTAAAAATCACAAAGCTCAATCTGCAACAAGCTAATAATGCAATGTATTTTATCATGGGTTATATGGGATCCATATAAAGAAAAACAAGTGCATCACCCAGGAGCTAATAATGCCATGTACTCAGATATCCTTTTTTGTTTTCAAATTAGGGAACCTTACAATCCGGCAAGAGTACTAAGGCAGTTTGGATTTTTCCAAGCAATCCCTCCACCACCACCTCAGCCTAACCCCAAAGGTTCTAGTATGGGTGCACATGCATAGGGGTACAAGATTTTCTATGATGAAAACATAAACTTTTGGAAGCATAGTAGTAGGCATATCTTGCCTTCAAAGCAATGTGGAGACTTCTAAGAAATCCATGGGATTGTGCACATGACTACATGCAGTGATGTAAAATAATTTCTCACCCACTTGTACAAAATTTAGATGGGCATGTGTATGCAATGGACTACACAGGGTAAAAGTCAACTGAAGAAGAATGGGTAAGTATGTTATTGAAATATTGACTTTGTTGATGGTTTGATATCTATATTAATAAAAATTATTATGCAGCTTGTCCACAAGAAGAATGTGATTGCTTTGTTACAAGACTCTTTGAATACACTTGAGGATAATGAAGGGAAATGAAAAGTTAGTTTAGCCTTGGAGAAACTTCTTTACAATGAACCTACTCAAAGTAGCATTGCCAATGGGAAAAGAACTGCAACTCGAGTAGGAAAGGCCGTAGTGAAGGGAAAGGGAAAAAGAGTTTCTAAATAGGCCTATGTGTGATAAATAGGGTCCGGGAAACAATATTTATTAATTTGAATTCTTTTGAGCCCGTGGTGTAATAGTAGACTCAAAGACATTTGTGCATTTGTAGAGACAATATTTTAATTTTGTTAACTAAGTGCTTGTGGTGTCACAATAGTGTGAAAGACTTCTGGTTTGAGCTCCGCATTATTTGATTCACATTATGCAAAGCAAAAAAAGTGGGATATTGATATTGCATCTATTCTAACCTACAAAAAAGACCTGAATGCAAGAAAGTTTGCATGAATGAAAATGGACGGGTTGTGTAATATGTTTTCAGCAAATTCCATTGCTATTTTACTTGATTTACAATGTAAATTATTACAAATCTCATCAAAATTCAATTTTTATTTTATGAAAACTTGGGTTCTTTAATTGTTAAGTGTGGATGAAAGCAATAACATGTCATTTTTCTTCATCGGCAATATCATGCACCACATAACTTCATGAAGTATATTAGTGGAATATAATCTTTGTGAAATTAAATTTGCAGAAGTTAAAAAAACTTCTTGATGGTTGCTAGCAGGGGCAGATCCTTGCCAAATTTTGCAAGGGCAGAAACCTAAAAAAACTTCTTGATGGTTTATGGTGGAGTGTGGTCACTACCACGATATGTAGAATTTGACAGGGACCTTGGGTCCCTGTATAACCTAGTTTTATTTGGTGGGCAGTATCCCCACCAAGAAAAGTCAAGAAGTTTAAAATATTTGTGGATAGTTTCTGACAGGGGGTGGTCACCACTACAATATGCAAAATTTGACAGGTCTCCATCTAACTCAGTTTTATTTGGCGGAGGGTAATCCCCACCAAGAAACCTCCATAAGTTTTTTAAACTTCTAGATGCTTTCTTGTGGGTGGTGGTCATTGCCAAAATATGCAGAATTTAATGGGGACCAAAGGTCCTTGTTTAATGCAGTTTTATTTGGAGGGTGATACCCCTCACCAAGAAACCTCCATAAGTTTAAAAAACTTTTGGATGGTTTATGGCAGTGGTTGGTCACTTCCACAATAGGCATAATTTGACGGGGACCTTGGATCCCCGTATAACTCAGTTTTATTTGGTGGGGGAAACTCTAGAAGTTTAAAAAACTTCTGGATAGTTATTGATGGGGGGTGGTCACCACCTCAATATGTAGAATTTGACGGCGACCCAAGGTCCCCGTATAACTTAGTTTTATATGGCGGGGGGTACCCCCACCAAGAAACCTCCAAAACAAATTTAAACTTGTAGATGGTTTTTGGCAAGGGGTGGTCATCGCCATAATATGCAAAATTTGACGGGGACCCAAGGTCCCTGTCTAATGCAGTTTTATTTGGTGGGGTACCCCTGCCATGAAACCTCCAATTTATTCACTTTGGATTCATTTTGTTGATATCTTTTAGAAAGACGATATATGAGCTTCAATTTAGTATCACTAGAGCTGCTTAAACTTAGAACAAATGTTTATAGTTATCATCATTATCATAAGTTAAGTACATAGAATTGAGTAAACATATACACTATTCCTATGTGAAACCCATAAACTTCTGGGTAAAACTTTTGAGTATGCAAGACACAGTGCTAGACCAGAAATCTTTGTGTCCAAACTTGAAAATAAAATGGCATGTACATGTATTAAAAAAGCAAAATAAAATTAGACTAGACCACAATAGGATCCCCCCCATCGTTTCACATGAACTCACTAGGTCAATGACATAGCCCGACGATCAGACACTACCATCTTTATGCATATCAACAACCAGATCTTTATATAAACTCACCAAAGCATCTGCACATGCATTGTGGTACTTCCTCCAAGGTGGTGCAAAAAGAGGAATAGGTGCATTGTTAGGTATGTGTATCCCTATGAAATGACTATCATCAACATGAGCCATGAATATATTTTTATGCTTTGTGGTAGGAGCTATCCTAAATGGGAATATAGTCAAGCAAAGGTGTCACATCCCGGCACACGCCAGCCCCGAGTCGAACCCCATCCAATGAGGAAGCGACACTCAGCGCGACAATGTGGAGTTGAATTGCGGAATACTTAACTCATCTTTGGGTAGAACACTACGGAGTTAAGCATGTATACTTTGTACAAAAGCAAAATGAGCAGTAAAAAGACTACTAATTAAAACATTAGTCCACTAATACCCATATACTTAGTCATAAATTGCCCACATATAACTAAAATAAGTCTAAGCTAATAATAGCTAATAAGAGTCTAAGCCAATAATGGCTAAATAAAATCTAAGCCAACAATGGCCATCAAGAGTGTGAAGTATAGTCAAGTGTATAAAGATCTCAACAAAACATGATATCAAAGCTATCATAAAATCTAACATCTCTATGCATCCCCTCTCAATGATCATCGCCATCTACATGCTCCACATAGAGCCCATCCGAACAACCTGCATGGCACGACTTGCAACCCCAAAACAAAACACAAAACAAAGAGGGGTGAACCAAAGTTCAACAAGGGTTTTAATACGAAAAGTAAATTCATAATGACAACATAGGCATAACTAACATAACATCTATCACATAATCAAATATTATGCCCATTCATCATGGAATAATTACATAAACCTGTGCCACCTGTGTATCATGTCATAATTTATATTTCATAAGCATTTACTCATGCCACCTGCATGTCATGTTATCTATAACATATCTCATCAACACATAATCATGGTACCTGCATATCATGTTATATATAACATATCTCATCATCACATACTCATCTACCTGCATATCATGCTATATATAACATATTTCATAATCACATAGCCATGACACTTGCATATCATGCTATAACCCACATTCTAGAAGCACATATCATGCCACTTATGCATCATGGGTTCAAATATAGCTTAGAACACATATACACCTCATGTGTAAACATGTGAAACTCATTATCATAATCACATCCTGCATGAATCATTTCTCAACATAAACATATCATGCATATCTATTTCTCGATAAAAACATTCACCCTACAAATCAAGTGCATCAAGCAAACTGCTCATTAAGGCCGAAGCCTTGAGCAAATTGCTCATCAAGGCCGAAGCCCCGAGCAAATTGCTTGCACATGTTTGTGCTAATTCTTGGTGAACCACGTTTCATGTTCTCGCTTAAGTTTAGTGGTGATTATTCTTGCCTAAGTCTATTATGACATAATACTTGTCTTGGACTTGTATTATGAGGTTTTCACGATATTTTATTCATGATTTCAATAAGGAGGAACTATGCATAATAAAAATCATGAATGCATGTGTATAGTATAGATGATGGTTTGTTCATGTTGCACATGTCTTTGCTTAGGCTTGAACACTACCATTATGTACACACTTGTGAAGGTATCTGTGGTGATTATTTGACACAAATGGACTAGGAATGATGCACATATGGACTAATTTGAGCATATCTCATGTATTTGGACTCATGTAGCATTGCTCACGTATGTACCATGTTGCATGCATTATGAAAACAGTTTATGAATGATACTAATCATGATTAGCCGTGTTTGATTGATTGGATGACATTGGTTACTGGATTAATTGATCGAAGGCTTGTCGAATTGGTTGGGTCAGAAAGGACATGATTTCGTTTTGAGTTTCTTTTGGAACATGGTACCTCCCCAAGTTAAAATGGGTTAATTGCGGTTGAGTTTATTTGTTGAGTTATTTGGACCCTGAGAATTCAGTATAGTACATTTGCGTAAACTGGCTACCATTGCTCTAGGTTTCTGTTGTGGAAATCAGACTCTCCCCTGTAAGAGATTGTTCCTTGGAAAACACACTACTCTAGGTTTCCTTTGTGGAGATTGGACGTTCCCGGTCAGGTCTGTTCTTAATGACCAGACTACCCTAGGTTTCCTTTTTGGGAATTAGACCTTCCTTTTTGGATTGTCCTTAGCTAGTAGAGGGGTAATTCCCCAATGCCCTAGGTTTCCTTGGTAGAAATCGGACCTTGTCCTTGGCGGGCGGAATGATTATTTTTCTCATTTTGAGACATTCACCATCGACTGTTTCATGTGTATGGATTGTTATGTCCAGTTACACAGGTTGCGTAGGGATAATTGAGCTTATGTGACACATGTGGTTATGGCTTAATTTGTATGATATAGATAGTGTGTTTGAGACACTTTTCATGCAGGGTGGATGTTTTTCATTGAGAATAGATATGCATGATATGTTCATGTTGAAATGTCACTCATGGGGGATGTGATTATGTTACATATGAGGTATATGATTTATATGAGATATGTTGAACCCATGATGCACAGGAGGCATATAACATTTATGATGATATGTTATGGGTTATGACATGATTTGCAGGTGACTTGAATTATGTGATGTTATGATATGTCATATCGCATGGTATGCAGGGATATGAAAAAATGTTTATGAGCAGACACTTAGGGATGGCAAATTATGACATAAATGCACAGGTTGATGTGGATATTCCATGATGAATGGTTATGATGTTTGATTTTATGTGATGAACATTATGTGATTTACCTGTGACATCATGTTGGATATACTTTCTGTTATTTAAAAACCCTTGTTGGGCATTGTGGCTCACCCCTTTTTCTCGTATTTTTGTTTTAGGGCTGCATGACGTGTCATGCAAGTGGTCAGGATGAACTATGTGAGGAGCGTGTGGGCAATGATCTTCCATAGGAGGGGCTGTTTAGAGATATTATGTTTTATGATTATTTACATAGCTTGTTGCATTAAGACTTATGTTCATATAATTATGCTTCATACTCTACTTGCCAAGATCGGCTTAAATTTTTGATAGCCTATATGGGCTTAGATTCTATTACTTGAGCCATGTGAGGGCTATGTTGGATTAAGTGTGTGGGTTTTGTGTGGACTAATACTTAAATTGCGGTCCTTTATTTTTCTCATCGGCTCTTGTACAAAGCATAATGTGTACTACTCTGTTATGAACTACCCAATTTAGGGGTTAAGTCTTCTGCAATTGATCACTATTTCATCTCACCACGCTTCGTCCTCCCCTTGGACCAGCTCCGACTCGGGGTTGGTGGGTGCCGGGGCATGACAGTTTAGGATGCCAGTAGATTTTAAAATTGCTAAAACTACTTCTAAAATAAGCAATCCAAATATTTGGTCATAAATGGAATGAGGAAGCATGACAAATGTCACCCACTTCAAATGCTTAAAATCAATTAAAAAATGGAATGATAAGAATCACCATCCCTTTGCCTCTCTTGTTCACGTTTTGCGTCACTGTGGCCCCTTGCATTTGTATACATTGCAATCAAATGATAGCGCACAGACTAAAGGCTTTACATTTCGTTTTATAAAGCTTCCATCAAACTTATTTTTGTCATACACTTTATCTCAAATTTCAACGCTTTTATACAAGAGTTAACAACTACTCAATAGTGGAGGGATTTTTTCAAATGTATATAACAAATCTCTCTTTAGAATGAGAGGCACTGAGTAGAGAAAGGAAAACAATAGACATAAATGGTTTGATGCAGGGTCAAAATTAAAATAGATAAGCTGATACAAAAAAATATATATAAGTAATTAGCATCCCCAGTTGATGCAATATGATAAAAAGTAGCATAATTGGATAAAAATATTCAATGATCCACTTCAAAAAATAGTAGAACAACTCTCAATGACATTTTTTTAAGTGTTTTTAGTTCCATGACAAACAATAATCAACATTCACCAATACAAGATAGAATGCTAGTAGCAATCCTTTCAAAAAATAAAAGCTAAATTCACCTAAGAAACAACAGTGTATAAGAGTTATTGATCATATGAAGGCAATGCAATAAAGAATTCAAATTCAACGAATAGATTTGATGACCCAATTACAGAATTAAAACTCATTCCAATTATATTCCGGATCCACTAAAGTCAATAGAGACCACATTAGTGAAAAACTAGATAATTGAACAATGGAAAAAAAACACAAAAAATGTAGATGAACAAACAAAGGAAGAGTGCATACAAACAAAGAGACGAAGAGGGGAGGGAGGAAGAAGATATTTGTTTTACCTTTCTTCAAAGGAGATTTCTCAGTGGAGACGCTTGCGGCCAAAACCCCCCTTACCAGCTACAGTACCATGCATGTAGATGATGAACAAAAGCAGAAGAAATGCATATAGTCCTATGCAGACAAACATACATATTAATAGGGGAGGGGGGATACCTAGCTTCAATAGATATTTTGCATTGGACGGTGGAGACACCAGCAACTTCAACAGATATTTTGTCTCAGTGGAGACACCACTTGCCAGTGCCTAAAAAATTTATGCACATATGTGACAAGGGGAAGGAGATATAAAAGGGTTTTTTATTCCATGGTGTGCCCAATAGCAAATAAGTGGGTGGGAATGGGGGTGCTGAGCAATAAAACAAGGGCACTTTTTTTTTGGGGGGGTGGGGGAGCTTGAGTATAATCTGGGGGGAAATAGCCACATTCTTTTTTATTCTAGGATTTGCTTGCAAAAAAAAAAGGGTGTTGTTTGTGTATTGTTAATGACTTATCAGTGTACTTTATAGGACACTTGCTAATTTATTGTAATTAGATGTTGATGTGTCATGTTTTGACTGGTGTAGAACATAGACATGTGTGCTACATACACCTAATTTTTTTTTGCTTGCACGGGCTTACCATGTGATCTCTTTTACCATACAATAAATAATCTAGGGATAAAATAGAATCAAGCCTCTAATCGTATTATCTCAACTATAATCAAATCAGAAACTTATTAGATACATACAAGATGTGTAAATATCAATTCATGTTGGGCACGCACATGTCATTTTTAACATGTTTAAAATGTGTTTATATGCACACAAAAAACCCCTATTGAATTTTTGAAGAAAATGGGGTATTAAGGAGATTATTGGGGTGTTCTTAATAATTTCTCAGAAGACCGTGGTTATTGGGGCCCTAAGAAACTCTTTGCTACCCCTGTGCCCCCTAACAAAAGAAGGTTCTTATTTTTATTTTTTAAATTTTAGGACCCTACGTTTCTTAGGCTTAAAGTGGACTAGAACTTATACAAGGCTTGATTAGGATGGGGCACGAGCTTTAACAATCTTTTTTTATTTTTAAATAATAATAATGTCTATGACTTATAAATAAGGACCCACAAGTTGACCCTATGAGCACAAAATCTCATGCCTTTAAACTTTGGGTGGGATCTTCACTATGATACTCATGATTTTTATGCGAAATTCTTGTGTATTATATTTATTATTTATATTCATGGTTTTCTCATGATTTTTGAGTTTTGTGGAATATGTGTTTAATGTGTTGACGAACTCCTTTAATAAAGATAGTATTACTAATTAATAAACTCATGAAAGTAGCAACATTGAGAAATATAAACTTTATTTCATCTTTTTATAAGAAAGGAGTTTTTGTTGGTAAGGTTCTATACATCGGTCAATTCATCGATGAAGCACCAAAAACATTCATGGCAGGCATCGACACATCAATATTTTAAGTCAGTCTTATCGATGGGTTTGAAACTGCACTTTAAATTAGTTATAAGTGGTTTCTTGAGTCACTTATGCACCAAAATTTAGTTAATTTTGTAATGACCATGAAATTTTGGTATGATTTTGCATCTCTAATAAAGCTAATATTAGATTTTTCTGGTAATTTTTAATTATTTAGAGGTGTTGATAGTGTCAAGACCCGGATTTTTAAAACCCTTTTAAATAAAGGACACACATTAAATCACAATAATTTTTTTCTTTCTCAAGTACAAAACAAATCATCCAATGAAATATCTAGGTCATGATAACTGGGGCTCACAAATACAAATATCAAAACATATGATATTATTACACATGTCAAAATTTGATAAATAGAAGGTTAACCCTTTAAGTACAAGTCTGTCATCTATCTGAAAATAAATATTCAAGTAAAATTGGCTCTTACACTAGTAATTACAATTACTTACAAAATTATAGAAGTAAGAAACTAGATCCGACTAGTGCAATGCCGTCCTCAATCGCCCACCGACGTCCTAATCTCGCTTTGTCCTCATCTAAAGAACCTACAACCAAACAAGATCAAATAGCAACCAAGCATCTCCTCCCCTTGGAGGAGCATTTCCAAAAGAACAAAAGTATTAATTAATATTTTTTGCATCAAGCCAACATCACCTAATGTTAGTTGTCTACGTACTCATTAGACAACATTTCTAATGTTTCTAATAAGATCAGATCAAAACATAGTTCTGCCTAAAAACTACATTATCTTAAGAAGCATAACATCATACATGCAATGCTTAAGTATTTTCAGCTAACCTACATTTTATGCAAGTCCTTCACTCATTCCATTTGTTCTAATTAAACAAGCAATATCAAACAATATTATTAATTATCTCTCGAACCATTGTTTGATCATTAATATTCCTCATCAAATGTCAACCTAAGTGAAAAATGATACAACCACCATGGACCTTCCTCCAAAGGGAACAATCTATACTGCAACCCTAGAATCCACTAGGAAGTACCATAACCTAACCTAACTCATAAGGACCTGACCGGAGTGGAAGAGCTTGACCCATAACTGCACCTAAACAGAAGTGGTAGGAAAAGCCAACCATACAGGATGTCAGCTAATTAAATTTCATATACACTAAACGATCCTCGATAGATCGGTGGTGAGCCTGGCTCACACAAAGCCCCCTCCAATAGGGAGGTGCAACTATACGGTCAAATCAATAACTCCTTAATAGAGCGAAGACTCAAAAAAACCATTCTTAACCATATCTTGTTCGACAACATTAAAGGATTCCAAATGACTATCCCAAACCCTATCATTCCCATCTAGACAAGGGTTAAAACACAAAACTGCCATCAGTTCACTAATAAAGGCAAATGATCATGTCAAAGGCCTTGTTCACTCTACGAACTAGTCCCAGACCCCTCTGAGGGTATTTAAGTCTTTATCTTGATTAAGTGTTCTTGCCCAATTCAAAGCTATCTAACCCCATTGATTAATCTTTCATTAATCTTAAGCTAGTGAAAAATTATCACAACATCAATAGAAAACATTAAATCAATGAACAATATAAATAATATAGACCAACATAGGTCCAAGCAGATTGTAATATCAAAAACCAAACTCAATAATGATATTAGAAATGTCTGCGCTCTCATTCCCTAACCCTCCTTGGGTTAGCTGATTAAACTTTTATGAAAATGGGTCATAATGCACCTAAGGGTATTAAGGTAATTATTTCACATTGGACATGGTCCTCTCTATTCTCGGGTGAGTTTTTGACTCTCAAAAGGTTCCAATATCAAATTTGCCCATTAATTTCATTTACGCGAATGCGGACCGGTCTGCTCATAGAGGTATTTCTGTAATTTTGTTTAGGGCTTCCCTAAACCCTAATGGGTCTAAAACTAATATGAGGGGTACTCCTTGATGTTATAAACCTGAGGGAATTTTCTTGCCATTTAACGGGGTTGTAAACCCCTTAAACCGACCCCAGTTCAATTAACAGTTTTACCTTAACCCTAGGGGTAACACATTCACTTATCTATTTAATGGGATTTTTTTAGCTCGTGCGATGATCTATAATTAGTGTACACATACACCTATCACTTGGATTTTTCTTAATTTTTAAACCCAGTCATAAGCCCTTGAACCGGGGTCCCTAAATCGGGTCATTAAAAATTGTTCTATGATTCAACTCATAAGGGTAAATTGGTCATTTTAAAGCCTATGGAGTTTTTTCCAATCTAAAATTTGGTCAGGGCACTCGGCATACTCTCATGGTCATTTGTATTTTTTTTCAAAATTTTCTGACTATTTTAACTCATTGAACTGGACCTAGTTTAGATTTTTATTAATTTTTTTAAAAATTAGATCGGACTGGGCCTTGACCTAAATGGGTTGGGTTACCCAACCCGGTCCTAGACCCGACAATGATGACATGCATCGTGGGTCCTCTTCCTCATGGCCAGCCAGAGGCTTGCTGGCTTTTGGCGGCGTCGCTGTTGGCTGCCATGGCTAGGGATGGGGAAAATCGGATCACTGCCTGGCGGCGATTCCTATGATCCTGGCCTCGCCGCCGACTGGTGGCCATCCGGGGCATAAAAATGCCTTTTTGTTTACAACCAGCCAGGGGCCTTCCAGCGTCTGGCAACAACTACGGCTGGGCGATGGTCTAGCCTTTCCGGATTGCCCTCCAGTGGCGATTCCGATGGGGCTTGTTCCATTGCTGTCCGATAGCTGGCCACTGTCGATTCACAACTTTTTTTTTAAATAGAGGCCCGCCCGGCGGCACCTGGGCTTGCTGATGGTGGGTCTCTATCATTCAACAAGGAAAAGGGGAGTGGGTAGAGGGCCACGGCCCGACGAGGCCCCCCTCCCGATGGTCTGCACCGTCGATGCTCCCCCTCCTTCCTGATATGCATAGTTAGTGCATAAAACAATCGCCGACAATTTCCAACACCCGTGGTTGCTAGTCCTCACAAAAGACTAGAAAGAGAGGACAGAGGCTGCAGACTAGTGGCCCGATGACTGGCCATCCGGTACCACATCTGCACCAAATCCCCCCTTTTAATTTTATAAAATTACATTAAAAGCAATTGTAGAAATCACTATTCATACAATTTATATTCAGATTTATCAACAAAACCTTCATTAATCTTGACTCAAAGACTAAGACAACGATCCTATCTCAAACGCTGAGTTGTCATTGATCCACTGCTGCTAGAACTGCAAACTCACTCCTCTTCGACTCTGTCTTGGCTGCCTTCGCCATAGAACCGTCTTCTTCTCTCTCCTTCCCTTCCTAAGAGCCAATAAAGCTCTCTAATTATGCCCTAAGAAGCCATTTTTTAATCATGGAGATTAGGAACCTAATCCCCTTATAAGTTGGGCCAAGGATCACGAAGTGGGTAATATTTTAATAATTTCCGTCATGCTAGGTAACCGGGCTAGCAAAATGACTTAAATGACCCAAATACATGTCTAAATTGGGTAAATAGGCCCTCTATAATATGTTCAACTTTGAACCACCATAACTCCCTCAACTGAACTTTGATTCGTGCATTCTTGGTGGCGTTTTAAAGCTCTTTTTATCTACTTTTTAATTGCATTAATCTTAGCCATAAAATTTATCTATTGAGGAAGTTATTATGCTAAGAATATCAATGGGTCAAATACCCTATTTTCCACGTGTTTAATTTTTAAAACCTAAGAAAATCCAGGATATTACATTCTTCCCC
The DNA here is from genome assembly GCA_035235625.1 of Saururus chinensis. Lineage (NCBI taxonomy): Eukaryota > Viridiplantae > Streptophyta > Magnoliopsida > Piperales > Saururaceae > Saururus > Saururus chinensis. The sequence continues at coordinate 523,138 of CP141141.1, forward strand.
CTTAAAAAAATTGTGTCATCACAATTCGCCACTGCCAATCCTTGACAAGCTTGGCCTTCCACTCAAAAACTCATTCTACCCTGTCTAGGGTTTTTATTCTGATCATATACTCCATGAAATTTCCCATGGGAAACATATCTTCTCACATGACTTAATCCATTAGACCTACATCATTCGGCGCTCCGTGGTTGATCCCCTGCTCACCCAAGCAATTTATATGTAAGGGAAAATGACTCTTAAAACATTGAGAATTTAAAACCCAATGTTACTCTCCTAGCCAAAGCAAAAGGTCAAGTTAAGCCCCAAAACCAATAGTAAATAGACTAGGTGGCCCATATTATATTCTCCCCCTCAAACTACATCAATTGCAACTTATAATTTAAGTAGCACAAATTAATAAAATTAAAATTGTCATTACAGATTGAGCTCTGAAAAACAAGCGTATCAAATTGGGCATGGGGAGAGGTGTTGAAAGTTACAACCTCAGGAAACATGCCACATGGGCAGGACTTACTTGAAAAGTGCGGGATAACATATGACATCTAGTTCGTAGGGATGAGCCCAACGATACCAAGAATGTTTGAATTAGAGTTCGGAAGATGAAGTTATATGTGTTTAAATATTTTAAAAAAAATTACTGCACAAGGATGGCATCAACCACGCTAATGTAGAGGCGACATACACGTTATGCATGCCGTTCAATGTGGTAGGAGCATGTGGTCCAGGCCCCATGCTTCACATGCGAAACGGCCTCAAAATGTTATTTATGGTATGCAGGTGTCTAATTTTTCCACTTCTCTCCCACACTCCTCAAACTTTATTTTTTTCTTTCTAAGTTGTTTAAGTTAGATTTGAGTCATTCAAGAGCGGTCTTACCTAAATCTGAGCATGCCGAACATTGTTGCAAGGTGCTTTTCTAGGTTAGAGAGCTCTAAAGCCCAAAAAATTGTTATCCAAGTGCTAAGAGTTTCCCATATACTTTCTATTTAATTGAAGGGTTTTGAGAATTAGTTAATCTCTATCACTCTACTCAAATTTTTCTCAAGAAGGTCATCCCACGTAAAGAACAACAATTGGTTCTCTATTTCTAGCAAGAAAAGATTATTAGATCTCTTCTCTTGTTTGGTCATTGGAACCCACCAAAATCCACCAACGATGGAGAATAAAATAGGTTACTCTAACCAACTTGCAAGGATTTGTTGTCGGCTTCAGATGGAACTATAACTATCACAAGCCCCCACGATGCTAATAACAAAACCTGATTCTAAAAGATTCTGTACAACAATAAATGAAAACAACATTTGCCTAGCTCTCAAGTGCTATATCATTACAACATAATCTGCCTCACTGTATTACAATCATTTATGACACGTTTTCTGATTTTGAGAGAGAAATCAATCAAAACCTCCCAAACATGCTGAGCTGCTCTTCCCACCTTCTCATGTGCAAATATTCAGCAGACCTCTAACAGATTTGAACTCCTAAAATGAGCGCTACTGCTTTTGTCTTTTGAATGACTCCGATTGATACGACACCTGCCAAAATAACAATGTACTTCCAAGTTAAAAATGCAGATAGCCCATTTGTTAATAGAGTGACAATATAAATCCGGAGTTTCACTTAAATTTTTTGCTAAAAAATTTATCTATAAGTTAGCAATTCGCTACCTCCTGAATGTAATAGAGATTAAGGATCTTATCTCCACGCTGTAGATATTATCACTAACTTAAAGAACATGTGAAGAAAAAACAGAGACTTGGAGTTGAATGAACTACCCACAACAAAGAAAATAACGTGAATAAATAAACAGATAAATATCTCAGGCTGTATGCTCCAATTACAGTTTTCACTCTCAAAATACTAAAAAGTGCTTTAATAACTAGAAGATAAGATAATTACATCTCAAACCATTACAAAAATGTTGGCACAAAACAGGCTCAAATGGAGGTGCAAGATCTGTGGCACTTCTGGATTATATTTATGATTATGGCATCTAAAAACATATATCTACTCCTACAACTATTAAAAATGCTTCAAAGGTGAAACTGCCATGTATACATTTTGTAAATGACAAAAGACTAAAGACCAGTTTTATTCCCTAATATGAGAAGCTATATTACTAAAACTGCTTTCCTAAGATAAGCAAGAATGTCCAGGATAATAGGATAAATGATGTAAGGTATGGGATAAAAAAAGGCCTCATCAAGGAAAAAATCCAAGCATCGATACATACAATGACATATTTTTTTGTGGTATGTGACAGTCTTATATTTCACATAGCCTCTTCTAGCACGATATCATTATCTGTTCAAAGGCCCCGGCATGTTGGGTGCGGTAATGCTTTCTGCAGCTCCATGAGGAAATGCATGTAGGGCAACCACCTTTTCTACCTCCAGATCCAACTTCAAGGTTCTTGAACATGCATTCTAATTATACATAAAATCATAGTAGCCATAGACAGGTTACCAAATCCATTCCTCAAATAAAGCAATTTATATGAACTGCATTTTAATACTGCCACAAAGAAATTTAACAAAGACTGGTACTGTGAAAAAATACTATTGCTGTTTACACATGCATTAGCTCTCATTTGTGTCACTACTTACAGCTTTAGACAGCTGCTCACTGATTTGGACCATTGATCTCAACATGGCATCTATAGTGTTTCTTGAAAGCTGAAATTTCACCTCTATTTCTCCTGAGGGAGACTTGGCATAATCTTGCAGCTGAAAAGAAAAGACAGGCATGGTTGATATCAGCAGTTGAGAATATAAGCGAAAAACAATGTAAGAGCTACTAAAAATAAGGAGAAAAAAGGTTCATATAAACATGTAATCTCTACTATACTCCACTACTTCCTACAGCTGGCAGTCTAAAACAAAGTGGTGTACAAGATCCAAGATGTCCAAAATTATATGATGAAAAAGATGATGTTCACACTTTTGTGTTCTCGCCTTTATACAGCAGCTAGGCAGATAGGGACCAACCAGCTAGATTGTCACCAGAGATTATCATTAGAGCAAATTACATTTACACCCTCATGTCCTTTGTCAAAACTAGACATAGACCACCTTACCTTTGTCAAAACATAACATAAACCCATTCACCTTTTAAAATCTATACTTACACCCATTAGCTTTTTCAACGAAAATACCTAATCTACTCACAAACTTTCTTTTTCCACCCATCCTCGAGCCAGCACCAGCCTCGGCCCCGCCCCGCCCCGCCCCACCTCACCTCACTCCCCCTACCCCCCACCCTGCCTCCTAGCATCTGTGTCACCTTGCTGGAGATGCCGAGGTGGTGGGGGGGTGCTGAGGCGGGCTGGCAAAAGAAGAGGATGGAAAAAGAGGGGTATGAATGGGATGGGTACCATGGTTTGCAATATCTGTCGCTTGACCAATACAAGATATGTGGGAAGATTGTATCTTCCCCAACATCTCATATATATCTGCAATATCTGAGATATATCTCAAATATTGGTTATATATCTCCGATATGTGACACTCTGACACCCTTTCTAGCAACTTCTTTGGCGTTGGCAACCAATACACTATCATGTTCTCCGTCATATATTCTTGTTTTCACTTTAAAGCTTTATTTAGATGTACACATTTAAATGTACACCATCATGTTCTTCACTTAATCATTGATATTACCTTCAACTTATTCTTCTTTATCATTATTGATCATGTTTTCCAATAGATAAATGTAATTTATGTCAGAAAATGTGTATTCATACAGTGTTATGATTCATTAAGATTATAATTAGGGCTTTTAAATGTTAATATATGCTTAGATTAACGAGTTACATGTGAAAACATTTTTGTTTCATCGATATTATTTTCTCCAATATCTCCGATATATCTCATATATATCATCTTATCTTTAGGTCACTAATTTGTCTCCGATAAAAGAAATTATGATAGATATTTTCATGTTTTAAATAGCTAGGGAGTGTAAGTGTAGTTTTTGAAAGGTGATGGGGGGTTCAGTTCTAATTTTGACAAAATTCTGGAGGTATAAATAAAGTTCTTGAAAGGTGAGGTGATCTATGTCTAGTTTTGATAAAGGTCAGGAAAGTGTATTTTACCCTAAACTTTATAAAAACATATCCTTCAAAAGGACTTTACTTCTCAAACTTTCTCCTTACACAGCTAACCATGGGAACAATTTATGTTCCACTCTCTTCTGTGACTTCCCTTTGGTTTTTTTTCTCCTTTTTTTTTGTCCTTGTCACTCCAATTCAAAACCAAATGTAGCATAACATGATTCACAAGATGCTGATAACCCTACTCCACTTTCTGTCCAACGAAACCTTAGTCCAGGTTTTGACTGGACAGAGAAAAGTGGGTCTCACCTGATAATAGAGGGATCCCCTTTTCAAAGTCCAATCAAAACCTGGTGTAAGGTTTTGACAGAATGTGGAGTTGGAAATCCATTATCCCTTATGGAACAAGCATACCTTCAGGTTAATAACAGCCACTCTATTAACTGATGCTGACGTATGGTTCTCCATGGTCCATGTCATTGACTTAAGGCAGGGAAGACTTACCTGTGAATATAACATGAAAGAGCAGTTATAGGCAAAGTTAATGTGCCTTAGAAAAGGATGTGTTAAGACCGTTTTGGGAACTTAAGGTTAATAAAAACCTGGAAAACCAATTCAACAAGGCAAAATTTGGGCTCACAAAGAATTTTTAAATAGCATAATTGAGTATGGCAGCATTTCCAGAAACTTGCGATGGCATTTGTTAGTGAGTGAACTTTTGGCAGCCACATAAATTCTGGAAAGCTAAGGGGGCGTGCAAGAGCTAAAATAAGAATGGCTTGAAGAAGTAATTTCTTCTATAATAGTACTAAATATGTTTTTCCATAAACCGTCCAAGAGACATTTGTATTCCAATAAATACGCTACTGTGAAGTTGGCTATCTGTTAATTTGTGAACTTATGAAAGGCCAAAATAGCATGTGAGAAGGCAAACAAGGTCAAGTATAAAGCTCAACCTACAATTTTAAAGGACAAGCCATTAAATATTTAGGCTAAATGGCTTACGAGATTATCAGAAAGGCCATCATCCCGTTGCACAGACACTGGGGCAATACATGGTGGATTTAAATCAGATACACTGAATGAAGCACCCTGATCAGCGCATACAAAACCCCTCTGAGGTTCTTCCACCCGAGGCCATGTTGAAGATGAGAATTCTGAAGCAGCAAAATGAGTTAAAGCCGGAGGTGTACTGTTCTGCTGAGAAGATGTTTTCATCCTTTGCCATAGGGACTGAAAGGTTCAGTAAGGAGATCAAATATTAACACTAACAAAGTGTGACTACAACAAACTTGCATGATATTGAAAATTTTAAATCATCACACATCTTTTCTTTGGCAAATAATGCATGTATTCTCTACAACATTCAAATTTTATGGAAAACATGTTTTGGTGAGTAAAGCAACCAACACCAGCATCCAAGGTTTGGGCCCCTGACCATTTGCTCATTTTCTATAAATATATATATATATATATATATATAAAGATTTAAAGCACTACTAACATTTAAAAATACTAAATTACAATTAAAATCTAAGAAGCAAGATAATAAAAGGTAGGGAAATTTTTTTTATTTCTCTTGAATAGTTGATAATTGCACCATCTTTCATCATTTAGATCAATCACACACGACACCTACAAAAGGCAAGAGAATATAGCTTCACCTGGTCATGGTCATTTGATGCTTCTTCCTTCCATTGATTTTGATGTTTCTGCAGTAAAACCACAAGAATGGACCGAAGCTCCATTGAGAGGTCAGCAGGAAAAAGCTTTTGAATGTCATCTCTATCCAGGCTCTCATGCACACACTTTCTAATAAGTGAACGAAGGCATGCTAGTACCTACACTTGTAAGGTAGAGGCCTTGAAGTTTACCATGGAGAAATGATCCATATTTTGAATTAAGCATATGAAGACCATGCACAGTAACAGTACACCTAAACATTTCACACAATGTATACACACAGGATACGTTTTGAAGTTTAAAAAAAAATAACCGAAGAGAAAAATAAAGAACAAAAATATTATTAAACATTTTAGCCTATATTCGTAGTCATTTCATGAGAATTCAACATCTAGATGGAAGCGAGTGCCTGAATAATGAAATCTGCAGAAATGAAAAAGGAAAAAGTGCATCTAATTACAAGGAAGCATTACAGTTCTTTTTTAGGTTACATGGGTCTCATTTTAATGGTTCATCAATTTAACCGATACCAGGGGTGATTAACTATAATGAAGATTTCGTACACGACTACTATTAGTATTAGGTGTACATAGACTAGAAGTCCACCGACATCAAAATGGCCATGTTAAATAAATCTATTATATATATTATTATTATTATATTATATATCTATACTATTATTAAAGTGAAAAGGGGGGTGGAGATATTTGCCATGTTATGCCTATATTGCCCTTCCAAAGAAACTTAATTAATTTAGAACTTAAAAGACCTTACATATTGCAATTATTTCTCCAATACATTTTACCTAGTAGCTAGAAGTCCTAATCAATTCAAAACTTGTGAAACTTCATAAGAAAATACAAGTATCCAAAGATGCAACAGGCAAGAAACTCTCAAGTATTTACACAAATGTATCCAACTCTTGTCCTAACTCCTAATTGGGTTCTAAGTTTAGTTAGAAGTCCTACCTAAGGATGCTAAGAGAAGATAGAAACTTCCCCCAATACAAAGACTTCTTTTTATAACCTTCTTAGTCTGAACACCACAAAATAAAATTAACAGTTGGGTTTCCTGGTGTTAGCATAACCTTATTTGGAGAGGTCTCATCTTCTCCCACCAACTCAAAAGTTAAATACCAAAGCCACCTGGCTTTTCTTTCTACAATTTCTCTAATTCCCTATAAAAATTGTAAACTCCATCCATATCACATGGGTCATAATTGATTTAAAACTATGAAACTTTCATATGTATATACTATATTAAAGTAGGCGCCCAGAGAATTTTTAGCTCATTTTGAAAAACCAAAAATGACACTTAATATGAGATAGACGGAGTATTTAATAGCTGCCAGTCTGTCATCGTATATGATAAATTTAAGACGTGTACCAGAATATTTTTGCCCATAATAACTTTCGTACATGAATAAATGGAGAAATGTTTTTAGAACTTGTAATATTATAAATTAGTGGTAGTGGGGAGAGGCTATTAAAAACCTATAAGCTACATGCAGATAATATTATATTTTTCAAGTTTATCGTACACTTCCTCCTCAATCTTTCTTCAACTAATCTCCTATAATATTCTACTCAAGTTTCTAATTGGCTTACACTCAATGGTTAAATGATTCATAACTATCTGTGAAGAGGAAAGTGACAAATGAAACTTCATGTCCACCACGTCCATTTGCACATGCACTTTGACTAGTGGTACACAGAAAGCAATAATAAAATGGGATTTGAACATAATTCTAGTTTCTCACATCAAGAAGAAGATCGAAAAAAAAACCCATGAGAACCAATTCCATTCTACGTGATGCGGAAAATAAGAGATGAGTAGAGTCCAAATGATGGCATAAAGGAAGGAGAGGGGGCAGAATTGGGTGGGGGGAAAACTTACCGGGTGAAGTTGGTGTGAAGAGGGGAGGCCGAGGCAGGATTGGAGGTGGGATTTCTGGGAGGGAGTGAGGCCGGTTTTGCGGGTGTCCCACAAGCACTGGAAGAGCTCGTCCAACGTCCCCTCCAACGGCGGCAGCTTCTGCAGCTGCTGCTGATACAACAACGCCTCCGAACCCTCCATGCCACTCTTACTCTTCCCTCCACTTCCACTCTCATTATTATCATTATTATAATTACTAAAATGCCACAGCTACATCGTGGGGGCCCACCCATGTATCGTGGATGGCTCTGATTTCGGACACCGTCTGTTCACTTTGGACTCCGCATCCGTAAACGGGTCGACTGGCTGGGCCGAATAAACCTCTCCTGTCATTCGTCTCCACCCCTAATCCACACAACAAAAACTCTATTCCCTCTTCCACATTCCTGTTGCAATCTCATCAGATTTATAATTGTCATCAACAACTAATCTCGTTGTAGTTAAAGTTCCAGATCGATTGCCGACCTCAAAATCTAGGGTTTCTTTTTCTCTCTGAATCTCTCCTCTATTTTTTTTCTTGCTATGGCTTTGCGAGAATTTGGGGTCTGCTGTGGGCGGGACTGAGAATCTCATGCGACTCTTCGTTCAATGCCGTGTCGTCTGACAAGGCAGGTTGGTGTTCTTTCAACTTCTTTCATTTCCAAACCTTTGAAGTGGAAAACATGGATTACTAGCGATAAACGGCAAGTTGCTATATTTTTTAAAATTGATTGATATGTAAGTTTCAATACTTTTTTTTCTTAATCAGATATAGATAAGGAAAGTACTATTAGTTTAAAATGCGGGATTTGAATTGGGATTAGGAATATTCTATGCAGAGTAAACAGTAGTAATAAACTTTGAAATAGAACTAATCAAGCAGTAAGAGCTCGAATAAGTTGAATATAAAGGTCTCTTGTTTCCCTTCAATTTGCATAAACCATCGTATGTATGTTTGTGTGTATGCATTTACTAAAATTTGGCAACCCCTGGGCTCCTGCTACTTTCCGAACCTTAAAACCCTTCATCAATACCAATGTTTACTTTCTTGCTTTTGGTCAAGATGCTGACTATCTCTAAAAATCATTTTTTTGTTATGCTTAAGTTTGTTTTCTTTTTGTCAGATTTGCTGCTTTACTGCTTGGTCTAGACTTATTTTCACCTCTTCGTATTGTGCAGGATTTCATATGTGAGTCTTGCTAATTAGACAAGATGAACAACGCTTTCAATAGCCAGATATTAGCTGAAAAGCTTTCAAAGCTAAATAATTCACAGCAAAGCATTGAAAGTATCCTTCAGCTGTTCAGTTTATATGTTTATATGATGTGAGGTGCCTAGTGATTGGTGTACTTAAACAAAGAGCATTGTAACTTGGATTGTCTTATTGGAAATCATTCTAACAGTTTCATTTTTTTTTGTCCATTCTCTTGTTTTTCCCTCCTATTTTCACAATTTTTTTACATGATTGATAATCTTGGAAAATTTCTGTAGCTTGGTATCTGTGTTTTAAGTTTTATTTTAGTATTTTCTTTTATTTGTGTCTGTCCACTACTGCTAATTGCTGGCATAAATATTTAGATAATGTTGTATGTCATGAATTGATTAAGTACTAGATTTGCTGTGTTTATTCACTATCAAATATTACATATTTATGACAAACTTTGAAATATAAGTAATGGATGGAACTACTTGTATTTAGAAGCATGAAGTTAAGTTACCAGATTTCACATATAGTAACCATCTTGTGTAGTGTTAGCCATTCATGGTTTTGATTGATTGGCAGTTCTTATTCTTATTTTGAACTCGTGGGATGGACTGTATGTTCCTGTATTATTAAAGAATCAGTTGAAAAGTATAGGTAGTGCGTAGTGCCTTTTTCTTCGTAATATTACAGTAGTCAAATTGACAAATTGTGACTACTGAATGGACTCATCAAAATTTAGGTCTTAATCTTATCTCCAAACTTATTATTTCACAAAAAAATGAAAAAAATAATTACAAATACTGTCAGTACTCATTAAATTAAGGTTTATTTTTGCAAGGGCATTAATATTTTGAAAAGCCTTGTAACATACCTCTCATTGAGTCCTTGGTCTTGGAAAGAGATCTTTTATGTAAATGGTTATTTATTCCAATGTGTGGATAGTAACTGATTACTTTTACAAGTGAACTTGTCTCTTGATCTTGAAGATTATAGCACAAAATTTTTACTTATATCAGGTTATGTCTTTGCTTATATTAATTAGTTGTTAGGCCACTTCATTTTTTTTCGTCCTTACTATGGTTTTCTTGTAGAAAGTGCGAATTAGAAGTTGAGAAATTGTAAGGTTGTTTGTTAAATTTTATTCGATACATATAATTTATTATCAAAGAAAATCAATAGAGTATGTGTCAAATCTGACTCTCAAGTGTGGTGACTTTGGCAATTTGATTTTGCGTTCTTATGGAGGTGATGAAGATGTATTTGCTAACTTGTTTGGTGTTTGGGAACAATTTTCTCCTGATGCTTGGCTAGTACATGCAGCATTAAAGAAAGCTTAAGCTGGTATGACCTTTTGTTTGTATTTCTTTCCTCCCTGAAGTGTTCTTTTTTTATATAATTTATGTGCTTTGATGACTAAGTCCATGTGTGGAGGGTATTAACACCTTGGAATGCTAACCATCAATTGCAATGCTTAGCTTTCCTGTTTCCTTGACATCATATAGCTCTCTCTCATTGGTGCATTTTTCATCGGAAGAAAGCTAGGCAGGTTGTTGAAACATGGGAGAAATTGTTCAACAGCTGCCAGAAGGAGCGACGGATTTCTTTTCTATACCTGGCAAATGATATATTGCAAAATAGTAGACGTAAAGGAAGCGAGTTTGTCAATGAGTTCTGGAAAGTTCTTCCTAAGGCTTTAAAAGACGTTTCAGATAATGGCGATGATCATGCGAAGAATGCAGTCATTAGACTGGTAATGAAGCTGACAGTTTCTTTGAAGTCCACTTTTGTGTGCTTGTTGGGATGGTGTCATGGTGACTTTAAGTAAGACAATCTGAGTGTTACGTACTTTTGTATGCATAGTAGGTGAAGTAAAATACTTTTTATTTGCTAATAGCTGGGGATGCATATTCTTTAGTAAAAAAAATGTTCAAAATTTTTAATGTGTTTTGCAAATCGCTAGTAAGGAATTATTCTATTGAACATTTTACATTAGCAATTTCATAATACTTCATTATTCTTGTATAATTGTGTCCTTTGACTATTTTATTGAATGCTTGTTATGGAGTTAAACATATGTTTTTTGACGTAGTCTGCCATTTTGCATTAAATTTGCAAAATCTCATGTAATCTTTTAGTTGGGATGAATATGAACATGTTGTTTGAGTTATAAGATTACTGCTTACATATTATCCTTCCAAGTGTCTTGAATTTGGACTATTATTTTATTAGGTGAATTGCACGTACACTGCCTTACCTTTCAAAAACTGCACATACACCCCCTGAAGTTATTAACACTGTTAATGAAATAATCTAATGGCCATTTCACCCCTGCCCCTATTCTACTACTTTTCCTCATCCTAACACCCCCCCAGTCCGGACTAGCTCCTGACCTGGCCGTCGCTCTGTGAAGGACCCTGTCGCCGACCCAATTCTCTTGTACCTGCAAGCTGACCCTAGACATGTGCCCGACCCTGACCTCCTTATGACAGGCGAGCATTTTCGACATGTGTGAGTGATATTCTCCTCCATGAGCGCTTGAAGGTTCCGCTCCGCTCCCAGCAACGGTACCTCCTCAAATGCTGAAGAACAGAAAGAACCCCAAAACGATGAACGTTCTTGCCCTTTGAGTATACTTAATGAGCCTACTGTAGGGCTTCCATCCTTACCACTGATGGGAAGATGAAGCTGTGCAAAATTGTGAAGATCAGAGCAGAGGAAGATTTTGGAAGGTTGCGTTGTCAGGTCTGACCATGGAGTAGGAGCCCAAGTGGATGGCAGAGTCACTGGCAGCAGGGTATATGGATATGGGAGACTTCAACCTTCTGGCTAGCAAGTTTGAAGAAGAAGAAGAAGAAGAAACCAGGAGTTGGTCAAGCTTTGAACACGCAAATGCAGATCTGCTCTAAACTTCCAGGCTTTTCATGTAGGATGGATTTTGCAAATTTTGTCTTTGGCAGTCCACTAGGTTTGGCCTATGTTGACAACATTTTGATAAGTTTGTTTTAGCCCTATGGTGAATAACGATCTATATATGCAGGGCAAATGTATGAACAGGGTCGGGTTGTAGGTGCAAGAGCACTAGGGTGAGCTCTGGGGTCCTACGCAGAGCGACAGCTTCCATGCAAAGCACAAATGCAGAGGATAACCCAGTGCTTTTACCCAACCTGGCCTTTACTGTGAAAAAGCTGTGGATTGGTGGCAGAGCAGGAGCAAGGAGCAGGCTGGGAAGTCCTTGGCTCTTGAATGGGGATCAGCTACCCGCTTCACTGTCTCTTCCCCTTTTTGTGGCTGCCCACCTCACTCTCTCTTCCTTTTTCTTTGGCTACTCCGTGCCACGGCCTCCCTTGAGTTATTGCCTTCCTCTCACTCTTTCAGGCATTGGTGCTGGTTGACATTTGCATTCTAGGGGGCCGTGGGAGAGTTCTGATGCTACTTTCTATGGCGGCAGTGATGCTTCTGGAACCATGGAAATTGCTCGTGTGCATAGGAACCTCTACAACTAGGGGCATGGTGTGAACATGGTGGTGTTGAGATCGACACTTGCTCAACGAAGGGCTGAGCTGTGGCACCTGCTTTGAGATCAAGTGTGCCAACAACCCCCAATGCTGCCACCTGAGTAGTGCACACAATTTCATCACCCGGGTGCAATCCCCCTTGCCTCCCTTCAATCTAGTCATGCCCTAGTTTCAATTTTAACACCTGCTTCGACCTTGCCCCTGAAAATCAGCTGTCTCCTTTATAAGGGCTGATGCCAACATTTTGAGAGTTGCTTGTGCTTTTGCTCCCCCCGCAAATCTGGTTTTCTCTGGGTCACACATATTCATAGCAGTTTGTCCATTCTATCTAAATCGGCTAGGTTACATTCTAAGAACAGCCAGATTACAAAGCCAACAACCAAAAATCTTCTCTGTCCACATTGATCATCCCTTCTTTCAGCGGGCCACTCATATTCCCTGCGCATATTTGAGAACTTGTGATCCTCATGGTCCGTTAGAAGCCTACCCGCAACATAAACAAAAAGACTAATAGAAGAAAGGAGGATTTTAGGACCATGGTTTGCAATATAGTTAATTGGAGATATATCGGTGACCAAAAAATAGGATATATTGGAGATGTGTATGAGATATATCAGAGATATTGGGTAAAAATATTGACAACCCAAAAGTGTATTCACAAGTATCTTGTTATTCTAAGCATATATTAACATCTAAAGCCTTCATATTAATCTCAAACAATCATAACACCATGTGAATACATTATACTATCATAAATTACATTTATCAAGTGGAAACATGATTAATAATGATAAAGAGGAACAAGTTTGAAGGTAATATTAATGATTAAGTGAAGAACATGATGATTTAGATCTAAATAAAGCTTAAAATTCCAAACAAGCATATATAATGGAGAATATGAAAGTGTATTGGTTGCTGGAGCTGGTAAAGATGCTGGATAGGGCATTGGAGTGTCCAAAATCTATTGTTGGGTGCTTGGAACCTTTGTAGTTACTCTTCCTCTCTCTTATTTCCTTTTTACATTGAAACCTTTGTGTCAACCTTAGGGTTTACATCATCCGGGGCTGCCCTTCCCAAGCCTCTTGCAACCGCAAGCTTCCTGCTTCTTCAAAAGAAGACTATGGGCCGAGAGGGCTACCTGTGGGTGTTGGGGAAGTGGATTTTGGTCATTGGATGATTTCATAAACGGTGTTACTAACTTCAGGGAATGTAAGTGCAATTTTGAAGGTGAAGAGGTGTAAGTGCAATTTTGCCAAAGGTCAGGGGGTGTAAGTGCTATTCCCCCTGTTTTATTTTTATTTCCAAAGATGAACTCTATAAGCATCCGGGCTCAGCGACACAAAGTTTGCCCTGCTCTTACTGCTGAAAAATTAAAATTCTTTTTAGTGTTAACGTATGCCATATGCATGTTTGTAATAGACTTGCTTCAGAGGGCTGCATTTGTTGTTGGATAAGGTGTTATTAGTGTATAACAATCTATTTTAGCCTAATTGGAAAAAAAATATTTCAATTGAAGGATCTGGAATCTTGTATAGGTTGACATGTATGGGGTTAGACCTATGTTCTGACATTTTCATTCAAAAGGTGGGGTTTATGGATGATGATGCAAGACTAAATTTTTTATTGGAGATTGAATACTACCAAAAATATTTATGAGGTTGTAAATACATTGGCAGAAGGTTGGTAACATTGGCAGATCTCAACTCTTTGTTTTAGCGATAGGCAGCAGGGTGCTGGTATGGATTGCTCAATTGTTAGGGACCATTGTCAAGGACAATGGTTGAACTTGAATGAAGGAATTACACTTTGTAGATTTAGGTGTTTAAGTGACTACATTGCTTCATTGTAGAGAGATTAATGACTATAATTGTTACTTTTTTCCGGATCCCTTTTTTTTCTTCAACTTCACTTGACATTAAACACCCGATTTTGCATTTTCTTTGTTGTTCTATATTCCACCTTTGTTTTGTTTTACATTGATATTAGTATTGCCAGCAACATGAGAGCATCAATTTTGCAAGTGGATTTTACGTAACTCTCTCTTGCTATTTGTTTGTGTTTCTAGTGTTGCTAACCCTGCCCATTTTTTTCATGTCAGAGTTCTCTCTTTCTTTTTTCTTTATGCTTGCTTCTCCTCAGCGGCACCAACAAAGTATGCTGACATTATCTTAAGCAGTTATCTTGCTTTTGATTCTGTATTATGAGATGGGGACGTCAGCTGTTGTTGAATACCCAAGACAACATGAACTGAATATCTTAGCATAGTATGGAGGGTGCTATTGGTGCTTTTACAATCTTTGCAAGTATGCATGCCTATCAGGCAATGTTGAATGCTATTAGTAGCATCCATAATGCAGAGTTTTTTTGTTAGTTTCATAATAATAATTATTGTTGCTGTCATCGTTGTTGTCGTCATCATCATTGTCATTATCTACATCTTATCCCAGCTATCTAGGGTCTGCTAAAATATATAACCTGTATTCATGCTATGTGATGATTGTAGGGTCCATGCAAGAAACATTGCGAAAAGGTTTTAGTTTAAATATCCTTCCTGACACTGTATGTTAGAATGAAATGAAGATTCATCATCATTATCATCAGCAGCATATGTCATGTGGATGATTATTCTATAGGGTTAGTTTCTGAGATGATGGTTGAAGGAGAAACTGTGGTGGTTGCATTTTAATTTTATTATGAAGTTTATCCAGGACGGAAAATCCTCTTTTGATCATTGACTAATGTAAACTACGTTTAGTGCCCACCTAAAATTTTATTGTACTGAAATAGTCATCTCTTATTGAAGTAGTGCGTACGTCTTATTGTTTAATGTTGCATTATTTTGAATTATATTGTTTGCATTAGGTGGACATATGGGAAGAAAGGAAAGTATTTGGATCTCATGGTCGTACCCTCAAAGACGAAATGGTTGGTAAGGATCCACCTAAAGATCCTCCAACTTTGTCAGAGAATAACGGAAAAGGTTCTAATTCCATCAAGATAGTGAAGAAGGATGCTCACTTCATACGACTAGTAAGAGTTTTTACTCGCTTTGTTTTTTTAATCTAGAACAGGTAGTTTGTTAAGTTATTTACACGTTTGTAAGTGATAGAGCTGTCATAAAATTAGATCTTATTTGTATTTATTATATATATTAATGCAGAAATTAGCTGTTGGAGGCATGCCTGAAAAAATTGTAAGTGCGATTCAATCTGTGCATGACGAACATTTTAATGAAGATACTGCATTGAATAAATGCAAAACAGCTGTCCGTCATGTGGAGAAGATGGAAAAAGATGTGGAGGAAACGTGTACTCAGGGTAAGAAAAGCATTGAAATTTATTCTAAGCTTTTGATGCTTAAGCTTGAGCATTATGAAGCTGATTATGCTTTTAAGTAGAGAGGAAACGTCGATCATTTTCAACATTCTCATTAAAATGTTGTGTAAATGGTTTTAAGTTTGTGTTCTCTGATCTTTATCTTGTTTGTGGATTTAAAAAAAGTGTCGAAATCAGCTAAATTGACCATTCCCTTTAGCAGGCGGCAGCTAATAGTCTTCAAATTACTATTATATTTGTTACTTTGTGTTCAAGGGCTGTTTGTGTATGGAATTTCTGTAAGATTCCATCGATTCCTCCCCAATTCTGGCTCAAATTATTAGAATCATGTTTGTGTAGAAGGTGTGCGGAATTATCCAAATTTATTCTAAAAAATTTCATTACCAACCAAAATTCACGTTCTGCAGTGAATTTTTGGAATTAATTCTAAAAAATTCCACTTCCATTTCTAAAAAAATCCAACACCCAAACAGCCCCTAAATTGATATTAATTTTCAGCTATAAAGCGCATTAGGGTTGTACTTAAAATAAGCTATTAATTATGATGATAGATTAGGTTAAATAGGAAGTTAATAATTTCAGTAAGTCCTTTTAATCAGGGAAGAATTCTATATTATAAAGTTGTAGCCTACTGGCAAGTCATTTAATATGATTAAAGTTTCAGCTATTCACTTGTCCACTGAATTATTCCTCCAATTGCTCCATCCAATCCCTATTTTATAATCTCCACCGATCTTCACATTCTTCTTCATCTTCTGATCTTTGCATCTTGTCTTGTCTAACTCCTTCTTATCTACTCCTCTTCCTATTGATTTTCCTTTTCCTATTTATTTTCTTCTCCTCTGTCATTGCAGCTCCTTTTTTCTTGCTCGTTTATTCTGGTATGATTCCATCATCTCCTCCCTGCAACTGGTTCACCTAATAACCTCCTTTATTACTTTCAACTATAAAACACCAAAGGCAGTGTTTTTGGGGCTCAAACTTTGAATCCATTCACTGCCACAGTCCCATGGCCAATGCCATAAGTGTCATCTTTTAGATCAGTCTTTCTTTAGTCTATAGACAATTCCCCATTCGTTGCTCCGAAAAGTTCCCTCAGTCCTATGTGTTTCAATACTAGCTGCCACCCTCCTTGTTGAACTAAACCAAACATTGTTTGATTACCATGGAACCAGTCCAGTGCTGTGGGTCCTATCTTCAAAACACAGCCTGAACCACACTCTTATTTAAAACCCTATTTTACTGAAAACAATAATCTATTTTACTGCAATACAAAATACCTCTCCACTCTATTTTCTGTAGTTTGAATTTATCACTCTATAAACTGGTCCCACATCAGCATGCTTGTGCACATGCAGTTGTTATGTTTTACTGTCAGTATGTCAAAACGTCTATTATGTTGTTTCACTCTTTGAGAACAGTATTATGAAGTGAATTATATTTTATTATCCTAATTTTAGGAATTCAGCAAGGATCTTCACTGGTTAATGAACTTGAAGAACAGGAAACTAATCTCAAACAGGGTATTCAACAACTTGAATCTGTTGAAGCAACTAGGGCAGAATTGGTTGCCCGGCTGAAAGAAGCACTTCTGGATCAGGTATTTTCATATGGAATCTGAAGTTGATGATTTCACATATGTGAGATTCCCTTGCTGAATGCCTTATTCCTGTATTTTTTTTCTAGGAATCAAAACTGGAGCTTGTTCGCACACAAAGACAGGTAAAAATGTTTCACTTGACTGTCAGAAAAATTGTTACAGAAAAATTGGAGGATGGTGACAATGTAGGGCTCTATTCATGGTAAAAAGGGGAAAGGGTGCAAAATGAACGTGAAAATGGGTATATTTTTTTTTCATCCTTGGAAGAGTCTGCAGTTGAAAGCCTAAAGTATTTCCAAGGGACCCTCCCTGAAATCATGACGTTGGAAACATTGTGGGAAATGATGCCTTTGTTCCCTTCTCAAATCATTTCCTTGAATTGGTAGACAGCTATGCCCAGTGCGAATAAAGATAGACACATGGATGTGGCCCGTCTTTTCTGTCATTTCCATATTTTCTAGCTCTCACTTCCATTGTAACTAACTAGGTGTAAGTGTTTGATGTTGTGTTTATATTATAGTTATAGTTCTTGACAGTGGGAATAGGAATAGCATGTGAGATAGATGTTTTGGTTGGAAAAGGCTTCGTTTTTCTTATGCTTTTTTTCTTTCTTTGACAATGTCTTTCTTAGTTGCCCTTGTGCGCAAGTGTAAATGTGGATAGGTAGGTGGGAGGTATATGCAGTGTAAAGAGGGGTGATAAAAATTCGAGCCAGCACCTGAGCTGAACTGGTAAGGGGCAGAGCCAGAGGTCAGACCCCCTCTTTCTCTCCCAAGAGGGGGTGTAACAGTAATGAAAACCTAATTTTTAAAAGTTCGCTGATGTAGTTCCTTAGAACCACAAGGTAAACATTAGTGAAATATAGAGTGAAAGGGGAGGCAATTAGAGAGAAAGGGGAGAATTATCAGATGAAGAGGAGAAGGGGTTGAAGAAAAACTATGTAAATGTTTCTATTGACCGAAATTAACTATTCATGTACTACTGTAGCATTGAGGCAGAAGCCTAATTTATAGAGTCAGCCAGTCAGGCCTTGAGGCCTTTCCTCCTTACAATTTCTGGATTCTAAATTTCTGATCTAACTAGAACCAACAGATCAATGGCTGATATTAAGTCTGACTTAGATGAATTCTAACTAAAGTAGGAAACATAAGTCAAATTAACTGGGAAACATAAAACCTATTCAAACTAGAACTAACTTAATAACCAAAGTCCTAATGAGTAATGCATAGCCATTACGGACATCTGTGGACGTGCCATAATAGTCGCTTTTATCATGGTATGCAAATGGATACTACTTAGAGATGATTTTTACTTACCCCTTCTCGGCAAGATCAGGCTTTTGCAAGGTAAATTTTCCTTGACAAGGAAGAGGAGTAGAAAAAGAAGGAAGATACACTCCTTATGCTAGTAGTGTTAGTTTTTTTATAATTTTATGATTGTTTATTTTAGTATTAGTGTAATGTCAATGTTTTTAGTTGCTAAAAGATGCTTTTTTTGTCAAAAAGATATTTGCCCTAATCTGATGCAGAATAAAGAACTACTTAGGTTTATTTAAGTCTTTTAATTGTAATTGTTAGGTTAATATTATTTTATTTATTATTGGGCATTTTAGTCTTTTGGCTTATGTTTAGGCTTTACTATATATGGGCTTCAAAGCATATGTAATTTTCAGTTTTAGTTGAATAAAATATTGTCTCTCAAAACTCATCTCTCAGCTTGAGCTCCGGCTCCCCATCCTTTGCTTGGTTTCAGCGTCCTTATGTTACTAGTTTGGCTACCAGAATTCCCAATCTCATGTAAGAGCAGAGGTTTGCAAGAGCCTTTGCATCAATTGGTATCAAAGCCAAGACACTTTCCTGGTGCCATATGACATCTTTGAAGCAACATTGTTGTGTCAAAGAGCCGGTCGTCACCCCTTCTTGCTGTTTCATTTTCACAAGTTGCTTTAAAGCTCAGAACTCTTCGCTGGGTGACTCCATATATGGTCTTTTTGAAGTGCAATTGACTAGTTGGGTCCTCCACAGCCGCTGTAATTATTGCTGATAGCCCAGGCTAGTATGCATCAGTCTTGCCGAACATCCAGTCCAGATCACTAAATTCAATGTGCAGTCCATCAGTACCTTCATCGGCCAGAGTTCTGGCATTTGCTGTCCACCGGAACCCGCCACCTCAGCCTGCATGCATGGCCATGAATGTCAATCATCACATCACCCGTTGGGATCCCGTGATTGTAGACGGAAGTTTACCCTTCAGTTGCACCATAATTTTTTTTGCACAATCACTTTGAATGAATTAAAACAGAAAGCGGTTGACTTTTCTCTTCAGTTTCAGCCATATCAATTTTGCCAACTGATTGGTTTAACAAGATTGTCACACCAAATTGTCCCCAGCTTATGTCAGCCCCTTAGCCTTTTCAAATAAACAGCCAAGGCATGCCCAAGTGCACCTGGGCATGTGCACAAGTGGGCAGCTACTTTGGAGTGTAGGCAGATTATGTTGGCACATGTTAGCAAATTCGTAGTTTGAGTAGGACTTGGTGGCTGGCTGGGCGCCACCCTATGAAGGTTGGATTCCATGTAGACAGACTTGCTGGACTCCTACTGCGAGTAGGGAACAGAGAGGCAGACTTCTAGCCACACAAGGAGAGAGTTGGGCTGCTGCATAGAGACTTCTAGCGGGACTAGGAGTATAGTTTCCCAAATGCTTGGGTCATGGGCAGATTGCCTTGTTCGGTTGTTTTGGTGGGATTCATGTATCCTGGTATTGCTAGACTTAGGCCAAGGCCAAGTCTATGTAAGGAATGTCTCTGATCTGCTTGGGTAGATAGCTAGATTCCCTTTCTATTTTTGCAGAGATTTATGGCAATAAAGCTTGGGTTGGAGCCCTTGTGAAAGAGAGAGCTTGCTGGCTGTTTTCTTTCTGCGCATACGAGAGGGAAGGACGAGAGAAAGGCTGCTGGTTGTAGGCGCATCTAGGCCATCATAGGGAAAATGTTAGGCAAAAGCTTTTCCTTGTGACTATTAGTTACAGGGCTGGGATCCTGAAGGATTTTGGGTGATTTTGAAGGCAAAAGGGTTGTTGGTCTATGGTGGGTTTGTTGTTGACATGCATGTTGGCTAATGTCCAAGCCTCCTTGCAAACTATATAGAAGCGTCTTGGGGCCTTTGATCAGTGGTTGTCACATGTGGAGGTTGTTCCATAGAGAGATGATTCGGGGGAAGGCAATTCTGGTGGTGTTGTTCGCCATACGATATTGGATGCAAATGTGGCTGCAACGGTGGACTTCCTTAGGTAGAAATTGCAACATTTGACGGATTATGCTGCGGATAAGGTTCAAGAGATGTCAAATAAGGTGGCTTTGTTGGAAAGGCTCTTTCAAACACATTCCCTTCGATGGAAATAGAATTGATACCCAAGTTCCTTCTGTCCACGAAGAAAGCCAAGGTGTCAGAACCCAAAGTGTACTTTGGTTCATGGAGTGGGAAGGACATTGAAAATTTTGTTTGAGATATCGAGAAATTCTTTGAAATTACTCATATCTTGGAAGGAGAGGTGACTATGACGAGCTTGTACTTCACAGGAGATGCAAAGCTATGGTGGTGGACTAGACTTGAGGACAATGCTTCGGCAGGCCGTCCAAAATTCATACGTTGTACACAATGAAGAAGGAACTAAGGGAGTAGGTCCTCCCCATGAACATAGTGCGGGTTGCACATGAGTCAACTCAGAAAGCTCAAACAAATGAGTACTATTAGGGAGTATGTCGAGCAATTTTAGTCCTTTGTCCTTGATATCAAATATATAATAGAGGACTTGTTGTTTAAATTCCGAACGGGACTCCAAGGCTGGGCACAAAACAAGTTGTGAAGGCAAAATGTGAAGGATCTCCCTACAACCATCACATTTGTAGAGCGTCGGGTGGATTACAAACAAGACTCCTCCGGATAGAAGAAAGGCAACAAGGCATGTTCCTCCAAGGGTGGTCGCAAGCGCAATGGTGAGGGAAAGAAAAGCGGGTTCGAAGGCAAGAAAGGTGAGCAATTTGACTCTGACAAGAAAAAGAGTTTGGGATGCTTCATCTATCAGGGTCCTCACCATGCCATGAATTGCCCGAAGGAGAAGCTGAATGCTATCATGGCTGAAGATGAGTTCTCTTCGGATAAGGAGACCACAACGCGGATGAATCCCTTGCAGTGCGTGAGTGCCATCCACAAGGAGGTGGAATCTAATGGGTTGATGTATGTGGAAGCCATACTCAACAAGAAGGCTATGTAGGCGATGGTTGACATTAGAGCCACACAACTTTTTGGCAATTAGATGTGTTGAAGAATGGAACTTTAGGTGATGAAGGACCAAGCCTAAATCAAGGCTGTTAACTCTGAGGTAGCCCATGGTTTGGGCATCATTAATGGTGTGCCGGTGCAGATTGTTAAATGGAAGGGAAATATATGCTTTATTGTCATTCCTTTGGATGACTTTGAAATAATCTTGGGGATTGATTTCTTATGATGGGCAAAGGTGTCCGTCATGCCCCATTTGAAGGGCATATTTGTCGGCGATGAGAAAGTCCCTTGTTTTGTTGTTGGGAACAAATGGGACAAGTAGATGCAGCTTGTGATTGCCTTTTGAGCGGGGCGATAAGACTTACTCGGTCATGACAGTGGAGATAGATGAAGGAACAATCGGTGTTGTCCCATAAAAGGTGGGGGAGATGTTGTAGGAATTTGCAGATGTTATGCCACAAGAAGTTTTGCAAACCCTTCCCCCACGATGAACGGTTGATCATGTTATAGAGTTGCTGCTAGGAGCTTGCCTTTCAGCCCGGGCTCCTTAATTGTGTGGCTTCACCAGAACTTGCGGAACTCAAGAAAGAACTATTGAAGTAAGGCTTCATTCGTCCATTCTACGCTCCTATGGAGCACTTGTTTGATTCCAGCGGAAGCACGGTAGGTCTGTTTGATTATTTGTTGATTAGAGGGCTTTAAATAGATTATGGTGAAGAACAAGTATTGAGTTCTCTTGGTTGTTGACTTGTTCAATCGGTTGGCAAAAACTCCCTTTTTCTCCAAATTGGATCTCAGGTTGGGCTATTGGCTGGTGTGTATTGCTGTAAAAGATGAGTCCAAGGCAGCAATGGTGACTCAATATGACTTATTTAAGTTTCTTGTCATGCCCTTTGGTTTGACAAACACCCCTGCCACCTTTTGCACTTTGATGAATAATGTATTTTGCCCCTACTCGGATTGGTTTGTGGTAGTATATATGGACGATATTGTTGTTAAATTGGGTCTTTGGATAACATGTTGGACATCGAAGGATTGTGCTAGAACCACGTAGGGAGAACAACCTGTACTTGAAGTTCAAGAAGTGCATCTTTATCTAGACAGATATCATGTTCTTTAGGCGTTGCATATCTAAGGGAGGGGTGAGGATGGACGGAAAGAAAGTCAGGGCCATTGTGGAATGGCCAAATGAGACAAAAGTCATTGAGTTGACATCTTTCTTGGGTCTGGCAAAGTACTATAGGCGGTTCATCAAGAATTATCCCAAGAAGGTGGCTGCGCTGACAAAGTTTTTGAAGAAAGACAAGCCTTGGAGGTGGTTCAAGGCATTTAGACGGCGTTTAAGCGGTTTTAAGGATGTATCCTATGAGCATGTGCTCAAACTCTATGAGTTCGATGCCCCTTTTGAAGTATGAATAGATGTTTTCGATAGGGCAATTGGAGGTGTCTAGATCCAGTCTTGACATTCAGTTACATATGAAAGTCGTAAGCTGAACAAGACAGGACAAAGGTACTCAGTGCACGGGAAGGAGATGATAGGCCTAAGAACATGGAGGCACTACCTGCTGGGAGGTAGGTTCCTTGTAAGAACTGACAATGTGGCTACAAGCTATTTCTCTATGCAGAAGAAGCGTACTCCTAAGTTGGCCCGATGACAAGAGTCTAGGCAAGGCGAATTTTCTTGCTAACGCCCTTAGCCGAAGGATTGATACAGTGGCAATAATAGTGGCTTTTGTGAATGTGGCAAGTGACATGTTGGAAAAGATTAAGAAGGCAACAGAAAAGGACCAAGTCTGTGTTAGGTTGGTTCAAGCTGTGAAAGATGGGTTGGTTTGGCGGTTCTAGTTGGAGGAAGGAGTATTGTATGTAAAGGGTAGACATCCTCATATCCCCTTGGCAGATGGATTTTGAAGACAATGGCTGAAAGAGACCTATGATGCCGCATGAGCAGGTCCTCGGCAGTAGCTGACTCATGCTCTCTCAGCTAGGAATTACTTTTGGTCGCTCATGCTTAGAGATGTTGAACAGTTTGTGCGGATGCGTGTAGTTTGTCTGCAAGACAAGACGAAAAGACAAAAGGAAGTGGGTTTGCTTCAACCCCTTCCCATCCCAAACAGACCTTGGGTGAGTTTGTTCATGGATTTCATCACTGGTTTGCCCTGTAGTGAAGGACTTCGGTTCTATTATGGTGGTGGTGGATCGATTTTCTAAGTGTAACACCTTCATACCAGCCCCCAAGACTTGCAGTGTGGAGGTGGTTACAAATTTATTCTTTAGAAATATCATCAAGTATTGGGACTGCCAATAGACATAGTAAGTGATCGTGACACTCGATTCACAAGAAAATTTATGACCCAATTGTGCAAGATGATGAGCACTCAGCTCAATTTCTCAACAAGCAATCATCCTCATACGGATGGCCAGACGGAGAGGGTGAATACCATTCTTGAGGAGTACTTGAGGCATTATGTGACAACGATCTAGAAGAATTGGGCAAATCTGCTGGAGATTGTCCAGTGTTTGCTACAACTTGCACAAGAGCCTGGCGATGGGCAGCAATCCCTTTTTGTCAATGGGCGAACAACCCTTTAGTCAGCAGACGTGGCCTTGCAATGCACCAGAGGCAAGTGCCTTACTACCTATTGCTTGGCCAAGGAGCGGACTAAACAGATGAAGTGCATTACTAATTAGCTGAGGCAGTTAAGCGTATGGAGAAGTTTGTTGATCGGGACCGAAGACCATTGGGATTCCAGGTTGGTGACAGAGTTATGTTGAAGCTAACTCCCTAGATTTGGAAGAAGATGCGAAAGAAGGTGGTGCACAAGGGGTTGATCTAGCGATATGGCAGACCCTTGTGGTGAAATGGTAAATTGGCAAGCTAACATACCAATTAGAACTGTCGGAGCGGTTCCTTAAGCCATACCTTGAAGACTTAGAAAATGCAAGCATAATTATCTCTAAGAGAGCATCGCCTACGGTGAGGCAATCTTTTGATAAGGGGTTGAAGCTATCGTAGATCGATGAGTTAAAGGAATGAGCAAGAAGAATTGGAAGATCTTCTACTTAGTCAAGTGGAAGGGTCTTTCGGAGTCCGAGAATAGCTCATGATACACAACGTCACTTTCTGGCAATTCGAGGGCAAAATCAAGGAGTACTTAGGCTTGACGGGGACGTTGAGTGTTTTAGGTGGGGGAGGCTTCTTAGCCTCTCATCCCCTTTCCTAGACATTGGGGCCGAGCAGCCCCTTATCCTTGGCAAACGGACAACCAAGGCATGCCCAAGTGCACCCGGGGCAAGTGCACAAGGGGGAGCGTTGGCTGATCATGTTGGCAAAGTCCTAGTTTGAGTAGGACTTGGTGGTGGGCTGGGCACCACTGCATAGGGCCAGAGTCCTATAAAGGTTGGATTCCATTTAGACAAAATTGGACTCCTACTGTGAGTAGGGAACGGAGATGCAGGCTCCAATCCAGACACAGGCAGAGTTCGGCAGTTGCATGGAGACTTTTAGCAGGACTAGGAGTGTAGTTTCCCTTATTCTTTGATCATGGACGGATTGCCTTGTTGGACTAACTTTGAGAGGGAGTGATTCCCCTTGTTTTGGTGGGATGCATGTATCCTAGTAGTGCTAGACTTAGGCCAAGGCCGGGTCTATATAAGGAGGGTTGCTGATCTGCCTGGGCAGTCAGCCGGATCCTCTTCCTTTGTATTGTTGCATAGATTTGTGCAATAAAGATTGGGTTGGAGCCCTTGCGAAAGAGAGAGCTTGTTGGTTGTTTTCTTTCTGTGCATACAAGAGGGAAGGACGTGAGAAAGGCTACTGGTTGCAGGCGCATCTAGACCATCACATGAGCAAACACTTGGTGAAAGCTTTTGTCCCCAGACACCTACCATCTTGAGTTCTCGTCACTGATTCTGTGCATCGCGAAAAGCTTGCCGCTACAGATTTTCTGCAGATCTTGCTGGCATCCTAGGGAATCCTTAAATCCTGCCTGGCTGCTTCTCGGGTTCGTGTTAGCGGAAATCAGCATCTTCAGTTCACATTTCTCCCTGATCTTGGCTGAACCCTTTGCACTCTTCCTTACTCTTCAGCACCTGCATATCTCTGCCCTGGTCTTCTGCTTTGGTTTCGTACGGAAAGGAAAGCCAGTGTCCTATAAGAAGAAGCTGCATGTGTACCCACTGTCACGTGTCCCACTTGTCCTACTGGATTGATTTTCAATTAGTGGATCAGTTTAGGAAAGCTTCACCCAACCGAACCAAACCCACCTTCCACAGACCCGACCTGTCACAAGCAAACCAGCACAGGTCCATTCCAACTGCCCAGAGCTACATGCAGAGACCCAGACAAGCACCCGATCAGTCCCTCCGCTATTCTTGTTAGAAGGGCCATCCACCATGGCTAAGAAAGAAGCCAGCGCTGCTCTTCAACGAACCATGCTCGCACCCAAAGGAATTTAGTGGACATTGGCTTTTCTTCCTCAGAATCTGTTCATTCTTGACCGGAAGTAAATGATATTTGGTATAGTTCCCAAGGCCACCAAACTAGATTCATTTCTGCCTCACGTCTGTTCACCATCATGTTCAGCTGGCGACTGCTGTCTACCACCATAGGCAGCAGTCCTCTGTTGCTGTCCAGCCTTCTTGTGGCATTCCAACAAACAACATACTTCGTTTTGACGAGGAAATTCAACATCAATGAAAGGACATTCTAAAGAGTCTTTAAAATGTTCAAATGAGCTTGCATGACTTGCAGTAGAGCAATGAAAGAATGCTTCAAAGAAATAATAAATGCTGAGAGAATTTTTCAACATTCTGCTAAGATGATGGAAACACTGCATGATAGTCGACAAATTGCTGCATCCATGGCAGACGAAGCCCAACCTGATGCCACTGCTGTTGAGCCACCTCCACCACCTTCCCCACCATCAGCGCCATCTCTTGCACCATTGCTGGTTCTGTTCACTCCTCCAATCTGACACCCACACCAATGGCAGCTACGCCAATCACATTATCAGGGCTGATTACTGCAGACATTCCTCTACCATCAGACGAGGTGCCACCACCATGCCAATTGATGCAAAGGCTGAATATTTCCTTATTAAAACCTCAAATGACCTTAAGTAGTTCTTTATTCTACGTCATAATCTCTTTGACATCTTTTAAAGATCCCTTTAATCTCTCATCACTATGGCTGACCAGCTGAGATTGACATTGCAATCCTTGGCCCCCATGTCAAAATATTTCTCTCTGAAATCTTGACACGGTGACACGATAAAGTTTCAAGGCTGTCTTTAGTATTCCTCTATAAATAAAATTTTCTTTTGAAAAAATTCCTTAATATCTCAAGGCACCTCCTCTTATCTTAACCTTTTTAATGCAATAAATAAAAGTTTCTTTGACTTTGTTAACTTAATTTAAGTCAATTTTCTTAATTTCATTAACTTCCTTAAATAACTTTGCCAACCTTGCCTAGACTTCTACGAGATCTATGATTTTTAGCCTACTGCAATGGAGGTTGAGACAGAAATGACAAATTATGGCCTCCCTTAAGTGAACCTTATTCCATGGTCAGTCATCCCAGTCTTGGCGATCACTTTGGTGGGTTGAAAATCCAAGATTTCACTGAGATTGAGATTTTTTTTCCCAGTTAAGAAATTTTAGTAAGGTTTCGATTACACTTGTGGAAGTTAAAGGAAAGCGTACCTAGACAAATAGTGTCTGATTACACTACTATAGTAAATTGAAGTAGCGTAATCTCTGGTTTATTTGTGTTGGATCTCTGATTGCATTTGGAGCAATAACCACCGACAGAAAAGATACGCATGATGTTTAAAAGCATATGCCCAGTGTTGAAAGGTGTGACACAAGCTCTGTTGTTAGCCTCCCTGCCGCCTCATCGAGGACAGCAAGGGGGAGAGGAGCAGGAGCTCCCCCAACTAGAGGCGACTCAAGCTCCCCTAGGGCGAGCAGGAGCTCACCCACAGTTGAGGGAGCTCCCCCACCTTTGGTGCAAAGCAAGAGCTCGGGGTGGCAGGTAGGTCTGTGATTTCAAGGGTGAGATTTTGAAAACCCTTGTTTGGGAATCCAGATTTGTTCTTAGAACATGAAAAAGGTTAAAATCTAGTATTTCTGCATGCATTTCAACTCTCTTCATTGCAGAAATCTGCTATCGTATACCAATGTCGAGAAATAGATTTGTCTCCTTACCTTCCACCATCCTCAGCTCTGCTATGAACAAATTTTCACTTAACAAAGAAGAAAAATCCTGATTTTGTTGTATAAACCTAATATTATGTTTCCAGTAGTCAATTTTTTATTTCTTAATGCAAAGGAAAGTTTAGTATAGCTCAGAATTCTCAGAAAAGAAAACCTGGAATGGAGGAGAACTCATACGCTAGCCATGCATTCCATGATACATTCTGCTGGTGGGCAATTTGAAGTGCTTTTATTATCATTTACCGTATGTCCTGTAGAGGAATTAGGAAACAAAAATAGAAAACAGAAATATCACTGGACAAGAGGTCAAGGAACTCATGCTCTGGTCATCACATATGGGTACTGTGCAAGGCAACTTGAACAAAGACAACTCCTTAATTAAGGCTTGTTTGCAGGCTTAACTCAAAACTATTGCAAGGGTAAAATTGTTATCAAGAACCAGTATCTGGGTTGGGATCCTGCTGAAATTAGGCAATTTGAGAGAGGGAATTCGTTGGAAATTAGATTGAAGAGCTCTTGCTGTGGTGGATCGGTCGTATTTTTTTAAGACAAGTGGAAAGATCCTTCAGCCGTTGCCTTTGTCATCATTAAGCAAGTTTGTCATATTTTGTACGCCTTTGTTATAAAGATCTTTTTCTCATAGTTGCCCTTTCATTTATGAGATTTGGGAGGATGGTTAGCTCAAAGCTCTTCATTTCTTCTCTTATTAATTTATTTTTGTTTCAGGGCCTTTTGCTCCTGTTTAGTCTTTTTGCTTTTTAGCAGTTTTTCCTTTTGTTGCTTTTATAGGGAGGGTTGTATTTAATGATAATCTGCGTACTGTTTCCTTGTTTGTGCTTTATGATTTTTTCAATAATAAAAAAAAACTCTGAGCATTATATGATTCTTCAATTTAGGCTGGTCTGAAGGGTTAATTGAAACCAGTGTCTTAAGGAACCACCATCTGTTGTAACTCGTGTTAGGGTTTGGTGTGTATAGGTAAAAGCTTCATCTTGGTTAATATCTATGTAACTGGACACAGAAGAACAGTAAGGAGATATTGTGGGCGGATTGTTGGAGCCCAACTAGGTCTGAGCAAATCTCACGAAGATGGTATATCGAAAGAAGTGTTCAAAATTGCAGGTTTATAGCAATAATTGAAATCACGGGCTTTGGACAAAAATCAAATCCCACCTGAACCGTGATTCCCAAATCAACCCTCAAGTAAAAAGCAATCTGCCAAATGCAACCATACAAAATTGTCTATAGTCTACTTCTCAAGCTCCCATATGGGAGTTTAGCAAAAAAAAAAGGTTTTATGGTATTTTATAAAATATAAGCCATATATATGTTTAAAATTTAATTCTTGTCATGCATCACTTAAGTTGTGTGTTTTCAGTCTGCCCTTTAGGCTTTAGCAGATGAAGCGCTTTTGTTGTCCATGTCTACTTGTTCATGCTCTTTATTCTGGTACATTGTTACCTGAAGAAATTGTTTCATCTTCTTTTGCAAGTTTTTGTTATTTTTTCTGCTTTGAGCATAAACTTCACAGCGGGGCAAAATTTTGAATTTTTTGGGTAAACTTATTTCCGTATGGGCTGGGTTACATGTTTTCCGTTGGTTTGCTTCCTGTATCGTTCTCGTGTCTCGTATCTGTATATGTGCTTCCTTGGTTACAGGTTTAAAGCGTTTAGGGCATTTGGGTTCCAAAGCATCAATCTGCTTCCAGTTCCAGGCTCCTGTAGAGACTAGCCTCCTGGCTTATCTTTATACTCTCTTTGTCCCGCATTAATAGGTCCATTTTAGTTCTTTTTGAAAAACCAAATGGAGGCAATGATATGGGACGGAGGAAGTATAATTTTTTTACATTACTGAAACTTTTCTGAAATTTTCCCGAAACGAAATGAAAAGAACCCAAAATGACCCTTCACCGAAATGAATCGAAAATGAAACCTTGTGACTGGTGTTGTACTCTTCTACTACAGTAGTAGCATTAGGATAGGAATATGTAGATATCTTGTTTTAAAACGTGGATTCTAGGGTCTTAGATGCCAGCCTCGTTTTTATGTGCCAGAGTCTTCGACTTAGACTTGTATCACCTAAAGAGACCAAGCTAACTCTAATATAGAAGAAACTGTAGGGCATGATTATATGTCCCAAATCTCATACTGTCCCCATATGGTCTAACACACACTAGGATTTATAGATTTGCTGCTGAGTCTTCTTTGCTTTTTTTTTTCTTTGGTTAAAAAACTGTGGTAGTGATGAGAGGCCACA
The DNA here is from genome assembly GCA_035235625.1 of Saururus chinensis. Taxonomy (NCBI): domain Eukaryota; kingdom Viridiplantae; phylum Streptophyta; class Magnoliopsida; order Piperales; family Saururaceae; genus Saururus; species Saururus chinensis. The sequence continues at coordinate 553,195 of CP141141.1, forward strand.
CAATTTTAAATAACTATCTTGCTGTCTTGCACTCATTGATATGCTGCTGCGTTTTTACTTCTTTTCTTCACTTATAACGTCTACTTTATTGTGATCAAGCTGTATATACTTGCAGATTGCACAGGTTCAGGCAGAGCTTGCAATGAACATGCGTAAGAGGCTTACTGCATCCACAGTTTCTTTAACTGGCTCCTCACAGAGCCTGAATATTTGTCCGATAGCCATCCCTGCTCCCACTGATTCTGCAGAGATGTCAGCCCCTTTAGGGCCAAATCCTATTCCAATTCACAGTACCCTTATGCCCCAGCCTGCGGTTCTTCAGCCTGTTACTGCTTTTACTGGTTCCAATTTAGCTTCAGAGGATCTGCAGAAGAAAGCAGCAGCAGCGGCCATGGTTGCAAAACTTACTGCTTCAACATCCTCTGCACAGATGCTATCATCGGTCCTCTCATCTCTGGCTGCTGAAGAAGCAGCTGCTGCCACTATTAATGGTGGTGGTATGAACTCCAGCCCCTTTACATCCACTTTACCAATTTTTCCACCAGAAAAACGGCCCAAACTGGAAAAACCTATGCCTGTTACTGATGTGAGCGGTAACACTTACTTCACACCAATGTCCCAAACAAGCCAGCTTCAGCCACCATTCTCAAACCCTCCTCCTCTGCCGCCTGGTCCACCTCAATCCCAACAATACTTGCAATCCAATGGAATGATGGTTGGGATAGCACCTTATGGTTATAATACAGGGACAAATAGCAGTAGCCTACCTCCTCCACCACCTATTACAAGCAATATGTTGATGGGGTTAGCAAGACCTGCTTCTCAGCCCCAGACACAGCCACAACAATCGGGTTATTACCAATCTTCTTCAGGAATGGGATTTTATGGTCAGAGCCAGCCACCTGCCACCACTCCAGTTCCGCGGCAGTAGAAGTATTAGTTAATCAAGCTCATCACTGATGAGAACAGCTTGGGTTTCTGTGAAACCCTCTTGTCTAATTGTGTAAATTATATATTTTGTTTTCATGAATATACTTTTTGTTGTTTTAGGTAGCTGTGGCTGATGGAGCGGTACCTGGTTCGAATTGACAGGGGACAGGCTTAAAGTTAGATGATGGTTAGATTAATTTAATCATATATGTAAAACTGTAACATTTTAAAATGTTCTGGTAGATGATTTTGTTATATCTGCTATTGATGTTCTGTTTCATATTGTTTTGAGCTAGTATCCATAGTAATGTTACTGAGGTTAATAGGATGCAATATACATGTTTCACATAGAAAATGATTAATGAATTAAGCATCCTCGCTCTGTCAGTATAGTCTGCTAAATAATATCACTCACTTGTCACTTGACGATATATGTTTACTTGCTCAAATAACTCTGGTCTGTGGAAGCAGGTGCTACCTGGTGAAGGCAGAATGTTGAAACAATGGAAACAGATGCAAGTAACTGTTTCATTTTGACAATGCCCCAAATCAAGGGTGAAATTGTACTGTTTTAGCTTGAGATAATGAGTAAAGAAAATGAAGAAGATGAAGTAGTTGAATAATAGATAGAGAGAGTCTGAGAGAGGGTTGCTGAAGGAAAATAAACAGAGAGATTATAAAAAATTTAAATGACAGTAATGCAATTATAACTTATATAGATACCTTAGTTGTCTGGTTGCCATAATTTATTTAGACCAGTTTATATTCAGATACATTCAGACCATTAGTTTTTCTACATTGACTTAGGTTTGATATAGGGCAGTGAACTCACAATAATTATTGTTGGAAATTGGGAATGCTTTTTGACCGGGATTCCTTTTAAAAACTTGAACTAATATTACTAAGAACTAATGTAAAGATTGTTTAGAGTATAATTACTCACCTTTGTATTTGTCTATTATTTTATACCTTTTTGCTCTGTTATTTAGTATTATACTTCACCTTATAGAAGGTAGTTTAGACATTATGTTTATCTTTTAGTTGTGATTGGTTAGCCCTCACTTAAGTGAAGGTATTTGCATTCTTTTAATGTAATTGGCAGCCTGACCTCTGTTAGAGGCAGACTTTACCTCCTTTGTAATCTTCTTCCAATTCAGTAATAGAGAAGTTTACCTTTCTTTTTCTCCCAAACCTAGTTCTTGGTGTTCTACAAGCTAAGATGTTCCCATATGTTTTTCGATTCTGTCCAGGGGTGCTCTGTTTTGCAAAATATCCCGTGCAATCCCCTTAAACTTGCTCCAGATCTATATCAGAGGCGTTGCATTCCTTTTGTTCGTCTGAAATTCCAGCGCCATCTGCAGGAAATTTTAAGATTTTGCTCGAAACAACACCTGTTTCTTGCAGTTGTCTAGTTTTGCCTGAAATGTTGCTTGTGGTGCATTCTCTGTCTGTGATGGCTCTTGATAACAAGTTTGATCAACTCCAGGCTCAGTGTTTGGCTGAATGGCACAAAACACTAATACTGGAGTTATGATGAGTAATTTCTTGACTGGTAAGGGCATTTGAAATTGTGTATTGTCAAGACTGAAGCGCCATTGCAGCTGATTTGAAGGATGAGGATGAAAAGTTATGTTCTTGATGGGAAATTAATACTAAGATCATTTTCTGAATGTTTAATTATCTATTGGCCTGCAATTGGCAAAGTTCAAGTCGGCCAATAAGGTTTGGGATCACTTGGCCCCTTTGTATGATCAGTCTAACTTTGCCGAGTGCTATTAGTTAGAAGAGATGGACAGTTTGCCAAGGGATAGTTCTATACAGGAATTCAATGCATATATGACAGGATTTGAGGATCACCTCGCTCTGGAGCATCCTGTGCTTTCTGCTCTTCCAAGTTTCATTCAATTTTTTATCGTTTTATGTGATGATTATGTTGTGAACCAATACTGGGGCAAGGCATATCAATGGAATACTGATAAAAGAAAGACAGATCAATGGAAGAAAGGGGAGAAGAGCTGGATTAAGGTTTAGCAAGAGGGACAATAACTATGTTAGCCATTCAAATTTCTCAATTCATTTATTCCTTATAGGCCTATTTATAGGCAATACTAATTTACTGTTACCCTTCCAACAGATAACTCCCAACTTGTACTTCAAGTCTTTCCTGAGTCCTAAACACCTATGATTGGCCCATGATTTTACTTTATTTTCTAAAGATACTTGTGTTGGTCATATTACCCTTGTGTTATATGTTGTTAATATGGTTAGTACTGGAGATCACTCTGCAAGTATTTTTTTTCTTTTAAAGCTCAGCTGCAATAGCCATAAGAGAAGGATATTGGATTCTTGTGCTACTTTTTCCACATTGAGATTGCCTATTTTCCCAACGGGTGTCTGTCATCTCAGTCTAAAATCATGTAGCTGATATTATTGCTCGATCTTGGTTTTTTGACCCTCTTGCTTATTCACACACCTATGGAACTCAATTTGGAGCTGTTGTTCCTTATGCTGACCCACTTGTTGTCGGGATTGTTGGCTCTTTGGTCTATTTTACCGTGATTTCCCTAGATATATTGTGATACATGTGAGCAGTGAGGTTCTCTTCGGCATCATGATTTTTTTCCTTGGGCTATTGTTCTTTACATTCTCCAATATCTCTAGGGCGCATTGCATAGGAATTTGCTTCCTACCTCTTGCTTACACAGTTGGTGCTGGGTTAGTATTTGATGCTAAGTTTTCTTGGTGCTCTCATCTTTTGGAAAATTAGGAGGATGTCATTGGTAGATCTACTGCTGAGGTTGATGCTACTTCTTCTAAGATTGTATAGCTCAAATAGTTATTGGTGGATAGCTCGTATAGCTCCGACTCCTATGTATTGTGAGAATAAGAGAACCATTTAGATTACACATATCTCAGACTTCTCTGAGTGTATGACGCTCATTGAGATTGACTATTACTTTGTGGGTTATCTTCTTAATGTTTCCTCACATTCAGTAGAGTCGACTTTTTCATGAAGACCCGTATAGTAGTCAATTTCAATTTCTTGTCCAAATATTTAGTATTTTTTTTTTACATTATAGCAGGTAATACATGTTTATCTTTAATTTGTAATTGGTTAACCCTCAATTAAGCAAAGAATATTTGCATCATTTGCATACAATTGCAATGCCCAACCACTATTAGTGGTGGAATCGACCTTCCTAATCTTCAACCTCAATTTAGTAATTGAGCTTTCCCTTTCTTTCATCGAAAACCCTAGTTCTTAGTATTTTCATAAAGAATACCACATTATGCCTTGACATATGTTCTGAAACACATCTTCCTAATTTCTTCAAACACTCCTTATAGTTGTTTAGGGTCAGGTTATTTTGCACAGGATCAATCTTCATTATACTCTGCATAAATTTGTGATTGATGCTTTGCACATGCAATCCGTACATGGAAAGAGCTACTTAACTCGTATGACGATCTTATGTAGTTACCTGGTTGCATTGTTCTTACCTGTTGAATTCGAAAGGCAATCATGCAAGCATCATTTCTCGATGTTTATTTTCATATGATTTTTTGAATTGACGATGTGCATAAGTCATCATTGCTTGCAGGGCACATGACCCCGAGTTCCTGTAATAAGAAGGGAAATATATGACTTGTCTGATGCTTTTCTTTGGTGCTTTGTACCCTCAAGGCTTGGCTCAGTAATGAACCTTCACAAAGTAGGAATCGCAAGAGTAGATTAGTCCTTGGTGGCTAGCTTTAACTTTTAATCTTTTCCAACTCAAATCGTCTTGTAGGACATTAACTCTTAGATTGAAAAATTAAGTCTAAATTGAATCGAAGTATTTAAGACGGGAATTCTGAAATCGAAAAACCAGGGTCAATATAACATCTTTTTGTTTCTGTTTATGTATTGTAGAAATGACAAGATTTGAACCTAGGCATCTCATACCCTATATTAGAATCTTCAGTTGGGTATTTGTCTCTCGTCCTCCCATTCTTTAGACACAATTTAGATCTCTTTTGCAACAAAACACTTGGAACTTGACCAATGAGTTACTTGAAAAAAATGTTCATACATGAATAACAAAAAGGAGCGAGAGTTACAAAAAATTCTGAAGCAATAACAATGCTTAGTAAACCATAGTTGTTCATTCTAAGTTCAGTCATACTGTGTTAACTAATATAATTTTTTTATATTTACTGTTTACAACTATCAAAATCATTTTCCATGCTTTCTTCTTTTATGAAACCGTTGGGTAAAATTACTCTTGGCTTAATCAATAGGTAACTTTGCTCACCCAATATATATTTATTAGTATATAGATTGGGCGGTAGAACTATTAATGGCTAGCATTGACAACTTAGTCATAAATATAAGAGAAGGGCTAGCCAGAGCTATGACTCACTATAGCTGTATCTTCCAAGGCTGTCTCAACTATAGTTAATTATTTTCTAAATATAATGCCTAGAAAGTGTTAATACAGAGTGCACAAGTAGGGCTTCCAAATGCACCAGGTTCAGTTGGCCCAAAATGGACCAAGCCTGATGGAAGCTTGATAGGTCCAAACCAAATTGCCATGCCCAATATAGGGCCCGTTTGGAATTTAGGTTTGGGCCCTTATTAGGCATTATTATCATAGCTTGGTTTTTAAATTTTATTTTTTGATTTATTGGAGTGGGAAAATACGAATAAATGTTTTTCATGCTAAATACAAAGCAAAAAATTAATTAGCACTCAGGTTGAGACACTTTTTACATATACAGATAACAAGGCATGTACATACCTTAGTTAACACTCTTTAAACCAACTAAAGTCTACCTTACAAGCGAATCCATGTCTCAAATTTACAAATATGATATAGAAAATAGAATTTTTTCTATATTGCCCGGCCAAAGAGTACAAAATTTCATATTTTATAGATTTTAAACACAAATGCCATCAAACCTAGAATAACACGACATAAGCTAAGTTTTGGACAAAAACACCCCCGACAGGGTTAGGGATTTATATTGTGTAAAACCCTCACGAAGTCGCATTCACAGGCAAACGACTTCACATACCAACAATTCCTCTATGAGAAGACTTCATTCCGATTTTCGACCCATTTGACCATCAATTTCATCATTTGGAGCAGTAAACAGCGTTCACGTAGCGTGAGTGGAGGTTTTTTTACCCACCTGACCAGCAATTGCGAATAACTCTGGCCGGTTTTTCAAAAATGAGGGTTTTTTTTGTTTTCGGAAGGAAATTTCGAAAAAAAACTCTGGTGTTAGTTCTATTTCATCTTGTTTTTGCAAAGGTGATTTTGAAACTTTCCACCGCTAAGTAGGTTTCGACCATATAGCGAGGTTTTGTTTGATGCGATCCTGGTAAAGGAGTGAACTTTGGAGAAAATCAGCTATTGATCGAGGGGTTAATCCATTTTGGATCAGTTTCGTGGTAAGGCCTTTCCCAAAGTATACATTGTATATTCGTATGCACAACTTTTGGTATTTCGTGTATTAGAACACACGAAGTAGGTAGTCGAAGTAGTTTATCGTGTTTTCAAGAATACGATAAGTCATATATTGTGTATTCGATAAGACGCTAATCTATATGTTGTGTCATTAATAACACGATAAGCAACATGATATTCAACTGTTGTGATATCGTGTATGAGAGGTCTCTTATCGTGTATCCGATAATACAATATATCTACTTAACGTATATAAGGAAGTTAGTTACATAATGTGAATCAATATAGCAAATGATGGAGTCAATGAAGGCATCAAAAGATAAGAAGAAGAGAATCTACGGGAGGAGACTGGGTTTGGGAATGAACAGTTTCCCCGTTGGACTCTGTCTATTAAAAGACCTTATAGATTAACATCCTGGATGCAAGGCTATATTGGTGAAGACTGAGTTCTACCTAGTATATGATTGCGAGTTCATCATCATCTTCAAGCTGCTCTTGGATGTTCTCATTGGTGAGTGCTGGGACAACTCATAGGAGGTCTTCAACATTATGGGCAAAATACTACCCCTTACTGTGGATTAAGTGGCAATGATCATGGGTTTGAGTAGAAAACGAAACCCTTGTAAATTGGAAAGTGGCGAGGGAATGACTGCCCAAGGTAAGGGGCAATTCTGCAAGAAGTTCTTCCCAGGGAAGCGGCCGGAGAAGAATGTACTTCAAGAAATGTTAAAAGAAGTGGCTACTGAAACACAGACTATGTCAGACGAGGACTTAGCACGGTTGGCTATGGTCCAATATAAAAACAAGCCTAGCTAGCTCAAAGGTTTTCTCAGTACATTGTTCCTAATGACGAAGAAAGTAGATCACGTTATTTGGGGTTTGAAGAATAGACTTCGTTCCAAGGTGCTAGCCTTATTAAGACCTACCTCTTTCGCCGAGGATTTTAATAGGTCCAGAGTACCTCAAAAGAACCATAACTAGACAAAAAAAATTGTAAGGAGAAGAGACAATAAAAGAGAAAAGGGTTGTAACAAGGGAGACAACCAACCCTTTAAGAAAATGAAGCATAGTAAACTACCAGCCAAGAATTATGTGCCTTTCGAGAATAAGAAATTGATATGAAGTGTCTAGTGTGTGGGCATAGTCACCCAAGGAAGACTTGCAAGGGAGAAATTTGCATATGTTATACTTGTAAGAAGCTAGGTCATAATGCTCATTTTTGTCCTCATTAGCCATAAGGAAAACCAAGTGAAGATGGCAAGAGTAGGCCAAATTCGCAAAATTTTGCCTTGACTTTATAGGAGGACAAATGTTGAGGTTGATGCCTTGAGTAGAAAGATGGAGGTAGTATCGATGGAATGATGGTGAAGGAAAGGGAACTAAACAGTAGGTTAGTTTAATTACATATTGAAGAGTCACCTGAAAGAGGAAGACCTTTAATAGCTCAGTTCCCATATCATACGAAAGATTTTGGAAGCCCAACAATTAGACAAATAAGTCTAGAAATTGATTGAAGTGACTTTGTAAATGGTTCTAATTGAGGGATATGGCTTTGAAACTTTTTAGTAGTACCTAATAATGAAGAACTGAAGCAGGAGTTGTTAGAGATAGCACACCATTCTCAATATATTATTCATCCATGAGGAACAAAGATGTATCAAGATTGAAAGGAAGGATATTGGTAGAATGGTATGAAGAAGGATATTGAGAAATTTATGACAAAGTGTTTAACATGCCAACAAGGCTAAGCATCAAAGACTTGCATGAACTTTCAATTCTCTTGAGATTTTTCAATGGAAATAGGAAGATGTTACCAAGGACTTAGTGGTAGGCTTACCCAAAACTTAAAAGATGAATAATGCCACATGGGTAGTGGTGGATATATTGACTAAATATGACCATTTTTAACCTATTATATGAATACAAACACATGATAGTTTGGCAAGTCTTTATATTCAAGAAATTGTAAGGCTTCATGGTGCACCATTGTCCATTGTGTCTGATAGATATCCTAAAGTTACACCTAGGTATTGGCACGATATCTAGTAATCCTTGGTGACAAAATTGCAATTTAATACATCTTATCACCTTCAAATGGATGACCAATCTGAGTGTACTATCCAAACTTTAGAAGACATGCTTCAAGCATGTGTGCTAGAATGGAAGGGAAATTAAGATAAGTCTTACCACTTACAAATTTCTCTTATAATAATAGTTATCATTTTAGCATTGGTATGACACATTTCGAAGCATTCTATGGTCGGCGTTGTAGGTTCCTCATGTGTTAGAATGAAGTGGATGAGAGGCAGTTATTCAAAGGAGAATTCATAAGCCAATGTGTTGAGAAAATTTAGGACATTAAACAAAAACTTTGTACCGCTCATAATTGTCAAAAGAAATATGTTGATATAAGGAGAAGGGGTTTGTAATTTTAAGTAGGAGGTTATGTTTTCTTAAAAGTTTCACCAACTAAAGGAATGATGAGATTTGGAAAGAAAGGAAAGTTGAGCCCAAGATTTATGGGTCCATTTGAAGTGTGTTAGAAATAATTGGTCCTACAACCTATAAGTTAGCTTCTCCTCCTATCCTTGCTGAAGTACATGATTTTTTTCACTTATTCATTTTGAGGTGTTCATACCAAATCCTACTCATCTTATTGATGTGATGAGTGTTAAACTACACACTGACTTGATAAAAACTTGAAAAGACAAATTTAGGAAGAAATGACTTGAGAAACCGAAGATGAGTTCATGAAAGCTTATCCCCACCTTTTTACTGAGTGGTCAAATTTTGAGGGCAAATCTTTTTTAAGGAGGGAGGATGTGACTCTCAGGTTTTATTGAAGAATTTGTGTATTTAATTATGTGAATATCCCATGTTTAATTATTTTGTTTTTGGCTCCCTCGACATTGGCTCCGACATATCAGTGAACACATCGATGAGAAACGGAGGCCAGGAGTGAAAGTTATGACCTTGGGAATCATGTCTCATAGGCATGACGTACTTGAGAAGAGTAGGATAATGTACTTTGAGAGGTTTAGTTTCATAGGGCTCATTGATAAGAACTCAATGGTACCAAGAACACACGAATCAAAGTCTGGGATAGAAAGATATGTAGGTTGAAGATATAATCAATTTAAAAAAAAGTTGTGCATGTGATGCAGTCGTACAACATGCACTGCACCATTGATGTCACATGGGTGACGCTCGGGCACCATGCGCGGTGCCACCATTTGAGGCAGTCATGCCTATATAAAGAGAGAGAGGGGGGGGGGGGGGGGGGGGTTTGCTGACAAGACCCATTTCTTCTATTTTTGGGTCATTATAAGTCTGATTTAGTCCATTCAAAAGTCGTTCTTAACTAAATCACAGAATCTCTACACAATGGAAGAATTCATTCTTGAGTTAGGCACTCTAGAGGGGGGAAACTTCGTGGGGAAAGAGGAGACTTTGTCCTCCGCGAGCAGGCTATAAAGAGAAAAGCATCCCAGTAATAGTAGGTTTTGTTAGTAGCCTTTGGGCAAGTAGAGAGAGAAGCATCTCTGCGTTAGGGGGGATTCTATCCACCAGTTAAGGGTTTAGAAACAGAGATACATCTCCGGGTTAGGGGAGGTTTTGCCCACTATTTTCAAGCAAGAGGTGGCTCCGCCTGACATCTCCAAACCTGAAGGGGAGGATGCTCTGAAGGAAGGAGCAATGTTGAATGTCGCTACTTCCAGAAACCTTAGGGGAGTAAGTATTGTTTACTTTAATGCCTTTTAAATAAATGCATGTGTATATTAAGTAATTAACTTAAGATGTTAAATAAGTTATATGTTTTGCTCTGATCAGCATTGCTATAATTCAATCTATTTTCATTTAATATCTTCTTATATGTTTTGATCTAATTTGGTCTGGTCTAATGTGTTTTGATAAGATATGATGTGATCTAATATGATATGATCTAATATGCTCTTATGTGTTTTGCTTTCTTTGTGATAGACCGAGATATCTAATTTTGATGATTTATTGTCTTCCGTCTAACTATAATGATTTATGAGATTTCCGTATGACTCTAAATGTTTATCGGATTATAAGTATTATGACATATGATTTTATGTTGCATAATGTATATATTAGCCATTAGCCTGAACTACATTTGAATCTAATCGTATTGGGATAACACGTAGATGTTATCCAATATTTACATAGGCAAACAACGACACAATAACATTGGCCCGATCTAAATTAGTTATAAATATAGGTTTTGTTCTAGCCTATGCGCGATTGAGCTTTGAAGCTTTGCAATGCATAGATGAACATTATAGCTCTCACACACAAAAGATGCTTCCTTGTTTAAGGAAGAAAATTTTAATACGAGATTTCTAGACCTAGGGTTAGTCCAGTTCGTCACAATTAGGGACTCATTGATAGCAGGCCAGTCCACCTAGGGGGGCGCACCAAGCTCTTGGAGCCTTTATTTGTATGAGGCATGAAGGCCTTCTCCTTCATCTTGAAAGTGGAACTATCTCTTCCTCTTTTCCTCCTCTTCTTCCCTTCATTTCTCCTATACTTGGCCAAGGTACCATTGTGTTCCTCATTGGAATACATCACTTCACCTGACAATGACGAAGGGACACTGCTCCAAGCCCCCTTTCTGCCTAAAATGCCTATTTTAGAATTGAACATAGTCAAAACGACACAAAATTTTTTGCCTTTGGTTCATTTTCTGCCACCAGCCACCGGGAGGATTTCCATGGAACTCTATTCAGCCTACCATGACCCAATGATAGTAGGGGTGCCATTTTTGGCCCTGCTTCACTGCTATTGACCTATGCTCTCCCCCTCTACCTTGATTTGTGTCTAGCCTGTAAGATCCTTACTACCCCTCAGGAGCGTCATTGGAAGCTTTTGCATCACAAACACCTTGTTGGGACCAAGTCACAATCCACTAAATCCCCAGCAAGCTTTCCCGATATTTCCACCTCGGGGCAATCCTTTTTCTACAAAAGAGATGCCTTGGTTCGTTGGAATCATCATAGACAATACCTCTGTTGTACGCCTCACCATCAAAATCACTCAGACGACAAGGTATGAGATTTTAAACTTTGTAATTATTTACTAGCTTGCTTTTATGTGAGAATGCATGCTAGGATCAAGGTAAATGATTTTTATTGATGCACAACATCAATGATATCCTGTGGAGTAGCATGTTATAGTTGTGGGAATGATAATCAGATTGTGTGTTTAATGGTTTCATGATTGGTGGACTATTTGTGTGCTCATAAGGGGGATTTTTCTGCAAGCTAGTTCAATGAATGGGTCGAATGCCTATGTTATGAGTTATCCGCATGTTAGTTAAATAGATTGGCCAAATGTCTATGTAATGAATTTCACGCATGCTTGTTAAACGGTCTTTTTATATGTTTATACGATGAATTTTACACATGCTAGTTAGATGGATTGTTTGTTCGCTTATGCGATAAATTATATACATGCTATTTAGATGAATTGCTCGTATGTTTATGCTATGAGTTATGAGTATGATAGATGTATGATTGACACATTGTAAGTGATGTCAGATTTGTTGCGCGTGGATTTTAGTGTGGGGAAAGCGGTGTTTGTGTACATGTTATTAATAGGCTTGTGTGATGCCTAGGGTTAATTTGGATTGGATCAAATGCTAGAGAGACTTGCAGAAGACTTTAAGATTCAATGAGTATGCAGACTTACAAATGGGTTGGATTGGATCATACATTAGTACGATGAGCAGAAGACTTCTAGGTTTTGGGAGTAAGCTAACTTAGGGCTTGGAGTTTAATGGGAAGAATATAAGATAGTAAGATTTCATACAATAATTGTACCAGCATAATGTACATATTATAAACTTGAACATATTAGAACCAAGGAAATTAATAGTAATAGAGTGAGGCTTTTGTTAGATCTGACAGATTTTCTTTGTCTTGTGCTAGCCAATGAGTAGTCAGTTGTGCCATTGTGAGACTATCATGGCACTTACCCTTTGGGGTGCTGTCTTGGTGCTATGTTTAAGCCTAGGCATCTGTTGCCATTTTGAAAGCACCATAAGTTTTCCAACCAAGAGTGGCTTCATAGTTTTTGGCCCAATAGTGGCAATGTAAGATTTTCACCCTTAGTTGGCACTGTATGCCCAAGAGAGTGGTCATTTGCATGCTCAGGTAAGTAGTATTGTGGACTGTTCTTACTCTTTGATCTTATCTCCCATGAGCATAGGTGTACCTTACCTTCAAAAAGATCAATGGAATATAAATTCTTCCCTGATGGTTAAGGTGACAACCTAGTGGCATTCATTCTTTACGGCACTAGAGTAGATTAGTTTTAAATTTGGCTCTAGTTGTCGGTTGTAAGTGTAAGATTGTTTGTGTAAGATTGTGAGTATGGAACCTTAGGGGTTAGATGCATTAAGTTTCGTGTTTAAGCTAGTTGGTAGATTGTCGATTGAGTGTTTCTCAGGTCTAACCATGGTGTTTATCGTGCAGGATATTGTCTTAGTGCAATGTTTAAGTCCATATTTTTTATGCTCTGTTGAGAGCGTGGTATATTTTTGTCCATAGTTAGCATTATAAGTTTTCTACCTAAAAGTAGTATTGTTAGATTCCGCCCTTTGTTGGCACTATATGACCCTTTGTTGGTACTAAATGGCCTAAGAGAGTAGGTATTTGCACGCTCAGGCAACTAATATCATGGATCTGCTCTTACCTTTTAATCTTATGTCCCATGAGCATAAGTGTGCCCGGCCTTTAAAAAAGTCCATTGTGTCTAGTTACTCCCCGGAGGTTAAGGTACGCTCCAATGGTATACCTTTCCTTTGACACTCGAGTTGATTAAATTGTAATGAGCCCTAGTTGTCTATAGTAAGTGTAAGATTTTGAGTAAGAGTAAGATTGTAAGATTCTGAGTAAAAGCAAATTTGTAAGTTTTTTATTAAGAGTAAGTGTAAGACTCTTTGAGTAAGATTGTAAGTGTATGGATTTGAGTACGATGGTATGAGTAAGATGTAAGTGTATGAGTAAGATGGTAAGTGTATGAGTATGGGTAAAAATGTCTAGTAAGCTAATGTGTATGAGCATATGTTTATTGTGAGTCTTTGATTTCTTTATGCTTTCCTGCTTCATGTTGATGTTCTATGAAAGCAGCTATTTTTTAACTTACAAAGTTCACATATTAAAAGTCTCCTACTAAGTATGAAAATACTCATTTTCCTTCTTTTTAGCCCCATATAATTTAGAGATTTTTTTAGGTCCTTGATTGAGAGCTCATTGGATTAGACTCATGCAGTTATTGAAGAACCTATCTTTTTAGACTTTTAGTGTACCTTTGACTTAATGTGAGTCCTTTGTAGTTTTCCACAATCTGATGTATTAATTTGATAATTGTTGTATTAGGTGAGATGATAGTTGAGATGTTTATATTTTTTTAGACTTGTATATGAAACTTTATACTTTGGACTATTATGCAGTTTGTACGTAGAGAATTTGGAGTATATTTTCATCTAAGCCCATGGCCAAGACATTTAATTTTCATGTTCTATATTCAATTCACTCCTGGGATTGTTTGGTTTGACCGTATGATGATTTGACAAAGTTTAAGTTGAAAAACTTGTGTATGTGATTTATATTTATGATAAATATTTTTACAAGTTTTAGACTTCGCCAATTTTTTTACAGACATATTGCAAAAATTTTCATAAAATTTTAAGAAAAATGTGTGTAAAAGTCTCGGACATGACAATACTAAACTCTTCATTGAGTACAAAGGTAAGCTCATTGAAACTTTTTTTATAATTCCAAGTAAAATTTCTCTTACTTAATATATATGGACTAGTAACCGAAATTTAAGATATGTTTGTATTACAACCTATTACATTGATCAAGATTGGGTTTTAAATAAAAGAATTATTACTTTTAATTTATTAGAATTTCCTCATACAGGAGTGGTAATAAGTAGGTCTATAATGCAGACTTTACATAACTATCATATTAATAATAAAATTATTTTCTATTACCTTAGGTAATGCTTCGAATAATAGTAGTGTTATTGACTTTCTTAAATCACAGTTGCACACTATACTAAATGGAAAACTAAGTCATATAAGATGTTGTTATATTATTAATTTATTTGTTAAAAGTATACATATTGTTAAAGATCATGTAAAGAATATTATATAATCATTAGTATATATTAGTTCTTCTCCATCTAGATCTCAAGAATTTAGAGATTTATGTAAAAATACGGTAAAAATATACTCTTTTCATCCAATATTAATAGGATTTTATTTAATGGTGAAACCCATATCTAAAAGAAGGGAAAATTAGCTTATGGTACTCTTTTTTAAGTACCTAACAATTTAAATTAAACAAAATGGAGTTATTAATATGGAACAAACTTTTTTACTAGATAGTACTATTAATGTAGGATGGAAAGAGTAAAAGAAAATTTAGATGTTAAACATAGGTGAAATGTTACTTATTTAATGTTACAATCTTGTTATAATTTAAAAGAAATTATAATATTATGGTGTGCCAATAAGATGTATAATTCTTCATTATGTGATAATAATTTTGAAATTGCATATGTTATTATCCTACTTCATACTTAGTTTTTGATCAAATCTATAATATTATTCTTATATTTTTAGAATATAGAGATAATGATGCATTTAATATGATTGTGGGGCCAATGGAAACAATATAATAAATATTAGAAAGAAAATCCTATGATTTTTTGTTTAGGTGCACGTAGGATTAAGTTGAATTGTACAAATATTAGAGGGTATATATACTAATATGAATATAGATTCTAATCATTTTATTGAAGATATTAAAAGTACCTTATATTCTTTATACGATAAATATGAATCTATGTATGGTAGTAGAAGGACTAGTGCTCCAACTACTTTAAAAGGAAATGATCCTTCTCAGTTATTACTTAGGGGCAATTTGTGTACTAAATTTTAGTAAGATTCCGTTAATTCTGTCCCAATTCCACCTCAAATTATTGGAATCATGATTGTGTATAGAAGGTGGGCAGATTTATAAATTTTGCCCGACAATTGATTCAAAGCCATTGCGAGCCGGAATTAGCCAGAATCACCTCACGAGGTGATTTCGTTGAGTCTGACTCCTAGCCCCTGTTTTGAAAATTATAGATTCCATTATTTTTCAACGATTACCTCTCATATTGATTTGAGCCTCGAGAAATATGTCATATAGGTGGGGCCCACTTTAAAATTTTAAAATTACCTACCCTTTTGGGATCTTGTTTAATAAAGCTCGAATTTAGAAGCATAATAGTACCAAGAATGTGCATATCTAAGTTCGGGTGGGAGAGTTATATTAGTTTAATCTTTTAAATTTTGGTTTGACGCGACATCAGAATTTATTCTAAAAAATTTCATTACCAACCGTAATTCACATTCAATGGTGAAGTTTTGGAATTAATTTCAAAAAAATTCAACTTCTACTTCTAAAGAAATCCAACACCCAAACAACCCCTCAGTAGAAATAAACAAAAATATACTAGTAGTACTTCTAATAATGAATTACTTATGTATTTAGAAAATGATGGTATTAATTGTTTAATCGAAGAAGAAATAGGTAATTTTGACGTTTTAGTTTGGTAGCGAATGCATGAAAAAGTTATCTTGTGCTTGTTGCCTTAGCACATGATTTACTAACTCCTCCAGTGCTTATAGTAGCTTTAAAGTCTCCTTTTAGTGCTAGAAATTGGGAATTGGATTGTAATGTCCTTGATTTTTTATGATTTTCCTATTATTTTTCTGATCATTTTCGGCTGGAAAATGTGACGCTTCAATGTATTTAATTTTTGTCTTTCACCATGGTATTCCTACCCATAGAGTCAGGTGTGAGATTTAGTCGTAGGTCACAGGCCTCAACACACACTTTCGACTCGAGAAAAAGAAAGAAAGAAAAGAGAAGTAAAAAAAAGAAAACAGATGGAGCTCGTTCGAGCCCATTCCAAAATGTTTCAGACCCCACTATGTCTCGTGCAAAGGTGGCACCGGCAATGGCTAGTGGGCCACTGCCTCTGGTCCGGTTCTGCGTTCGTCTAATAATCCACTCTCCTTTGTTCCGGCTTGAAATCCCCTATGTTTTTTCTCTATTGGTTTTTTGGTTGTTGATGGCCTGCCACTATCTTTTGTTGTCATCCTCCATTGAACCCAACTGCAACCAGCCGCTAGGATCACGACGGAGTCAGCAAGAGCACTGATGGCCCCCTTGCTCCTCCCTGTGTTCCCCGGCCCTTCTATGTTTTCTGCCCGTTTTACTATTTTGGGCCACCATAACGTAGTTGGACGCCATATGGCCTTTGGACCACCTCTGTCCGGCCGGTTTTAACTTGAGATGGTTGCATGTTGTTACGTCTGAACGAAGACTATGAAGTAGTCAAATTTTGATTTGTTTTACTTGCCAATTGTAGTAAACAAGGTCGATCCATAAGAAAGCCTTGTGCAACAAAGAAAATGATTGCAAAAAAAATAGATGAAAGAAAAATTAAGAGAGAAAAAGTAGAAGAGTATTAAAGCAATAAAGAGTTAAGAAATCAATAAAAGAAAACACTAAGGCATTGAAGGTCATTGTAACATCTAGTGATGTTCTTCATTTGTTATGTTATCATAGTTAGAATCAAATAAAGATTCTATATAACTAGAAGATATGAACATTAAAAACAAAAATAAAGATAAAAAATACTTTGGATAGATAAAGGATAAAAATAATTATTTCTTTAAGAGTTCTACGTATCAAAACCATAAAAGATCAAAAAGGAGAGCCTTCAATCATCTTATATGTCAAAATTACAAAGAAACAATAAGATAAACAATATTAAATAAATATCACTTTAAATAACTAATACTTACTTGAAATCATTGATGAAACAATAATAGAACTTCATTAGATTGTTACAATCACCTCTAACCTTAGCTACAGAGCTTAGTAAGCCATTATAATAAAACTAAAAATAAAAGTACAAAAGAAGAGAAGAAAAATAGGAGAAGAGAGCTCCAAAGAGGAGGGATGTTTCTACTACGTTCACCGCTCTATTTATAAGAGTAGAAGAGGTTGCTTCAAAGAGGAAAGTCTAATTATATCCCTTGATTGCATCCTAATTAAGGGGAATGCCCACCCCTCTATTCATAATACATATGCGAGTAAATGTCAACTGGGTCTAAGTATAAGTAGACATGCTCAAATTAGTCTGCATAAAACATGATCCATTTGTGTCCAACAACATCATAAACTTCTACACAAGTATGTACATAAGTGATAGTGCTCAAACCAAAGATAAGACATGTGAAACATGAACAAGCTACAATCAAGGTTGTATAAGCAAGCATCCATAATTTTTTTTCATAGCCCGACCCTACTAGAATTATGGAGTAAATATGATGAAAATATCTAAAATAAGAGTTTAAGACAAGTATCACATCATGCTAGACTTAGACAAGTATAAACATCATCATACTTAAGATAGAATATGAGAACATGATTCACCTAAAATTAATATATGTGCAAACATATATATACATCATCATGGTTAAGCTTACTGTCATCATCAAGAAATCTTGAAGTAGTCATCAAACATGAATTTAAGATAAATAGAATATCATGCTAAAATTAAACAAATATACCCTAAAGCATGTTTCACCTAAATCATAAATTTTAAGATGGTCAACATGCAATCACAGTAGTATTTATAGGCAATAACAACACATTTTAATCATAAGGAATTAGGTTCATTGAATGAGAGCAAGACATGACATAAATATACAAAAAATGGCAAAAACTGTCATTTGGTCGTTCAAACACCCTATTTGGCCATTCGAACGCCAGGTCATTCGATCGGCCAGATAGATTGTTCGAACGGTAGGCCCAATTATTATAAAATAAAGTTCATCAAAGAGTAAAGACAAATAAAAATTATTTAAAGAAGATTGAATATTTAGGGAGTGAATTAAATTTTCTTAAGAAAAATTAAAGTCATTGACTTTAGGGTAAGAAAAATTAGATAAAATATTTTACATAAAAAGATAGTAGTGAGGAAAGAGAAATAAAATTTAATAAGACTAATTTGACAAAGTCTAATAATGTCACCAAGCTTATCAACGCACATGATGAAGGTTGTAACACAAGTTGGCATAGTGTTAAAACCTAAGTATATTCCTATGAATTAAAGTTGAAAGTCTAAATATATGAGATGACATTATAAGGGTAATAATAATGAGTATTTCTTAATTAGACAAATTTAAGTTATGAAGTACAACCTAAAACACCTTAATAAATAAATCATAAACAAATACAATACTAAGGTAAATTTGGCATATTCTAACTTAAATAAATTACTTAAGAAATCAACAAGAACCTACATGAATTATCAAGCTAATGAACCAAGAACCAAGAAAATTGGGGTCAAAAAATATTCTCCACATACTTCTACACCAAAAAAGGTTGATCAAGACAATGAAAAAAAAAACTTGCAAATTTGTATTAAAAAATATGTCTTAAAGAACCTTAGTACCCAAGTCAATAGGGAGAGCAAATCCACCTTAGGATACCTTAGAATTTAATGGCTAGACAAGGCTAAGGAATCTAAAATCTCTAGGTAAAGAGATCATTTTTTTTCTATAATTTAATTCTTTTGATCTCTTAGGCACACGTATTTTTTGTTTTGATTCCATGTTGCCTTGTTTTCATGTTACTTTTGTTCACATGCTTTTAATAAAAAAAATTAAAAAACCTCAAAAACAAAAAACAAAAAACAAAAAAAAACAATCAGGGTTGCCTTTAATTTAAGTGTAAGTTTTTTTATAGTTTTTAATTTATGTTCAACTCTTAAATTAATGATGTAATTTTTTCTAGGGGTGTTAAAGCAAGCTCAAAAGTAGGACTCGGTCTGCGTTCAACTTGGCTTGATTTGTATTCAAGTTCAAATTCAAAGTTAGTCAAGCCAAGCTTAAACATAGATGTGTTTGGCCTAGCTCAAAGCTTAAAAAAGCTTTACTTACATTATGTATTTTATTTTTTTTAATATATACATGCATATATTACACACTATATATAGATATTATGTCTTCCAAGTTTCAGCTTCATCTATCAAATATATCATTTTCATTTTTTTTAGGTACAACTATCTTAAGTTTTTTTTAGAAAAAATAGATAATATGTCATGAGTACTATAACTATTTTTATAGAACTTTACTCCTTCCATCCTGTATTAATAGACTAGATTAGGAAATCAAAATTAATTAAAACTAATTCATTAGTTTTCTAATTCTAACACATTACACTGCTTTCTAAACATGTTCAAATTAGTGATTTTTTTTTTCTAAATACCTTTGGGTCACCATTTACAAATCAAACAATGATCATAAACTAAAGCAACTCAACTCGAGCTCTACTCGAGCTCAAAAATAAAATTTCAAGCTCAAGCCGTAATAGTCTAAGGCCCCGTTTGGGAGGCAACGTGAAGTGGGGAAAGTAATTTTCCCCTCTTAATGTGACGTATTACACTCAAGAGGAGAAAGCATTTTCCTCTCTAAAATGCCTCCCAAACAGGGCCTAAATCTTGACGACTCACCTTGTTAAAGACTTATTTTTTTGACAATAAATATTTTGATCAGCACCTACCTCCTCGAGACCATTATCCATCATTGGAACCCTAGTAGTTGAGTAAATAAAAAATGCTCAGTATTAATGGCTTTCTCCTCACCAATTTTGGTATAAAACTGTGGTCATCTCTCAGGTTGGCATAGGGCTCTTCTCCATATTCCCTTCTATTTGCTTTTCTTTTTTCCAAATTGCAGTCAAGTCTCCAACCTCCGTTTGAGACCAAATCAAAAAGAAAATTTGCGGACACACCAATCATAGAATCTGTAGTTCAGAAATTTTATCTTGGAGATGTAAGCTCGCATCATTAACATCACCTTTTTTTTTTAAATAATAAGCTCTGTTTGACAGTAGTTCATTTTGGGCATTAATGTTCTTTACTGCATATATCCAGTATAATCCAGTCCCCATCAAAGGTTAAAATTATGAAGTGGGTAATGTAGAAAGAAGAAATGCAATTCTACTTTTCCAACAACAGTAGTTAGTCCAAACAGAAAAACCAATGTAGCCGTAAAATATCAAATGGACGGCTACAATAATGCTTGCTTGTATACAAGATGACAGATCTGAATGTGATACACATTTGCCTCCAGTAAGTCCTCACCAGAGTTGAACACCAGGAACTAAATGCGTAAGAGAAATACTAGACATGATGATGATAACCAACCAACAGCATGCATCCGATGATGACCCATCTCAAGTAATTTCCCCATGCACATCTTCTTTCCAGGAAAGAGTGGTGAAACCAAAGCACCTGGCAAAACAAGAAACCAGCTGCTCATGGATCATATCATCAGATGGAAGCTCTCGATTTGTTTCTCTCCTCAGGGATGTCACCCCTTTGTCAGCAATCCCACAGGGTATAATGAACCTAAAATAGTTCAAGTCGGGATTGATGTTGAAGGCCAGACCATGAAAAGTGATCCCAGATGAAATTTTAACACCAATGGCACCAATCTTTCTATCTTCAACCCACACGCCTGTCTCACCTTTCTGCCCCACCTGGGCTCGCACACCATACAAAGATGCCAATTCTATCATGGTCATCTCAAGATGTTCAACGTATTTTCTGGCACCAAAGCCAATTTCTCTAAGGGAAATAATTGGATACAGAATTGCTTGGTGTGGTCCATGAAATGTAACATCACCCCCCCTGTCTGTGTAGTGAAGCTCAGCTCCCATGGATCGAAGGTCGGACTCAGGCACCAGTAAATTGTGATCGGTTCGTCTTTTTCCCAGTGTGTACGTGGGTGGATGCTGTAGAGAAAGAAGGGTATCCGAGATTTTACCCAATTTTCGGTGAGAGACAAGTTTCTCTTGAAGCTTAAGCGCATCCAGATAGTTGACCACGCCCATCTTCCACACCTCTAGGCTCCGTTGTACTCTCATCACTGCAGAAATGATAAGAGAGCGACTTTCTTTATGGGGTGTTTCGTTGCCAAAAAAAAATCCTGTTTTTGATTTTCATCTAAATTCTTTGCAGTTGCTGCTCTGGTGTTCTAACCTGTGAATCAGGAAATTCTTATTGGCAAAAAATTGCTCCAGGGTACTTCAGGCTGGCATCCCGTCCGACCTATGTGTCTGCGGAGTTTTCTCGAATGGAGCCCCTTTTTCTATGAACACAGAGAGAGAGAGAGAGAGAGAGAGAGAGAGAGAGCTTTTAATTTAAAATAATTGGAGATCTTCAAATCAACTGCATCTGAATTGAGGAAGCAAGTCGACCGCATTGCTAAACGTAAGAGAAAATCCGTTTCTGGGTTCTCGACTTGGATGCCATTGGAGAGATGAGACGACGCTAGCAAATGGATAGGAGACAGAACATGGTGCACGCGTAGATTGTTGAAGGGCCAAGTGGTGAGACACGCACTCAACTAGACAACATGTAGCTCTGAATGGATGAGAGAGAGGGGGGTTACCAGTTGCGGCAGCGATGGCGACGGAGGCAGCGACGGCGATGATAGGCGGCGACGGAGTCACGATGAGAACACAACACCTCTGATAAATGGGCGGAGCTTTGCCCCAAATTTAAATGTAATTTGGGATTAATACACAGTTGGCAGTTAGTTGCACAAGGGATAGAGGGATGGATGTTCCGGGAGGAGTTTGTGGATGCACCACCGCCCAACCAATGTTTTGTACCATTTAACCCAACTTTCTACGTTGCAGCAAAACTTTATCATTCACTTTTTATGTCTTCATAATCCCCGCAAGTTCGCCACTCTTATTTCCTAGTGTAAGTAGGTTCTGAAATACACATTGCATTTACATATACAGAAACTCCAAGGGATCTCCTTAGGATGCAGAGTCTCTTCTCTAGTTATTATGCTGTTTACAGGTTACACTCCCCCCTACATGTATTACATGTATAACGTACTCTCTGTGTCCTATATTAATAATTATATTTAAAAAAATAATATTTTTTATTGAACGGTGAAACCCACATATCACCTACTTATATTTAATAAAATAAAGCTATTAATATGGAACACAAACTTTTTTCCTAAATGGAGCTAAGATGGAGTGTAAAGCATTCCCAAAACTGTGAGGACTTGGGTACTCACCTTCACTACAAGTGAGATATTATATTCATGACTTGGCCAATTCCGAGCTCCAGAGAGCCAAGACTGAGAAATAAGCTAGATTGATCTTGCTGAGGCCCTGAAGGTCACGGTTTGTCCATTTTTGGTCCTCGCATCTGATCAGCAACCAAATTACTCAACCCACAAGCTTCGTCCCAAATGAACCACAAAAATTTGGACCTGTATTCTTCTTTTAAAGAAAAAACCCACTGTACCAAACATGAAAAATAAAAAGCATACCGCCTACAATTTACACCCTCAAAACCTCACTCCATGATTTCCAAAAAAAAATACAATAATTAAAAAAAAATAAAAAGATAGAGAAGCTTCACACAAAGAATTGCTCCTTCGATTTCCACTTACTGCAAAATGAACTCTTCCGTCAAATTTGGGTCATAGAGAATATCAAACGGTCTCTTCTTTATGCTATCCTTCAAAATGCTGATTTGACCCTCCTTGACAAGTATGTCCTCCTCCAGACTTTCCACTTTCTTTTTCAAAGAGTTCACTTCATAATTCAGTTGCATGTTCTGCTCACTAGACTGCTTAACCTGCTCCCACATTGTGTTCCTCTCTTCTGAAACTTTTGTTAAGACTCCCTGCGCAATCGACAGCTCCTTGAGGCAGTCCTGTAACTCGTTCTGCAACTGGTTTACAGATTCGTTTTTCTTCATCATCTGCAAGTGATCAACTACTCCAATCACTTATCAAGCTTTCACACATTAAGGGAGAAGAATGACAAAAAATAACCATGTCAACTAAACACACCTGTAGCTCTGAATCCTTCAACTTGTGCATGAGGCAGGAAACTGCATCCTTGTTTAGCTGCATTTCACATCGGAGTATTTCATTGCCCCTGATTGAAGCTGCCAGATCAGCTTGGAGTTGGTTTAGTTCAACATCTTGTGAACACAGCTTTTCTCGCAATGCCCTTGACAACAAAATCTCAGCCTTAAGCTCACGTTCTAAATCAGCATCCTAAACCAAAATTATACAATCTTAATAAGAACAAATAGTGAACATCCTGTCTTGAGCAAAATATGTAACAGAAAACAAATATGAACTGCATGTTACAGTAGCAGCAAAACTTTTATTTAAAAAAAATTACAAGAAAGATGGAAACCATAATTTCAGATTTAACTCCAAAAGGATAGGCATTATCATTCAAAAAAAAGGTAAAAGCACTGATTACCTTAAAACTGCAACACTCATTTCCTGACTGACAATTCGCAGTAGGATCATCCTTTTCTTCCAATATTGCAGATACAGTTTCCCATCCTCTCCTAACATTAACAATCCCTCTTCTCAAATTTTGCAACTTCATATCAAACTCAATAACTGAATAACCATCAAATTTAATTTTCAGTTCTTGTGCTGGCCCCGTGCCTTCATGTAGTTTACATGCTTTTACATATTCCAGCAAATGCTCGCAGAGTTCGCTGCTTGTCTCATGCAATGAGAGGCTTTCATTTCTAAAAAATTCGACTTGGGACTGAAGTTCCTGTTCAAGCCGAAATGATGAACTCTTTCCACCATTCAACCGGTTCAGAAGAATTATATTCTCACTCCTTAGGGCATCAACTTCACATCTGTAAGATTCTGTCTCCTTTCTAAGCTTATGTTCTACTCCACTAAGTCTCAACTGCTCCATTTGCAATCTACGCAAGCCATCACAGTTATCTGAAGATTGACTTGTGATTCCATCATGAAGATCTTGTCTTAAGCCAGATATGGTCTTTCCTTGTTCACTACACATTCTTTGTAGTCTTGACAAAGCTTTTTGTAAGTCCTTAACTTCCTCCTCCTTCTCCTTGTAGCTTCTTGTAATGCAATCTCGATCTGATTCTGCACAAGTAGCTCGGTCTTGTAGATCTTCCACAGCTTTCTGAAGCTTGCATTTTTCTAACTCTACCTCATCCATTCTGCAATTCAGGTCATTCAATTGTGTTTCCAGTTCCATTAACTTCGTTCTTCCCTCCACATCTTTACTGTTATACATAGACACTTCTTTCTGAAGAGACACATTTTGTTCTGCTAGTTCCCTCACCCTCTCTCTTAGCCTCTGCTCTTCTAACTGGTATTTTTCAAGCTTTGAAGACCAGTCACTCGACCTCCTATCTAACTCTTTCTCCAGACTAGATTGCAGCTCTTTGTTCTCTTTCTCTAGCCTCCTTGTTCTTGAATCTAGTTCAATTTGCAGAAGTCTAATTGCTTCCCTTGCAGAAGCTCTTTCAGCAACTCGGTTTTTTAGTTGAGCAGACAGCTCCAGGGCCAAACTTTGCAAGTCAATTGTTATATTATGGGTTGTTATTTGTCCATCTTGAAGTTC
Source organism: Saururus chinensis (assembly GCA_035235625.1). NCBI lineage: Eukaryota > Viridiplantae > Streptophyta > Magnoliopsida > Piperales > Saururaceae > Saururus > Saururus chinensis. Next base: position 578,129 of record CP141141.1, read on the forward strand.
TTCTGTTAGAAGCATAACCTGTTCCTCTACCTCCTTTATTTTCCTCCGCAGCTCTGCATCAACTTCCTCGTCCTTTTTCAACAGAAAACGTTCATGTTTGATGCTTGTTAGCTCATCTGCAACATGAAAATTCCGACACTGAAAGCCTGAAATTCCCTTTAAGCATTGCCCAGTCGTGGCCTCATAAGCATCATCAGATTTACAACTTTTACCAGAAAAGCTGTTTGAGTTCAAATTATGATTATCATCTGAATAGTCCACAAAGATGTCCTCAACAGTAGTGGAAATTTTGGAGTCAAAATCACAAGATCTCAACTTAGGCCCATGAGGATAAACTTCTGTCAATTTCTCAACCACACACCTTCCAAATTTTTTTGGAGAAGAAGGTTTACTGATGCCTCTTGCCCATTCATGGGAATTACGAGCATGTTTATCTCTAACTTCCCTAAAGGAATAGGACCTCAAGTGCTCTTTAATGTTTGTTGGTGAAGTGGGGCCCCGAGATTGAACTCGTGGTGGAAGGTTCAAACTTTCAAATGTTCTAGATTTTAATAAACAACCATCAATTTTAGACGTTGGAGAACTTCTTTGGGATTCACTTTCCACTCTCCTATCTTCTTGCTGCTCGCCATCAATATACAGGTCTAAGACTTTGTTAGAAACTTGAATTAACCGAGGGGCCCGGCATTGTAGTGGGACCGGAGAGCTACATGGAGAGTTCCTTGATGAATCAGCACAGCCCCTTGAAGAAGTGGGAGAATCAAGTCTATCTACCCTTTTTAAAACAGCCACTTTGCCACCTCTTCTGGACTTGTGAAGCCTATCTGGCGTTAATGAGTGACTCCTGGAGATAATGAGTAAGACTCAAAAGAATATTAACCACTGAAATATCACCAACTTAGGGTACATGGGAGAGAAAAAAGAAACTCAAACTAGGACAATCAAAGCACTTACTGATTTTCAAATTCAAGGCCTTGCTGAAGGAAATGGCTACGCATGGAAGGAGATCTACAAAGACCTTGCTCTGCTAAGTCATTGCATATATTAGATGATGAAAACGAGAAGCTCCTTCTCAAAACTGCACCCACAGAGCCTTGATGATCTCCTGGTCTGGAACTTGAGTCTTTTGGGCTAGAAGATTTACTGTGAACTTGCTTTTTTATGTCATTCTGAAAACGCTTATCCGAAGACAGTTTATCACTGCTGGTTGCAGGAGGAGCATGATTGCTATTTCCACTACTTGATCCAGAAGATCTGAATGAGAATAATTTCCTCATCTTGAAAGCTTTACTTTCGGGTACAGATCACATATGTTATTTCCTGTAGTGTTATACCTTTAAACTGTTCAATTTAAATCTTTCTATGGTCACTGAAACTTAATCACAAATTGTAAGAATCGAAGTCCATTTTTACAAACAAAAATAAACAAATGTAAATCATCAGGACTTCAAAAGATAGCATGAAGGACTTTAACTACTAACTAGGACGAAGCCAGATCCAATGCCAAAAAGTGATAAGGAAATTTAACTCGTCAAAAAACTTTCTATAAAGATTTGCGCAAACCCAAAACACCATAGCACATGAGAAAGAAGAAATGCATACAAATGAGGAAACAGAAATAACTAAAGCCACAACTTCCTCTCTAATCCATTTGAATGACCGAACTCTCATGTTAAAGGCACGGTATAATATGATATTGCTTCTAAAATATGAAATCATACAAAACAAGCCAGCAGAAGAGATAAATATTTTGTAATTTGTTTTTACGGGTACAAGCAGAAATCATCAAATTTTAACAATTTTATTATATATTTCCCAGATAAGAGTACTCAACATAAGAATCATTAAAGCAAAAAAAGTAAAATACCAAATTTTGGGCTAACAGATACAAATGCTAAAAAAACACAAAAAACAATAACTAAAAAAGCCTCCTGTCTACTTCAGAAGTAGAAAAGGCCTTATAAATAGATTGCACGAGTATCAAAATGTAAGCAAACACGGCAGAAAGAGAGATTTTTTTTTTTATCAGGGCAGAGAGAGATATTACTCATAAGGTTTTACACTGCTAATTTGTTGTTTGCAAAGGAAGAGTTAGGACCCACCAAAATATTATTTTGATGAATATTTTAAAATAATAAAAACAACAGTAGATGAAATAATAGTAGTTACTAGGGAAGGCAACGGAAATGGTACATGCACCGTATATTACATAGAAATTATAAAAGTGGGACATGAAACCTCAGTAAAGAAATTCCGCCGTGACTATTAATAAAGTAAAAAAATGCACCTCAACCTCGAATTAATGGTTACTGAAAATCCCACAAAGAAGGTATCCTCTCGGATCAAGAGAGAATGGAAAAAATAGCATTTGGGTTTCTCTAGGAGTATACACATTCAAGAACAGGTTCATCATGCACAGATGAAACACTCTTTTAAATATTAAAACTTTAGCCTTAAAAGGGTATAAATTGACCAAAACAAAATACAATAGTATAAATCAGTTAAAAAAGATATCTAAGCCTTTGAAGATGTATCACTAGTTTCGAATGCAAGCTCGATCCACACTGGTGTTTAACAAAAAAATAGTGAAGTCATTATGACTATTTGGTGATTTTCAGAAAAACAGAGTGTTAGAATTCACGTCTATCCAACTGAAGGAAAAAGAAAAAGAAAACATTTGCAATGAAGAAGCCTAATCAGGGCCAATAACAATTCGGAAAAAAACACAAATTTCTTTCTTACTGACAAAAAAAACAGTATAGCAAAGAGATAGACCTTTTTCAGTGATTTCCCAATTCGAATCGTCCAGCTCCACTTTTCGAGCGAAAAAATGGTAAATAGAAGGAAGCGAGAGAGGCAGAGAGTAACAATAACAACGGACGCATTGCACAGTTTGAACTCTATACGAGAAAAATTCAAAACCAATCCGACAATCTCATAACGTAACGGAAATTTGTTGTACACCGTCAAAAGAAATATTCATAACAGTCCTGGATTTTCAAATTTCAAATCGAACAAATCCCCGTCTTTTGTGGAAAAGAATTCATTCTGGAAAAAAAAAGATTTAATTGGAAAAAAATTGCGAAATTTGGAATAGGAAACTGACCCGGATACTCGAAGAAAACGGATGGAAACCAAACTTACGAATAATCAATGGAATAAGAATTATGAATAATCAATGGAAGAATGGGGGGCGGCGCTCACTGTATTACGCTTCAATCCACCACTATCGCTGTGTGAGGTGAGGAGGGGTGAAAAGCCATTCATCTGAGAACAGCAGGGCAGGCGGTGGCGGAGAGAGGAAGAAGGGAGGGAAATGGGCGGAGTGACAGAGGACAGTGAGGCTGAGGAGGGAAAAAGAAGGCGAGGGGCGGGGCGGGGCGGCGCTTTTTTTCGCTCCTTTCTTGAAACTGCGCCGGGAAATGCCCATCAATTACCCCAGATCTACGGAAATGCCACTGTCCCCGCTCCTCGATTCTCTCTAGACAATCCGAACTTTTTGTGGGAAGGAAAAAAAAAAAAGGAGTGATGGAGAGAAGAAGATTCGATTCTCCTTCTTAGGCTCTTGGCGGCTAGCGCATTCCAGGGATGATAAAATTACGAAAATGGGATCATCGAATTCAATTTTGGGATTTGGAGCGCGATTCCTTCCTCTTTTTTTTATGTTTTAGTTAGGTGCTTCAACTCTTCCATTAATAGGTCAATAATTTTAAAGCTTTGGAGGGAATATAATACTCCTCTCTATCAATGCTAAGTAATTTCTGACTATGATTAACACACAAAGCCGTGTCTTTTCCTTTGTTTCTTTTTTTTTACCTTTTTTCGGATGGCTAGCCAGCATAATTGTGAGTTGGATGGAGCCCCGATCGTTAGATCATGGCCAGAGGTTGCTCAATCTAGTGGCCAAGGAGATTTATACCTCACTTGCCCAACTACAACTACGGCACCAACTAAAATTTTCAATTGTTGACTATGAATGCTACACAATAGACACCTTTTTTTTATGGAATACACGATACACAACATTGGAGACAACCAAAAGTGGTTCAAATTCAATTGGAGACGTCTCCATCATTTTTTAAAATCTTAATCACCTCTTCTGTTTTTTGTCTCCTACCATTATTTCCATTTGTTTTCCCCACAAGAAGTTCACGACCTTGCCCCCACTCTTCTTCTTTTCTCTCAAATCACACCCCACACTTCCTAAAGTATGTATGTATTTATCTAATTTTAATAAACAGCCAATCCTTTTGGTGGACTAGAATTCCAATCTCAACTTCAAAACCATGATCAAATGGTCAGACCTTACCATATCTGTCTTTTATCTTTCCAGAGATCTTAAAAGATATTGACTCCATTTTACATTAAAGACTTCATTGGAAAAAAAAAATCTATATTAATAGTTTTATTTTATTTTATTTAAATAGTTAGATATTTAAAAAAGAGTATCTTAAGCTTATTTTTCTTTCTCTTAGATGTGAATTTTATCATTCATTAAAAATTACTATTTTTCCAAATGCAACTATTAATATTAGACAAAAAGAATACTAATTAAATATTTTATTAAATTGCATCTAGCTTTATTCCGGTAGGTCTCGTAACATAAGAGGGCAGTGCAATTCTAGGGCTTGGACACCCTTGTTAATGGAAAAAACACATAATAATCAAGAGGACCATCAAGTGGTGTTTGAAAACCTCACTACTTCAGAGAAATCCCAAGAAAACATTAACATATAATGGAGTACAACAATTCTGGAGGGGAAAATATTTTCAGGTGTAACAGTAGGAAAAGATAAAGTAATACTCCATCAGTCTTAATTAAATATTTCCATTTAGTAAAAAAATTTGTTCCAAATTAATAATTTTATTTTATTTAATTTAAGTTATTAGGTAGTTAAAAAAATATCATAAGTAAGATGTGTGTTTCATTCTTTAATAAAAACTACTCCCTCCGTCATATTTTAATAGCTCAATATCTTATTTTTGTTATTTTTATCAAAAACCTCTTTTCAGCGTCTAACAATAGTAATATCTTCCAAAACCATACCCACACGACGAACCATACCCACTCACCTCGCATTCCTTCCTCTGCCTGCTCCCTCCTCTCCCTCCTCTGCCACTGCTCCCTCCAACTTGGAAGACCTCCACCCTGCTCCAACTCCGTCATCCTCGGGGTGAAACTTTCCACCTCCTGAAAAATAGTTGACGAAAATGCCCTTTTACCAAGCAAGCCAACTCCCCTGCCATCGCTTCTTCTTTTTCTTCTTCAACATCTGCAAGGGTAAAAATGAGTTCAAACTTGTCATTTGTTTATTCAACACGATGATACGGTAACTGAGAGAGAAAACCCCAAACAAGGCTATTTTGAGGGAATTCAAGCATTTTCCTCGATGATCTCAGAAATGGTGGCAGTGTCGGTCTTGAAGGCTTTGGCCAGCACCTCAGCACCAACCTCACTCCCAAACAGAGCTCCAAGTAGAGAAACCGTTCCGGCATTTGAACTCCTAAAAATGCCAAGCGTTGTTGCAGAGCTCTTACTGTCAGTATTGACTTGGTAATGAACAAGCCCCTTGGGGAAGATAAAGAGATCTGAAGCTCTTAGAGTGTGCATGAAAAGCTTGTTAGACGTGTCAATGAGCCCAACTTCCAGAGTCCCATGCAGCGCCATGAGGTGCTCTGCAGACCTTGGGTGCATGTGAGGAGGGTTGATTCCAGATGGTGGATAGAGGATTTTGGCCACAGACACTCCTTGCCTGTCTAGAGCTAGGAACTCTTTTTTGGTAGCTTTGATGATGAAGGTCGTGGCCCTTCCTGTCAAGTTGGCCTTCTTCAAATTTTTTAAGCCATTGAAAGTGAAGAACTGCCTGGTTATGATGTCTGGGTCGATGGATGGAGGAACCACAAAGTCAGTGAGGATATCTAGATCCCCTGCATTTACCATCACCAGGCTTGTCAGTGTTGGTACTAAGGCACGCAGCATGAGTGAGGCACCTCGGAGTCAGAACATTTCCACCATTTCAAGTGAGAACTAACATAGTCCCACTTATGCTTAAATTAAAATAAATAAAACAATTAATATAGAACACTTATTTTTTTCTATTAAAGCTATTAATATAAAATAAAAAATATATATTACTTAATTCGGTTTATATATTTAGGTCAAGTTAACCACTAAATACAAGGCGGCTCCACATATTAAAAATCCTACCCAAATATTGGCATCTACATGATGAAACGAGACGCGAATGGAAGGATGAAATTGTTTTAAGTCCACAATATGGGACATACTTAGCTAACGAAAAAGAATATATCCGACTTTTTGCTAAAATGGGATGAGATTAAAGGTAGAAAAAAGGCCCGGGTGAGTCATACGTCTCGTACCTCAAGGTAGCAAAGGAGCTCACCCGGGCTAGAGAGTGCCCATGTGTGAGCTAGCCTAGCCTAGCCTAGCCTGGGCTCAAAGGGAGCCCGTGTGGGCCTCTAATCTAGAGACCCACACACTGCCCTGGGTCCAAAGGGGGGCTGTGCGAGGGCCTCGAAACTAGAGGCCCAGTAACCCGCTCCCCAAAATATTTAAAAAAAAAGATTATTTTTAAAAAAATATTTTATATAATATCTTATAAATTTATAATTTTTAAGTCTTAAAAGGTTAAAAATTATATCACTGTAATATGAATATCGCAGGCTCATATTATCTTTTTTTCATTTTAAAATGTTAAAATTATTTAGTCGTGAAAGTTAACGACAAACACAAAAGGACTGTCTCAAAGATTTGTCTTAAGGCCTTTGTCTAGTATTAAAATAATAAAAATATAATTTTATATTGTTTCGTTTTATCTCAGATATATATGTGATTGAAAAATTCATTATAAGATTGACAAAATTACGCATTTTGCTCGTTAAAAACTTGGGCAAAATAAGCTGATTCCAAGCCGAATCACAGGTGATTTCCCATATTTACATTACAGATTTTATTATTTTTTAATTAATTCTATTATTTATATTACAAATTCTCTTATTTTTCAATTAATTCCCCATATTTAAATAATAATTTTTATTATTTTTTAACAGTCACTTCTTATATTAATTTAAATTTTAAACTTCAAATAACTTATCATAAATAGATAAACCTATTTTAAAAATTCAAAATTACCTTTTGTTTCTAAAAAAATTCAAACACCCCATCCAACATCCAATCAGCACCTAAAGGTGGGCATCCAGGATAGGGCCTCTCAGTGCAGGTTTGAATCTGGACACAGGCTCAGACACAAGAAACTTGTAATTCGAAAAGGCTTACTGAATCTAGTTATTCAGACTTCGCATAATAATTTAATGGACTTTAGATTTGTTATATGTTATGTGATTTTTTCTTTACCCATCAATTATTTGATTTAATAAATCTGAATAACGATTGAAGCAGTGCTGTCGGTCGACGATGCTCTTCCAATCCGTTGATTACTTTATTTCAGGAAGTGGGGCTTTAGCAGCGGGATTATATAGGAAAAAACATATGATGGGATTGAACCCTTCGGCAAAAAAAGGATCTGTAAATTAACCTACAAACGATCTGAAAAAAACGAAAGTGAACCTCATAATCTACACTGAAGAAATGCGATGCGTGTGAGAGAGAGATCAGTTAGAGCTAATACAGATTTGAAGCCATCATGTCGGCAATCAAACCAATAGGGAAACCTATTTCCATCATCATATCAACTCTCCTCCCTCCCAAGGAAATCTACCACAGTCGTAAAAACCCATCAAAAATTTCAAGACATTACGGAGTTGTTAAATTGCAATTACCTACAAAAACAAAAACAAAAACAAAAAATCCAACAGCAATCACGGGAAAATGGCGAAGATAAACGGGAGAGGGAATCAAAAAGATGAAGAGGGAAGGAGGAAAGGGCATCAGATCTCCAAGGTGATAGATAGCATCAATGATAACATTCAGACGCAAATTACCCATTACAAACACAGGATTCCTCATTTGCCAAATCCAAATCAAAAGTAGAAGTAGACAGGAGATAAATCAAAAGTAGAAGTAGGGATGTACGGATCAGAAGAAGAGGCCATCGCGTGAAGGCTACGACCACCGCTTCGGTGAGGGAAGATGAATATATATAGACCAAAGTTGGGAACTAGGGTTTCTGCGAGCGGCGAGGTTTGATACTGTCTGTTTCTCCTGCAAAGGCACTTACGATTTTAAATTAAATGTTGTGCGTGATATAAGCCGTCGGATTTAATCGGATGGCTACCGTTGATAACTTTTTAAAGTCCAGTGGCTTACTAATTCCAGTGGCCAGGGCGTAGCCTCTGTCTTCATCTTCATGGCCACCGTCGCCCTCCTCGCCGGCCACGGCATTCCTTCTAATCGTTAGCTTTATTGCCCCCCTTTTTTTTGGTAATTAGTTTCACTAAGCAAGAGAAGGGAAGAAGATACACGCCCTGTTTATGAGGCATTTTAAAGGAGAAAATGTTTTTCTTCTTGAGTGCAATAAGTCACATTAAGTAGAGAAAATTATTTTTTCTCACCAAAGGAAAGTGCTTTCCCCACCTCATATTGTCTCCCAAACGGGGTCATAGGTGTCACACTCCGGTACTATCCGACCCAAGCCGAACTCGGTCTAGGGGCCGAGTTCATGATTTGATATTATCGAATTTTGACATGTGTAATAATATCATATGTTTTGATATTCGTATTTGTGAACCCTAGTTATCACGACTTAGATATTTTAGTCAATTGATTTGATTTGATTTAAAAAAAAAAATTTATTATTTATCGTTTGTCCTTTAATTAAAAATGGTTTTAAAAATCCAGGTTGTGCGTCTAACAAGGCTAAAGGCAAAGGAAAATGAGTGGGGGAGACCGAGACCAGAGCGGCGATGGGGCTAGGCTAAGGTGCCCCCCCAGGTCAATGTGAAACCTCTGATGGCTGGCCAAGAGATGGTGGTTAGTCCTTGCCATGCCAAGGTTGATCGGCCAAAGGTCATTCGGAGGTCGACGATCGACAATAGTGGCTATACACATAAATAAAATAGAAGGTAGTCATGTAGATCAAAGCTCATAGGAGCGAAGGAGGTCAAGCTGGGCCAGGTTTGGTGGAGTGGGACTAGATATGGTGGTCCACCGCCATTGCTGGGTTGGAGCAAAGCCAAACAGAGGTTAGTTCGCTAGAGAATGGCCGGTAATGGCGTCCTCCAAAAAAAAGGGACGGGAAACCAACTGGTTCAGCGGAAAATACAGAAGGGGGCTGACCGCGGTGGGGATGGGCCGGATCAGCCATGTTACCATCTCCAGTCCGGGACAGAGCCAGGTGACCTCCGACTGGCCCTGGTTGGACCACAATGGCAGCGGGAAAAGAGAAACAGAGATAGGGAGAGGCGGAGCCATAATGGGGTGGGGGTGGCTGGAGCATGTGGAGTCGGGCCAGGTGGGGCCGGACTTAGCCATCGCTAGGCTGGGGTAGAGCCCTCAACCGGCCAGCATCGGCGGCGATAGAGTCCAATAGAGAGTGGGAGAGGCTCACTAGAGCAAAGGTGGAACATGGAAAAGGGCTGGGGCAATACTGGGAGGTGGTCTCGCCGTCACCAGGCTGTTGCCCGACCAAGGCCGAACGACGTCCGGCTAGTGGCGCCACCTCTAGCTCAGCCAAAACGAGAAGGGGGGGTTATGAAAAATTTTGGAACTGGCTCAAACAAGCCCGATGTGTTCTATCTAAAAAAAATTTTTTTTTTCTTTTTCTTCTCCACATTTGCTTCCTTTTTCTTTCTCTCACGTCACTTACTTTTGTTACGTGTTGGATCTCACTTGCACAAAACACTTTTGCAACGCGTCGGATCTCACTGTCCGTGAGTAGGTCCAAAACCTTACTGCATGGTACAATATCGAGAAGAAATACCAAAAAATCAAATACGTCAAAGCGTCACATTTTCCCTCTAAAAATGATTAAAAAAATAGCAAAAAATTACTAAGGGTCTGTTTGGATTGGTGGAAAGCGGGGGAAAGAAAAGAAGTTTTTCAAAAATCCATCAGTTACCACTGTTTGGTACAGCAGGGAAAGAGAAAATAGAGTGAAAACTGAGAAAAAGTGGATAAAAATTTGACCCCTAAAATTTCCACCCATCAACCCATAGATTTTGGGAGAAAATCAATGTATCAAAGACTTATGTCTCACCGCTATCACCACTACCACCACTATCATTACCCCTACCACCACCATTACCTCCACCATGACCGTCGTCGCTGCCACCACCACCATTGGTATCTCCTCCACCATCACTACTGATGCCATTGTCACCGTCGGCGACATCACCACCCCTGCCAAATCTATCATCACCACTATCACCGCTGCCACCACCACTGTAACCACTATTGCCACCGCCACCGCCGCCACCACCACCACCACTGCTACCACCACCACTTACCACAATTGCCACCACCACCACTTACCACAACCGTCGCTTCCACCACTGCCACCGCCACCACCACCACTACCACTACCACCGCCGCCACTACCACTACTACCACCACCACTTACCACACCCGCCACCACCACTACTGCCACCCCCACCACCTATTCCACCACTGCTACCACCACCACTTACCACAACCGCCACCACCACCACTTACCACAACCGCCACCACCACCACTGCCACCACCGCCACCACCACTACCACCGCTACTACTACCACCACCACTTACCACAACCGCCACCACCACCACTACCACAGCCACCACTACCACTAGATATCCTATTCCCCTGGCTTTCCTATTAGTCCATGAACTTAAAACTATACTTACACATAAGCCTTTAAGGACCCTCATTGGCGGGATGCCATGACAACTGAATTTAATGCCTTGCTAAAAAATAACACATGGACACTTGTTCCTCTAGCGCATTATCAGAATGTTCTTGGTAATAAATGAGTTATCAAATTAAAAGGCATTCCAATGACATCATTGAAAGGTATAAAGGTCACCTTGTGGTGAAGGGATTTCATCAGCAAGCCAACATTGATTATTATAAAACTTTCAGCCTTGTTGTTAAGCATGACACTATTTGGCTTGTCCTCTCTATGATTGTCTTTCTTCACTGGCCTCTCTTTCAATTGGATGTTACCAATACATTCCTTCATGGAACCCTCTCTGAAGATGTCTACATGGCACAACCTCTTGGATTTGTAGATCGTGATTGCCCTACTCATGTCTGTAAACTCTTGAAGTCCTTATATGGACTTAAGCGGACTCCTCGTGTGTGGTATCATAATAGTGTGTATCTTCAGCGCATCGTCTTTCTAGGTTGCCTATATGATGCTTCTTTGTTCATTTATAATAGTGGGCCTAACACGATTATTCTCCTTATTTATGTCAATAACATCATCTTAATAGGCAATTGTCCCAACTGCATCCACCGGCTTGTCTCCTACCTTGGCTGCGACTTTGAGCTCAAGCCCCTAAGTGATCTTCATTTTTTCTTGGGCATTCAAGTCCAATGGACATAGTCTGCCCCCTATCTCTCTCAAACCTACTATGCCTTGGAGCTCCTTCGTTGCTTTGGCATGGATGGTGTGAAGCCCGTAGCTACTCCCCTTACCACTTCTACTACTCTATGCCTTCTTGATAAATCTCCTCCAACGGATCCCACCAAATATCGCTAGCTGGTTGGAGCCATGCAGTATCTCACGATTACTTGCCCAGTTCTATCCTTTGCTGTTATTAAAGTTTTCCAATTTATGCATTCTCCCGAGGTCTCTCATCTAATGGCAGCAAAGCATATTATCCGCTATATCAAGGACACTTGGGTATGATCTTCATTTCTCTACATTTGCCAATCTACACATTTAAGGGTTTTTTATGTTGATTGGGGTGGTGATTCGAATGATCGTCGCTCTGTTACTAGAGTTTGTATTTTCCATGAACCCAACCTCATTACATGGGGTTCTAAAAAGTAAGCAATTGTTTCCCCCAAAAATTTAATCAAGCCCCCCCATACTTTACATACTCCAACAAAATTTAATAAATTACTAAATACCCACTATCTCCCACTATTTTTGCTCTTTCATGGCCCAATTTACAATCTTCCTCCTTCGGCATAAGCTCTTCCATTTCCCCCGTTGCTTGTGGCTCCTCTTCCCTGACCATTTTCCTTATTCCCCCTCGCTTGTGAGTCATCTTCCACGATTTTTTCCCCTCTTCCTCTCGCCTTGCTACTCCTCTAGAAAACTTCTAGATGGTTTGGGGGGGGGGGGGGGGGAATGCAAAATTTGACAAGGAACTAAGGTTTCCATCCAAATAAATTTTATTTGGCGCATGATATCCTGTGCCAAGAAACCTCCGATGGTTTCTGGTGGGGAGAGCTCACCGCCACAATATGTAGACATTGACGAAGACCTTTGTTTCATGTATAATGCAGTTTATTTTGTCGGGGGGGGGGGTACACCTTGCCACTTAACGTCCAGAAGTTTAAAAAACTTTTGGCTGGGGGCAGTCAATGCCACGATATGTAAAATTTAACGGGGACTTAAGGCATCCGTTTAAATCAATTTTATTTGACGGAGAGTACTACCCACCAAAAAACTTCTAGAAGTTTTGGGGTGTTGGGGTGGCATGAGTAAAATTATAGGGGGGGTGTGGGGGATACTGAGTAGTTAAAAAATACTAATTATTTTCCATTGGTGGAGAGCTCTAAGCATTTTTTTGGGGAAAATAACTGTGTTCTTTAATATATTTTGCTCCCTCCAACTGCCCCCTCGTGCTCCTATTATTTTATGTGATAATGTTATTGCTATCTACATGACGTCTAATCCAATCTTTCGTGCCTACACTAAACACATTGAAATTAATGTTCACTTTATACGTGGGAAGCTTGTTTGTGGTGTTCTATGTCTTCGGCACATTCTCGGTGCCACTTAGCTTACTAATCTTTTTACTAAGGCCTTGCCCCACCCCAGACTCGTTCCTTAAGTCCACGATTTGCCAGATGGGGTTCCGGTTCCTTAAGTTCAAGATTTGTATAGACTTTACTCCTAACCTCATCTTGTGGGCAGCTGTTAGTTGATAAGTAACCCACCTTTGACTTGGCGTAATTGTCAGCCTTCACAATCCTCTACAATTGAATTTCCTCCCTGTTAAGATTTATACATATCCTCTCATATATGTAATAATCATTCCTTAATTGTAGGCTCACAATCATCTACCATTGACTTTCCTTCGTCAAGATTTACATATATCCTCTCTTAAGTCCACACACGGTTCCGGTTCTTTATATCCAAGATTTGTGTTGACTCTGCCCTAAATCTTGTGGGCTGCGGTTCGGGTTCCTTAAGTCCAAGATTTGTGTGGACTAATCCCACTTTATCTTGTGGGCGTTAGTTCGAGTTCTTTAAGACTAAGATTTATGTGAACTCTACCCTCACTTCGTCCTGTGGGCTGCCGTTAGTTCATACTAAACCCACATGTGCGCTAATCGGAGCGTTGTCCTACCTACACAATTTTTAAAAGATGAAAAAATTGACTTCTGCTCCCGTCAGGAGACTTTACGTGACGACAACTTTATAAATTATTTATAAAGTTTATATCATTTATATTTTTTAGACAAATTTATCTTTTTATTTTCTTTTTTCTTTTTTTTCCAATGTCTCCTCCATTGACCCCAAGTTTTTTTCTCTTTTTTTTTATCCAACATCTCCTTTTTTTCTCCAATGTCTTCTCCAGTTCTAAGTTTTTTTATTCATTTCTTCTCCTATATCTCCTCTATTATTAAGTTATTTTACCTCATGCTCCTTTAGTATATCGTCGCACAAAGTCTTTAGATTTCTCAAGTTCCAATCTAATTGACAGGTCAGATGGGTGACTAAATTTATCCAACCCCACCTGGGGAAGAAATTATAGTGGATAGCCACTCGTTTGGTGTTGAGGAGCTCTGAGATGTTAATTCAACAGGTTTGCTGCCAACAGGGACTGGAGGGGGAGAAGGTGATGTCAGGGCAATCGAATAAAAGATGGTGGACGGACGGTGAAAATATGGGGCCAGCTTGTAAAGACTTGGTCTTGGGTCCGGATGACTTCCCAAACTAGGCGTGGGGAGGAGACAATGAGGGTTAAGGCATGGCCCAGCTAGAGGCAGAGGATGGTGCCTAGCTTCTTTGCCAATCGGGTCAGCGCAATGTAGGGTTAGTTTGAGAGGAGTTGGCGTATATAATACAAATAGTAAATATTTACTCACTTAGTTATATACAAAAAAAAATAATTTATTCTCTTTATATATAACAAAGTGACTAAATATTTACCGTTTTTATCGGTAAATTTCAAGCAATACAAGACCAGGCAAATTACCTAAAGGTTTAAGCATTAGAACAATCTAGAAGTAAATAGATGTTGGCAAATTTGTATGTTTTAATATTTAATTTTTTTTAAAATTTTTTGTAGTTGGTTTTTAGATAAAAATTTTTAGGTTAATTTTTTATTACAACTCAGGAAGCTCCCATTACATGCCACTTTGTTGTCTTTTTTTGATGAAATGAGAGTTTTGGTTCTTGCTAGTACAAATTAGTTGGTTTGTTTTTAGGCATTTAGAAAATGGCAGAGGAGGGCTCTAAGAGGGAGAATCATGGATTGGGCTCCATGAATTCAATGAAATAGAAGTAGGTGTTCTAGGATGAGGATGTTTTAAGGGGTGACGATAACAATGATTTACAATCGCTTTCTGCTTGATTTTGAGGACGACAATAACGGAGAGCATCATCTGGTCAGATCTAGAGCGTCTTCATTAAGAGTGGAGCAAAGGGATTTGGAAGGCATTTTTATCTAAATATTAAATTTAAAGTTAATAACAAGTTAATAATTATTTTAATAATTAGCGCCTAAAACCCCTTTTAACATTTGTAGATATCCACTCATATATGTAACAGTTATTCCTTCCTTCCTTAACTGTAGGCTCACAATCATCTACTATTGACTTTCCTAGGTCAAGATTTACAGATATCCTCTATTAAGTACAAGATTTGCCACACAAGGTTCCGGTTCCTTATGTCCAAGAATTGTGTTAACTCTGCCCCACTTCATCTTGTGGGCTGCGGTTTGGGCTCTGTCCAAGATTTGTGTGGA
Source organism: Saururus chinensis (assembly GCA_035235625.1). Lineage (NCBI taxonomy): Eukaryota > Viridiplantae > Streptophyta > Magnoliopsida > Piperales > Saururaceae > Saururus > Saururus chinensis. The sequence goes on from CP141141.1 coordinate 593,236, forward strand.
CTCTACCCCCACTTCTATCTTATGGGCTGTGCTGCTGTTAGTTGATCCGTAACCCACACACTAGGCGCTATTCTCAAGTATTATTGTCTTGTCCTGCCGACACAATTTTTAAGATTTGTAGATATCCTCTGTCTCATACCTGTAACAGTTTTCCTTCCTTCCTTCCTTACTTGTATAGGCTCACAATCGTCTACTATTGACTTTCCCTCTCGGTCAAGATTTGCCTGCAACAGTTATTAAGGTCTACATGCCAATCGGAGACAGATTTTCTCCTACATTTATACACAAGATATTAATAACCCATCCACTCAGGATCGATGGGTTCCTATTTTCTCACATGACTCTCAGTTGCTGACTAAATTGGGATCGCATCGCAGTGAACAAGTGAAAGCTGAAGCGAGCTCTGTCATCGCAGAAGACAGATTTTTTATACGGGTAATTTAGAAGTCATATAAGCAATTAACCAGAAGCAATTTTCCATTGCAATGCTAATGCGATATTTTACAAGAAAGAGCTGTGATAGGTCCTACACCGGCACCCAAAAAAACAATATACAGAATTTACATTTTACAACCTCTCGTCAATCTCTCGTTCTAGTAAAGAAAAAAGGTGCAAGGGGGGATTTGAAGCCCTTGTTAGATGAGTTAAGGCCAAATCCATTCAACAGAAACTTTGAGATCTGATATCTCTTCTACCTCTTGTTGTTCCTGAAAATTACCGGTACTAGCATTTCCGGATGGCTTTGTGGTCTGTTTGCTGGCAGACCTTTTGATGGCGGTGGTAACCCCAAACCCACAGGGGCCCGACGCCTTGGCCGGAATCGAGAGGATAGCATCTTGGGGACGGAGGATCTCAGAGAGAAGGAGAGCAATGGAGGCCATGACAACCGAGGAGGATCAGACAAACGAGATTGCTTGCTGCTGCTGATGGAAGAGGAAAAGCTTTGAGACGGAGCGATGGACATGGGGGAGACAAGATGGGAAACAGATATTTATATAACATTAATATAATATTCATTGGTGGTTTCTTTTGTTTTACGTAGACATGTTCCGGGGGTGGAAACAGGTGTTTTGCAGTGAAAGGTGGGCGGGATTGCAGCCCCTGGTATGGTAGAAAACGACGGAATAGAATCTGTTGGCTCTGGGCCATCGGGCTGCGGCGTTTGCGAAACAGGGAGCTACAGAACGAAGGCAAAGCAGAGCAGGTCGCGTGGCAGAGTAGAAGCGCTAGAAGCTTTGGTTCGCTTTCGCCATTTCGAAGCTGCTGGGGTGGTCGTCGTCGTCTCTCCAAGCTTACGTTGGCAGCAGCCCTCATCCTTGCTGTATGCCTCCATCTGTTTCATATGCTCCCCCTCCTCCTCCGCCGCAACGGGCTCTCTTCAATAAGCGAAATCTTCCATTCGACGGCCCTCTGTTATACGAGCCGACGACCTTCTCCACAATATCTACAAACCTAGTGCCTACGCATTCCTTTCCCAAGCTCTCCCTCTTCGAAACGGCTAGCCTCGATTATTCAGACGACCCACCTCTTCCATTTCTACTAATCTCACAAAAAAAGGGTCTCTCTTCCAGAATTTACCCATGTCCACTTCTGATTTTTTGACCTTGTAAGTGGCTGCCTTCATTTTTGGTATAGTGGTTGATTTTTACCCTTACAAATTATTATCTATTTAGATCTTCATGTCTTCCTTTTTGTCTAGCTAGACCCTCTCAAATCAAGCTGCAAAGTGTGGAGAGGCTTTTCTTGAAGCTTTTCCACCAGAGAAGCACTTTCATATTCCATTACATTAGGGAACAGAACAGCAGTTGCTACTGCCTATTGTGAGTGGTCATGAAGCATACATTTTCATTTTTACAACACCGATTAACCAATTGTATTCATATATAATGTTTTGGCTCAGTTTCACCATTTTTTTTAACCTTACTTGAACAAAACCTATGTATTAATATTTCTCTTCCATCTTATTTTATAGATGAATATGTTGCTGGAGGGAACGAAAGCTAAAAGCAGAGCTTCAGTGAAAAAACAAAAGTAGGAAAGCTAGCTGAAGCTTGGGATGAAGCCTGCAGGTGTTGATAGGGTTACCATCAAGAGAACCAAAAAAACATATTGAAAATTAATAACCAGTAGAAAGCTGAAGTTGTTTCTTAAGTGTTGCACTTTTGTGTTTTCATTTCAGATTTTGTTTGATCTCGAAACCGATGTCTTCAAGAGCCCAAGTATGAGATGTATGTTATATTTGGGGAGACAAAGATTGACCTCTGCTCTCAACCTCTCAGCTACCTCTCAACTACATACACAAGTAGCCCAGCAGTTAAGGATGCCAGATATTAGCAATGTGATGGCGAAATCTGATGTATCAGCAGCGCCACAAGTTGAAGAGGAAGAGATTGATGAGACTCGAGTGGAAGCACGGGATACTGATTTCGTAGTGACGCAGGCTGGAGTTTGTAGAACAAAGGCAATCATGGCTATGTAAGGCTAATACCGGTGACATGGTTAGAGATCATTGCTGAGAGAAATGAGCCATAAGTGTTGGGCTTGATTCTGAATTAAAACATAAAGTAGCTCAATTGTCTGGTTTTGGGTTTTTTAAACGGTACTTGATATAAGAGAAAGTTGCAACGATAGCGATTGTAAGCGTTGTAACCGGGCAACTTCCGGTCCAACGGATAGCCGCCGGACTATTACACAAAAACATAATCAGAGTTTATATTAACTCTAATATAACATTTATCTAAAGAAAATTTCAAATCAAAATGATCTTTAGTAGAATAAGATTTTAAAATATTTTTTTTCGCAAACAGAGTAAAGTTTTGATAGCATTTGTAACATCCCGACTTGGAAAACCCGACTTAGACTGGTAATTATTCAGAAAATAAAATTAGAGTATATTAATTAAATTATAAAATTAAAATCAGACCGACTAGGAGCTGTAAACTCTGAGTGCGAGAGTTATAATGTTCTTTTACGCACTACGGAGTTATAACATTTTATTGTGCATAGATCAGAATAAATTTAATTTTATAATTAATTTTAATCAAGCCAACATTAATGTATCGTTGGTTGCCTATATATGTATTAAATATCATCTTTGATATTATTCCAATACGATCAGTTCTGAACATAATTCTTGCTAATATATGTATCAAACATCACAAAATCATATAGATAAAATATGTATACTTTATATCTGAATAATTCATTCGGAGTTATATGAAAATCTCATAAATCATCGGAGTCAACGGAAGCCAATAAATCAACAGTCACACATCTCACTCTATCACAAAGCTCATAACAAAAACACATTTACACATCTCGCTCTATCACTGAACCGAGACCGAACACACACCACACGTCTCACTCTACCCCAGAACGAGACTAAACACAAACAAGTCATATAAACACATATTATCACTACACATATTAAAACACACGGATCATAGTATAGCATACATCCTAATTATCACATGCACTTCTATAATTAAAACAGGAGGTAAGAAACGCTTACTCCTCTAATGTCCCGTGAGGTAGCGGCAGTCGGGGTTGCTTGCTCCTTCTAGTTGTCTTCTCCTTTAGAACTGGAGACAGCGGACAAAGCCTTCTCTAGCTTCAGCACGTTTTTTGCCTTATGCTGGAAGACAACTAAAAAAACTTTCTCATAACTTGAGACTCTTTACACTTTCTGAGCTCGTAAGCATTAGACATAAACTCCCCTACCTAGAAACATTTTTTCCTTTACACGTATGTGGTCATCAGATAAAACTTCCCCTTACCCAGCGACAGACAAAGCCTCTTCTTGTCCTGGGGTGTTTCTCCCACATAGAGTTGCTATCTCGAAGAATATACACTTTTATTGCGTAGAACACCCTCGAATTAGCTAAGAACGCATTTTGAACAGAAGAAAATTGACTCAAAATGACTCTAGAAACTCCTCTGAAAGTTTGAACGAAAATAAGTATTTATAGGAGATTTTATGTGAGCGTACGAAGGAAAGGGATATATGCTCTCAAAGATGCGCACTGCAATGCCGTGCATTCACAGCGCATCGATGCGTGTCTCGCGCCTAGGCCGCGCGATGCGCGAACGACCATGATCATGCCACACAGCATGGTGCGGCGTCTTCGACTCAGATGACATCATCAATTCAATATTTTATTATGGGAAAATTATTTAAATAATAATTAAAAAAATTACTACTTTAGGAAATATTTTTCAAAAGTAGTGTTCTTTTTTGCCATGCAAGCGTAATTGGCTAATTTCGTTCTTATAAAATACGAAATCAGGTTTAAGTTAATTTTATCCTTTTAAAGGATGAAACCGGGTCAAGGGTCAAGTTTTTAAAAGTCTTGACCCAATTTCATCTTTTAGAATGATGAAATTAACTTAAGGCGATTTTGTCCTTCTAAAGGACGAAATCGCCACACTTTCGGATTTCGGCCGTTGGCTTAGTCATTTTAAAAATAAATTACATAACTACCCTCAAAGTAGATCAATGAAAATATTATTGGTAATAAAATTGATATCCTTTCAAAAATGATAAATGCCCAAAAACATCCCTTTAGACAGCATCATAACCATTTTATAATATAATATTATAAAATACCTGCGTAGCGCCTGCACCAAGGACAAGCTGACAAGTCCTAGTGTTAAAAAGTTTCAGAATTTCAATAACCCCATTGACAACTTCAGGAGACAATGAAGGTAAACATTTATTGATATCAATGTACTCTTGACAGCATCTTCGGCAATATTAGACCACTGAAACTTAAACACATAGTGACATAGTCATTGAAAACTCAACCGTCCCTCCTATACGAGTAGGTAAGAGAAAGAACAGTAAAAATCAATATGTCAGCCCATATTCAATATTCTTTGGTTTTGAAATAAAAATATCACATACTTCAGACTTATAATTTATTATAAGGAAAATAGGACCGAAAAATCCCTAAGTTAGGGTCTAAGGTTTTATATCGTGTAAACCGAGCAACTAACGCATTTAGCCAAAAATGATCGACTGTGAGGTGATTCATCCGATCTACGATTTCCAAAGTATGACTTGTGAGAAGAAAAAAACACATTGAAAGGTCCAATTTTTTACTACATTTTAAAGATTCAACCAGTGAAGTGAAGTTCTAGCCATGAAGTTAGTTTCGATTGTGAAGCTAGTTCCAGCTATAGAAGTGAGGTTCGACCCAAAAGTATACTCACGCGGCCCCGGTAAAGAAATAATTTATGGCAAAGATCAATAGCCGCTTGAGAGAATATATTAAAAAAATACTACCTAGAAAGCACAAAAATGCTTGAGAGAATATATTAAAAAAATACTATCTAAACCTTAACTGTTGAAGTAAATGGCTGAAATGCATTTAAGTGTGGCGATTTCGTCCTTCTAAAGGATAAAATTGGGTTAAGTAATATAACTGTTAAACCAATTTCGTCCATTAGAAGGACGAGATCAACCTAAACTTGATTTCGTCCTTCTAAATGACGAAATCATCTAAAAATTTTAAAAAAAAGCCACGTAGGCATCAGCTGCCTAGTTGGAGCCTGTGTGGCAAAAAGGAACACCACTCTGGGAGATCCCAAAGTGGTCCGAATTGGTAAATATTTTTTTTTAAAATTATTAATTAAATAATTTTCCCTTTTATTATTTATTCTATTAAATACAAATCTAATTTCAAAACGCAATGACTTTTTATCCCGAAGTCGGAATCGCACGTTCTTTGTACCGATGGACTCGTATCAATGAGCACTTCAAAACTAGGTCCCACATGGTAGGTTATCTCACTTTTTCAAAGTGAGTCCCACCCATATGGTACATTTCCCGAGGTTGTAACTTTCGTTCCAAACCTCCATTTTGCGTGTTCTTAGGTTTTTGTACTCTTGTTACTTCGAGTTCTAACCAAATAAGGAAATTTCATCCCTTGAAATCCCCTAAGATTTAATTAAAAATTACACAAGTACCCCTAACCCATCGGTTTAGGCATAATCGGAACACGGGGTGTCACATGTTTTGAGTAAGAATTAAGTGTAAGGATTGTACGAGTACGATTGTAAGTGTAAGAGAGGTGAGATGGTATATATTTGTGCATGATTGCTATATTATGTGACTCTGTTGTGATTTGTATGTTATGCATATATGTATGGACTTATAGACTTCACTGTTTAGAACTCCCCTATTAGGGTTAAAAATACTCATTTTCCCTATTTTTTTAGCCTCAATGTTTCGGAGGCTTTTGCTGGTTTGTGATAGAAAACTCCTGAAGATGGCGCTTGTTTCTAAGGGAGGATCAACTTTCATGGGCTCAAGTATACTCTTGACTCACTATGAGTTTTTATTTTGTGTCATGATTTGATGTATTGGGTGAGATGAGAATTAAAGTGTTTACACTTTCTGTACTTGTAATTTGGATCAGACTATGGACTAGTTATGGGACTTGTACTCAAGGATGCTGGGAGAGATTTATATTTAAAATTTATGATCATGGTAATTTATTTTGTACGTTTATTTTTTAGTAGTGCATGAGAATGTTTGGTTTGGTCGTATGATGTTTGATTGAAAAGAAAATTTTGTATGGGAAAATTGATGTGCGATGTTTTAAATTATAAAACTGCTTTCATAGGTTTCATATTTTATCATTTTTTCGATTTACAACCATTATGTTGCAAAAACTTTCTGTGAATTTTTAAGAAAATGTGTTGAAAAATCTTGCATGTTACAATCTCAGTGGCATTAGCTGGGAGCACATGAAACTCACCCGA